>LPNX010193999.1:126353-273709 GCA_001517045.1 Pseudotsuga menziesii
TATTTTTTTGTTTTTATTTTTTTGGCAGGTCGTGGATGACGGCGCGTTGAAGGTGGTGGAGGGTGACGGTAGA
Source organism: Pseudotsuga menziesii (assembly GCA_001517045.1). Classification (NCBI taxonomy): domain Eukaryota; kingdom Viridiplantae; phylum Streptophyta; class Pinopsida; order Pinales; family Pinaceae; genus Pseudotsuga; species Pseudotsuga menziesii. Next base: position 126,427 of record LPNX010193999.1, read on the forward strand.
GGTGGCGGAATGGGGAGTGTGCATGGATGGTGGGGATGGAGTGCAGGGATGGAGTGCAAAATGGGGAGTGCACGGGAGATGGAGTGCAAGGACGGTGAAGGGAGAGGCGAAGGAGCTAGACGATGGGGAGCCAGACGACAAGGGGAGAGGCGAAGGGGAAAATGGATGGCGCAAAGCAGGGAGAGCGATGACTGTGGAGGGGTGCAATGGGATGTAATGGAGGAGACTAGAGCAGTGAAGGGATGGAGTGGAGTGCAGCGTGGAGGATGGATGGTGGAGAATCGGAGAAGAAGGAGAACTGGAGCAGTGGAGGGTGTCGAGGAGCAACAAGCTCTAATACCACTTGAAGCAGACAAAGACTTCTAAACCCACATGATTCACATTTTAACCCACAATGAAATGATAATTGATTAATGATAAGAAATCTTTATGGGATGGCTACAACTCAAAAAATCCTTCACACTGGGTATTTTTGGCCCTCAATCTTCAAATATTGTCATTAGGCGATTAAACAATTCCCACCCTGACAACTTTTTTATCCAAAAAGTGCATCCACCCTGCTCCTTTACACCTCGTCATTGTCATTGGCCCTTTCACCAAATGGGGGATAGATTTTATGCATTGTAATCCTACCTCAGCCAGGGGGCATGGTTACAACATCGTAGTCCTTGATTATTTTACAAAATGGGCTAAGGAAATGCCTACATATGCAGAGGATGGTCGGATCGCCGCCCTATTTTTGGTCAATCACGTAATAGTTAGGTTAGGAGTTTCGAAAGCCATAGTCACTTATCATGGATCTCATTTGTGTAATCAAGTGATGGTCTAGTTGAGTGCTAAAGTGCCTTTTTGTGATGAGAACTCAATTCCTTATTATCCGTAGGATAGTGGTCAAGTCGATGCCATTAACAAAGTTTTGAAGACTATGTTGTACAGAATGGTTGGAGATCATAAATCCAACTAGAACTTAACTCTATTTTATGCACTATGGGAATATAGGAATTCCATTAAAACAACAACTAGTTTCACACCTTTTCAGTTGGTCTATGGACTAGAAGTTGTCCTACCTATTGAATGTGTAAGATCCCATCACTCAAGCTCGCAGTTGAGCTTCTCCCAAACACTTCTGCTGAAGAAGAACAGCTTTTGTATCTGACAAATCTTGATGAGAATCAGAGAGATGTTGCCTTGGCTAATGAGGCACATAAAAAATGCATCATCAAGGCTCAATATGATAAATTCGTTCAACATCGTGTGTTTAATGAAGGTGACATGGTTATGAATTATGACAAGAAACATGACAAGCTTGGTAAAGGGAAGTTAGAATCCATGTGGTATGGACCTTTCATCGTGATTAAATTTTAGAGAAAGGGGCCTATAAGCTTGTAGATTACGATGGGATACCTTTCGGACAACCTCGCAATGGGTTGTACCTGAAGAGGTACTATGATTGAAGTTATCTCTATTATAGTACCTTCTATATATGTACAATGATCTACTTTTTGGTGTGTTTTTAGTATTTCAATATGGTTTTGAGTTTTGGAAGTACTGTTTATACCATGTTTTGGTTATCCAGATCAAATGGATTTTTATGGTTTTGCTGATGGTACTTTTCGTAATACCCTAAACCTCGCTTCATCTACTTGGGTTTTGTATTCCCCATCACATGACTTAGTCAATTCATGATCGGTTTGTGTAGGTCCATCCACCAATAACATCATCGAGTATCATAGGGTAATAGGTTTGTTGACCGAGGCTGCATCTCGGGTCATTGAACACTTGTTAGTCTTCATGGACTAACAGTTAGTGGTTTTTCATTTGAACCACGTCTATGCCATCTGAAACACTACACTCCTTCATCTTTTCCATTGGGTGCATTTGTTAGAAAGGTCGTTAGAATCAATTACTTATCGGCATATTCCTAGGTCTTATAATGTTGTTGTAGACTCATTGGCCAATTACATATTGGATTGGTATATTTCCCATACATAAATTTTTGATAAATAAAACATGGTTCATTGTAAATAAAATAAACAGTAAAAGACATAACAACTCATATAAAATTCATTCAACATTTGAACATAGATAAGCCATTGTAAATAAGTCTGTATATATATATATATATAAAGTGTTTTACAAAAAATATGGTCTTGAGACCCCGACTGAAGCACATTCGCTTTTATATATACAAAATGACAAAAATACTAAAGCTAGATAGCTTCCAGTGTCTACATCATGTATCACAAGTAGTGATTCTCAAGATAACACATGATAGCTCTCACAACCCTCCATAGTAGGCGACTAAATCAATCCAATACTCCAGTTGTATGTCTCTGGTACCTCCTAGGGAGGTCATCTATAGAAGCATCTAGAATATCAAGATTTTTGTGTTGTGTGGAAAAACTTTGGAGCACCTCCAAGGTAGACATTACGCAAGGTGCTAGAGCCAAATCTTCACCGACATTGTAGAATTATGTAGCTTGAGAATTTGGATTAAAAACGGACTTACTGAGGCTACTCTTGGGTGTGCGAAAAATCAAGTCAAGATTAGGTTTCTCAATTGTGAGGGGACCATTAGACGAAGATGGAGGAGAACTAGTGGAAGGAGTTTTTTTAGAAGAAGGATTCTTGTCCTTCTTGTCTGCAGGTTTGTCATATGACTGACTACGAGTATTCAAGCTAATTCCAAGGACATCATTTTGATTTCTTCTATGGAATTAGAGGTTCCTTGATTATACATATGATCTATCAATTGTTGTTGAGACGGAAAGGGGTCGGTAAGCACTGGTGGTGTAGGGTCACTTTCTAAAAATTTACTAATCTCTTCACTACGAGGGCACTCCTTCATGAAGTGGTCACCACCACACAATAGGTAGGGATACTTAGCCTTCCTCTTACCTTATTATCATTCTCTGGGGTCGTAGCCTTGGTATTCTCCTGTTGATTTCCAGGCTTCTTATTTTTCCCTTTACCTTTCTTCTTATTATTGGGTGTCTGCATACTTTGAATAGCATTCACCTTGGTGAAAACCGTAGGAGCAGAAGGAGTAGTAGTGGAATTACTATGTTGCTTGGAAGTCTTAGTTGCTGATGAGGGATGGATTGAACCGAAAACCCCATCAACAGTAGTTTCTACAGGTGGCTTGGTAGGGTCTATGTTAGGGAGAGGACCTTTAGGATTTAGGTCATACAAACTTCGAGAATGGGAATAAACCAAGCCCATATACTAAGCGTGGCTAATAGCCTACTCATCAGTAATAGCACCACTGATAGCCACATCTCGGGGAATGGGAGGAAACAAGGATTTTGTGAACCAATATGCTAATAATTGATCTGGAATAGGAGCTTTAATAAACCTTCATCGTCTCATCCACTCATGAATATGGTTAGATATGTGTGTGGAAGTATTTTGACGAAGAAATGTCAAAATATCCGTACTAGTTTCGTAATGGATGGGCAGTTGGAAATGAGAAAGAAAAAACATTGCCAACTAGCTAAAGTCCACAAACGAATGTTGCGGAAGTTCAGTGTACCACTTTGCAGTTGTACCAGTCAAGGTTCACTGAAAGAGCCTTAAATGGACTGAATCATCCACCAAGGAGTTGGAATAACACCATAGATGGAAGGTCATAACATGGTTTTTGGGATCTTCTCCCTCCGCATCAAATTTTGGAATATCTGATGGTAACTTTACTGGAATTGTTGGCCATGAAGGGTCATGTTGAATGGGGTCATTAATCAACTTGAACAAATCAGGCAAGTCCAAAGCTTCCAAAAAAGGAAGTTGCTAGCTAGGATGCACATACTAGTAGTATTGATAAGGAATTTGTATACTAGTAGGACCATATGTTGATTGATACACTAGTTGTTGGGAATTCGGATTTGCAGATGATCTTCCCGAAGATCCGCTAGATGGAGGCGGCTCCCCAAGAGGAGGGTTTCCTCTAGGTGGTGGTGCTGGTCATCCTCCACCAGGAGGGACTCCAAGAGGTGGTCCTTTGTTGGGTGGGCCTCCAAAAGGTGGTCCACCAGAAGGTGGTCTACCAAAAGGTGGTCCCCCAAGAGGTGGTCCTCCAGGTGGTGGCCCCCTAGAAGGTGGTGGTCATCCAAGAGGTGTTGGTCCTCTAGGAGGATGCCCCCCATAAGGTGGTCTGCCATAAGGTGGACCTCTGCCAGGTGGCCCCCCACCAGGTGGGCCTCCACTAGGTGGACCCCCAAAAGGTGGGCAACCATATCCCCATGTAGTATTGATATGTATCCCCCCAGGCATAGGCATATACGACCAATTGGGTTTCCCCCAAGGTGTAAACATGTTTCCAGGGTAAGGCATACCAGGATATACCACTCCTGTAGATGTAGGTTGAAAATTCACATTACTTATAGATAGTAGATTTCTCGGGTGAGTATATCCCCAAGAAACTTGATTAATAACGGGTTGTACCCCTGAGGGTTGGACCATACTATAAGGGGGAGTAACTACTTTGGTTTTTGTGGGAGGGACTACAACTATTGACTGTCCCACAGTAGGGGTTTGTCTTGTACTGGATGTGACTCCGTTAACAACTGATGTAACTTGAGCTAGAGGTTTTCCCCTATTGGAAGAAGGTACGGGAGAACTAGAAGAAGACTCAGGATTTTGGATTGCAGTAACAAGATTGGAAGGTTGACCTGGATTAGGAACTATTGATCCTCGAATCGGTGATGTCAAACTAGGAGTAACTTGAGATGTCATGAGTGAATGATATCCGAGAGGGGTAGAATCCAAAAGATGGGGTAAAAGAATTGACATAGGATTCCAATGAGGAAGAGGCGAAGCAATGATGTTCGCAAGGTGCTCTTGAAAATTAGGTAAATGATCCATAGTCAGTTGAAGCTTTCTATACATATCCTCATTCGGTGGAGGGTTAAAAAAAGACGGTCAAGTAACCCTTAATTCAGAAATTGCTTGACCCATAGAGGTTCTCCAAAAAGGAGCATTAGGGCCATATTTAGTCCCCTCAGTGTCATCAGACGGGTGATCAACCCAATTTAATGAACCAACATGACCTTCCATTGGAAATGGAAAGCAGTGTCAGTCGTAGGAGGCTTCACAACCAAGGGGTTATCGTATGTAGTGAATTCTTCCCCCTCTTCCACATGAGAATCAACTACAGCTCCTTGGTCAGTGGCTTCCATTGGTATTTCTCCTACAATAGGAGGAAGGCCAGGTGGCAATCCTTAAACTCTTCTGGATCGTCTTAAAGGAAACTCAACCAGATTGCTAGTCACTAAAATCCTAACCTAGGGTTTGAAAACTAGAAAAAAAACACAAAAACTCTCCTACACAACCTAAAGGCCACAATCAAACTTAAGTGACAAGAGGGGTTGATAAAAGTCGGTTCCTCACTAGGATTTTCAAGTCTTTTCAACTCGCGATATACTACAAGGTCCAACATTAAAGCATGACAAGGATGATTGGGACCGTCCCTTGTTTGAATACCCGATTACCTGGATGATACGTACGTAGTAGTCTCCCCGAGTGTTGTTCCCAGTGTGTTGTGCTGAAAATACGACCAAAACATTTTTTCACAAATGGTTTAGGAAATCCTAGAAGGGTCTCCCAATATATGCAACGTACATGGGAGCTCAAATACATGTTAGTGTTGTCTAATGCACAACCATTCAAAAGGATCCTTCTAATATACAATCGAGTATGTGAAGTACCTTTCTATATACCTCAAGGGTACATGAAAGGTCGTTTGATATACCAACAGTACATGGAAGAACCACTCAGTTCCTGGATCGTAGTGCAGGAAAATGAACAATAACTCCTATGTTTAAAGACGTCGGAACACGTCTCTATCCTATCACTCAAGTTACTAAAACTTTTAACCTAAAGTTACTATTAATTTTATCTTAAACGGTTAGTTGAATGCATGAAATGTGTACAAAAAGTAAAACCATGCAATATGGGATGCAAAAAATTTCACTTTACCATTCAAAGTATGCCCTACTTATAGGAAGGAGAGAGTGTTTCAAATCTATTTCAAAACAAAATATTTTCCCAAACAGTCACACTGAACTCATCTTTTCAAAAAATTGTAAACAAGAAACACACTTCTACACTTATCTTTGAAAGAAAGAACAAAGTAAGATCTCTTTTCCTGAAAATAAAGACAATAGCACTAAAAGGCACACTAAGCACTTTTTCAATTTTCTTCAAAAAATGAAAAGATCTAACTTATAACTATGATATATTTTTTCTTTTGACGAGATAAGAGTGTATAAAAGGAAAGAAGAACATGGATATATGAAAGCTTGTGAAGCTAATCATGGGTCCAATGATTCATCTTTAAAAAAAATTATAATCAAATCTCAACAACAAAAAATTCTTTAGATCAAAAACAAAAAGAAGTATTTCATAAACTTAACGAAGAACAAAAGCAAAATCCAAAATCAAAGCTTCCTTTTCAATTTGATCAAACAGTAAAAAGAGATCTAACTCTACTAACTTTCAAGCAGTCCTGTTGAAAATCAAACCAGGCATACAAGCAGCTAAACAAATGGATGTAACCTAGCTCTTCGAATCAAAGCAAAGCAAGCATTTACCACTATCAGATTTTGAATTTAACAATTCATATCTCAAGCATGAAGCCCAAAAAACACATAGAACAGAAAGCAAAATCAACTTAGTTTTGAAATCACAAGGGTGTAAAAACCCTACCTAGTACAGCTTGAAGAGGGTAGGTGACAGAGTGTTATTACTTTGGCACCACCTTTTGTCCATTGTGACAGAGCAGCAGCACCGCTTAATGACCACTGAGCAGGGGCAGTGGCACCACTTATTGTCCTTTACGCATGTGTAGTGACTATTGTAGATGACAAAACAAAAATAATGGAGAAAAAAAGAAAGTTAGGTGTTGAAACATTGGCATCAAATCATGAAATTAATAGGAAAATTAAGTATAGAAAGTAGATGTGCCTCAGATTTGAGTAGATCTGGTTATACCGAACCAAGATCTCACTAGAAAAGCTAGTAGATCTGATCACTGAAAGGTCGGAGTTTGGATTTCAGACAAGATTTTGAGAACCAAGGAAGATCATATGTGCTAAAAGCTCTTCCCCCTTATGGTCGCTAGATTTGTTGCTAGGAAAAATGCACCTCTTGCAGACAAGAGTTGTTCCTTTAGGCCTGAATGGTTCAGATCTAGAACAAATAGGTAAACAACAAGGATGGAAGACTTCCCCTAGAGCTTGTAGATATTTGATATGAATCCTTTGGTTGTTTTACAGTATGATTTAAGTGTCTCCTATGGTGATGAATCTCCATGGATGTACCTGCAAAAACGCATCAAATAGATAAGCAAGATCAAAGGCACCAGAACATAATCCACGATTCTATACTAGTGACTAAGGAATCCAGTAGTAAAATGAATTATTTAAACATAACACATTTTATGAGAAAGGAACCAAATTTGCATTAAAAATGAAGAAGAAATATTACAACCAGTGCATTAGTGTTGTGATGCTCCTTCACATGCCATGCCTTGTCCTCAAAAGCTCCAACTTGCTCCTCCTATACTCACCCTAGATTTGGCCAAAATATAAATGCAACAGCGTGACATTTCTCCCTCTCAACCATGGGGTATGAGCTAGATTTTATAGGCCTTGGGAGGATAGGGATGGTTGAGCAAATGGTAGGTGAGGTGGAAGGGAGATCCTACTAGGAGGGATCTCGAGTCCAAGAAGTCCACATGAGTAGGGATGAGGGTGCAATGAAGTCTTCCTTCATGAAGCTTGTGAATCTTCTCTTTTTCACTTTTTAACTCTAGCACTACTCCTCCTCCATGTAGATAGAGTATTACCCAGGTGGGACCGCTCTTTAATTAAGGGGTAAAGTGGTGGCACTGATTATTGTCAAGAGACAATGGGCATTACTGAAGAGGATAATGCATTTTTCATTATCGGCAAAGGCATTGTTGGACTTAAATATGAAAACAAGAGTATGGGCCACTGTCCAACTTCACAATTTTGGATTTGAGGGAAAATTCTGATGTTTTGGGCCTCAACACATGATGGTGACAAGATTTGTGTGTAACATAATTCCCCCCAAACCATGAGGCTAGAGGGATACGTTAGGAGAGAGCTTTGAAAGAGCAAGTTATCACTTCCAGGACAGAAATCGCTTGATAGAAGATCATCATCAACCAGGATTCTGCAATACATCAATACTTTTTTACTCATAACCAAATGATTCCTCATTATTGCTGCAGAACAATACAAGGCATATCCATGAGGGAAGCAAATAAACATGGCTACTAGAATACAGCATAGATCCATGCGAAGAAGAATCAAACTTGGACACAGCAACCAGACATACAATGTAGATCTATGTCAAAGGGACACAAATTTGAGCACATCCACGACCATACAAATGTGGATCCATTCTAGGACTTCTACAAAATACTCCATCACAAAATGGGGAAAGCAATGAACGCTTAACAAACTCTTGGGGTCTTCATCTCGTCTTCCACAAAGTATGATTCTATCCATGTGATTACAATGTTTTGATGTCGAACATGGTAGAAACCACTTGATTATCATTCAATGATGAGAATCATTAACAAGTGTGAGGGAGATCACCATTGATGTCAATGATTCCCAAGATACCCTAGTACAATCTCCTGAGTGTGAATAGATGATTTGATTTCGAACACTTAGTCGAATCTTTCGATCAAAAATCTATGATGTGAACCTATGTCAAGAGCGAGAGAATCTTTCATTAATGCATACAGATCTCAAGGTACTATCTTTTTGTTTCTAAGACTAATTCCGAGATGATGATATGATGTCGACAGGAATAGTCTTGTCGAAGGAGGGCCATGATGAATCCCACATCAACGACACGAAACTTGAAACAAAGTTTTGGAATTTTGAGTATGTTGTAACCATAGGATTGACTCAAAAGGTACTGACACAAAGGTTGTTTTGACTGCATAGGTAAGCTTTCAATTTTCCTTTGAACATCGGGAGGCACAACCGAAGACTTAGAAGCATTGAATTAGACTAGATCCCTTACCAATACATAACGCGATAGTAAATGATGCATTCTTTGAAAGACTCAAAGGTGTGACACGACTCATGAAAGTGGATGGACTTGGAAGCAAGCTTAATACCCAATTGACAGTATCACATAGATTCAAACTTCCCCTTCCCTAACTTGTCATGTCTCTAATCATAGGTCAGAACCATGTCATCTTCATTAAAGACATGAGGTTGAACGGACTTATCGTATTGATCCTTAACGCATTTTTTGTGTGCCTCGTTAGCCAAGGCAGCATCTCTTCTACTTTCATCAAGATTTGTTAAGTACAAAAAAATTTCTTCTTCGGCGGAAGTGTTCGGGAGAATTTCTACTACAAGTTTAAGTGATGGGATTTGACACTTGATAGGGAGGACAGCTTCTATTCCATAAACCAGCTGAAAGGGTGTGAAACCAGTTGTTGTTTTAACTGAATTCCTATAAGCCCACAGTGTGGAAAAAAGAGTCAAATTCTAGTTGGATTTGTGATCTCCAACCATCCTATGCAAAGTAGTTTTCAAAACTTTGTTAATGGACTCAACCTGACAATTAACATGCAGGTAATATGAAGTTGAGTTTTCATGGAGAAAACCCAACTTATCACTCAACTCAGCCACCATCTGATTGTGGAAATGAGATCCATGGTCAGTAACTATGGCTGGAGGGACTCCAAAACTAGCTATCACATGGTTAAATAAAAAGAGGGTGGCAGTCTTGCCATCCTCTACATATGCACGCATTTCCTCATCCCATTTTGTAAAGTAATCAATGGCTACGATGATGTAACCATTCCCCCCAACTAAGGTAGGCTTACAATGCATAAAATCAATACCCCACTTGGTGAAAGGGCCAATAACAATGATGGGGTGTAAAGGAGCAGGGTGGGTGCACTTTTAGGATAAAAGTGTTGACAGGGTGGGAATTTCTTAAACATCTCATGACATTTTTTGAAGATTGAGGGCCAAAAATACCGAGTGTTAAGGATTTTTTGAGTTGTCGCCATCCTAGAAAGATGACCTCCACATGCTCTAGAGTGGAAATCATTTAAAACTTGTCCAGCCTCTTCATGTGTAAAGAATTGTTGGAGAATGGATTCAATACAACATCGATACAACATATCGTTTAAAATGAGATAATGCTTTGCATGGTGACAGATGCGACGACGATTGTCACAGAACATGTCAGGATGAAATATATGGGTCTAGAGATAAATGATAAAATATCCATACCATAGGTCTTTTGTGCTAATCAAGAACAAGAATTCATCTGGAAATGATTCATTGGGCACAACTGTTGGGCTATAGGGCAGACCCGGGTTTATACCATTCACTTCACACCAAAAAAAGACACACAGTGTTGGCCCTTTCGGCAACAACCTACGAGCAGGTTGCAGTCTCACCCGAAACAGCTATGGGGTGCCGCAGAATCAGGTTTCTACAAGCAGAAGAGGGATATTACTGTACCTTTAGCCTTTAATAACTTATACTCATATAACACAGAAATTTGACATTCACATATATAACTTCGCAGCTAAATAAACAGACAGTGACTTGCTTAACCCTTTACTGGGAATTCACAACGAAGTTAGTATTTTAGCAGTGATCTTACTTATCAGATATATATTTATCAATGCATGAAAGAACATAACAGAAACAACACAAAGAACCACAACACAAGATATAACGTGGTTCACCCCCAGTGTAGGGGCTACGTCCACAGAACTGTGTTTTATTCAACTCTTTACAAAAACCACAGTTCTGATCTACGCACTCAGCTACAGATCCCTTCAAGTCCCCAAAGCCGCGCACACAGCTATAGGCCTCTGCACACACAGCTGCAGATCTTCTTCATCACCCACAAACCCTCTGCGCACACAGCTACAGAGGTCGTCCATGCACACAGTTGGGACTTAACCTTCTCTTACAAAATAGCCTTAGCTTTGCATCAATTCATCTTACATCAAAAGCCTAACCTGACTTCTTTACAAGAGTGCTTATTTATACATTGCACTTATTACAAAACCATGGGCACCCCGAACCCTAAACCCTGGACTTAAACCATGGGTTTATTACAAACATAGGACTTTGACTCAACCCTGACACCCCTAAGACTGTTTTGAGTCGTAACTCCGCTTACAAACTTCCACAAAAACTGCGGAGTTACCAAACTCAAGGGCCGTTTAGGTCGGAGCCCCAACAGGCCCCTAAGACTCACTAGTGCCCCGTCCCGGGACACTCTGCTGCTCTTTTGGTAGAACAACTTTGTCAGTGAAGATAGTGAACTACTTGTTGAGACCACGCATGATACTGTCAGTTGCTTGCTCCTTTTCGACCAACTCCTGCAATACTGCGATTGATGCTTCGCTGGCCTTTTTCTGCGCAAATGCATCATATTCCTTCAGAACTTTGAGTTGGGTGTCCACAGCAGTACTCAACTCGAAAGCTTCACTGATAAGTGGCTGCATAGAATTTTCCACTTCTGTTGCTTTTGCTCTACATGACTCAATTTCCTGCTGGATTTCATTGCTTCGCTTTACCTTGAGCATTTTCTCCATAGGCGGTAGAGTCTTAATTTCCGCTTTTACTGCATCCAACTCTATCTGTCGCTGCCTGATGGTTTCTTACAGCTGTCCGACTTCTGGATGTTCCTGCAGGGTGGTCCAGGCCTCAACACTGTCTTCTAGCAACTTTGCTGCGCTGCTCACAGTATCCGAGATTTTTGCTGTGGAGGCCTGAATGTCTACTCGACGTTGCTCCCTGACCTCTGGTGGGCTCTTCGGGGTGATGCGGAGTTGAAGCTCCAAAATCTAAGCCTCATGTTCTGCTTTGAGCTTCTCTATTTCACTGTGAGACTACTGTGCGTAGTCTTTCAGCTTGACTAATCTTTGTTCTGGTTCTTCCACCCGCTGTACGTCGAAGTCAGGAATACTTCAACATGCCTCATCCAAAACTCGTACCAGTGTAATCCACTTACGATCTGCATCCCTATTTCTCTACTCCGCTGCCTCCAGCTGCGTTGCGAAGCCCTGCTGCTGACTTATGGAATTTTCCAACTGCATTTGTGAATAGTGGTCTCGTGCCTAGATTTCCTTCATAATCGCTAACTGACAGAGATGTAGCTCCGTCATAGACATCTTAGTGTAATCGATTCCAACCTTCATACTCATCTCCAAACGAGACGCTGCATCTGTTAATATGAGGGCTGCACTCAACACTTGGCCTTTGTTATCTCTGGCCAGCCATTGCCTTAGGTCTAGCTGCGCGCTTACTGGGGCACTGCTTGCTGAAGCGCCAGTCAGTGATTTTTCTGCTAAGTCCTTCAACTCCGAAATGTGCTTTGCTACACTAGTGATGGCATGCGGATGTGTAGCTGCAAATTCTGAGCATTTCTTGGTGAGAACTTCTGTGGACTTCGATAGAGCCTAATCAAGCTCCTCACTTGTCAGGCTGTGCTCCTCGTCAATATTCTTGTCCTTCGACACCTTCATTTTCTTTCGAGACTGGGGTTTGTTCACTTCCTTTGGCTCTGGCGTCTTGCGCTTATCCTACCGATTAGGGTCCGAAGCAGTTTTAACCGAGTCTTCTTCTTCTTCTTCATTGCCATCATCTCCACCCTGGTCGTTTTCACTCTGCTGTGACTTAGTTTGTTCTTCACTTTCTTCAGGGGGGTCTTGCTGCTGTGTATGACTAGGGCCTGCGCCCACATTGGTAACTGAGGGAACTGGAATGGTGGGTTTTGTCCCTGCGTCCTTCAACCATTCAACCGGCCACTGTTGAACTACCGCGAGGATGTCTTCTTTGGTTACTACATACGGTAACTTAAACCATTGATGCTTTTGATCCACACGGGCCTAGATGAAAATATGATGCATGTCAACACTGAAATGGGTTGCGCCGTTGTATTGAGAGAATAACTCATTACTGAGCCAAGGGGTTTTTGTGATCTCATACGAGATACTCATCATATAAAAGGCAAATACACAGTTTTTCATCTGCTGTAGGGTTTTATCCTGGGAAACCCACAGAGAGGCGTACCCTACTGCGCCAGGCATGTCTGGAGGTATAGCAGCAAACTGCACCTCGATAGGTTCTTGCCATCCTACCAGGGCGATAAGGACTATCAACCATGAATATTGAAAGGGCCTACCTTTCTCCTATGCGTCGCGAGCGTCTTCAAGGAATTCCTTTGTGATATACCCTGCCCAATTGTAACTGTAGCCTTCGGCACAGTTCGCAGCAATTCTGATAACCGGGGCAGGCACTTCATATGGTCTACACTTTCGCATGAGCTTGCATGCTAAAAGCTCAACTGCGAAGCGAATATTATGGTGTTGAATCACGGAAGTGTGATACCCTCATTTTCCCTTCGTCGGGACAAAGCGTTCCTTCATGCTTTGTGCGAGCTTCGTATCCTCATGATTTGAAGGAAATTCGGTCCCCGGATCAGGCCCTGCTATTGGTAAGGCTGTGATCCTATGAATGAGCTCACCATTAATAGGAATTTTCTTGTCTCCTATCCATAGGTGGCCATCATGTACTAATGCCAGCAGCTGCTTGACCACTATGGTCACCTGTGTGCTGCCACCAAAATGGGGAACATCGAGCATCTTTAGTAGACCAGCTTGATCCAAGCCAGCAGCCCACTGTTTTACTTCCAGCAATGTCGCGCCAGTCTCTGGATATTTGACGAAATGCAAGTATTGTCCTGGTGCGAACTGTGGAAACTTCCCCCGATCATTCGTGTCGTGGTCGGCATACTTAAGCCGGTCTATTTTCCGTGTCATGGTCCCGACCAACTGCACACCCGGTGGCAACGAAGGGGTGCGTACTGTGAACTTCTTTGTTCGCCGAGGTGGCTGAACTCCTGGTCGAACTGGTGGACGATACGGTGGACACTTCGATGCAATGTTCTCATCTTTTGCAGGTGGGACCTCTACTGAACCAGATGGAGGCATCTCGAGGTCCTTTGGTGTTTTCCCTGATTACTTATGTCGGTCTTCGTTGTGCTTAGAACGTACTTCAGGCTTAAACTTCTTTTGGGCAGATCGTGTCTACATTGGCTGAGTCGGCGCTGGGGGAGTTTCTTCACGGGGTGCAGATGCAGGTGGTTGGTTGAAAAGGTTCAGCAAACCCGTCTGCTCAAACTCTCTCAACAGTTCCTGGAACTCGCGATCAGCTGACATGGATGCAATTGTAAAACTCAAGAAACTGAAAAATGCGAACATCGTGGGTGTGGGTATCTTCTTATAGAATCTATCCACGAAATCAGTCATAACTGTGCATTGATGGCACCAAATCTGACAGAGATCTTGTCCAAACGGCGGTGGATTTTCCAAGATTGCATTAATACAAGCAGTTAATACAGAGAACGTACCGGTGCCGCCAAATTTGATTTCTTCTAACAGTCATTTTTTAAGTTCCGACAGACCTTTCCTTGTTTAACACAAGCAGTAGCTGTGGTTGTGCCCTAATAAGGACATTTGACACCTCTAGACACCATCTATGACATGGATTCGAGCTTCTACCCAGGACAAAATGTCCCGATACTCATGGAGAAGTTGGGTCACTTTGCTTACCGTTTCTTCATCCCAATAATCTCCACTGGTAGCATACTTAGGCTAGTCTTCTGATCCAATGTTGATTCGAGCTTCAAGGAACGTCATCAGACATAAGTCCCGATACTCATGGAGAAGTTGGGTCACTTTGCTTACCGTTTCTTCATCCCAATAATCTCCACTGGTAGCATACTTAGGCTAGTCTTCTGATCCAATGTTGACTGTCCACGTCTTCAGGGGCTGAGTCACTTCAGGGGCTTTGACTGCTAGTCCATGTACGTCGCAGTGTCCTTCTAACTCAGGAATATGAATATTGCACGGATCATCATCCTCGTCAATTGCGAGGTTATAATATTCGACTGCATGAGCTTCTTGTGCTTTCCAATCAGGTCAGTATTCTACTACTTCTTGATCATCAAATACCTTAGTATGGATCAACCTAATAGCTACATCTAAAGCTGAAAAAACTTCATTAGTAGAAAAGGTAAGCACAAAACTATCAACAAGACAATCCCAACTTACAGTATCCTAGCGAAGCTCTGCCTCTGTGTGCTAGTTCTTTGCTATCGGTTCCAGAGTATGCACAAACCTATGTACCCATTCTTCCTGAGGTATATGCTACCATGCTTCGTAGCACTGTGCCAAATGTTCCTGAGGGCTAGTCTTTCCATCAAACCTACTTTGCACCTCCTGGGGTTGATCCATAAATATCAAGCGAAGGAACTTCTGACAAGCTTCCCAACTAGGAATGTTCTTCTTATGGTCATTCCACCATCTGGCTGCTGTGGCTCTGAATACTGAATCTAGAGTCTCCATTTTCTGTGAATCTGGTATCTGGTCTGAGAATTGTTCAATAAATTGTTCTGGGTCTGACAAGTCATCAAAAATAAGTAGGACTCTTACCTGTGCACCAAGCCATCTGAGAGATTTGGTAATTCTGGCACATCTATGTCCATGTAGCTCATAAAGTCTATTTTGCCAGTTTTCTAACCCATCATCTGAATCCGTCATGCAGGAGCTGTCACACTGCCAATCCATGATACCTTCGGCAGTAGGATCAACATAATCTTCTTCCTTAGCTGTGATATTATAAATATGGTCCAGGACATCCTGATCTTCATCGCCGAGTGGTTCTGTGTACCTTTCTCCTTAAGAAGGATCCAGTGTTATTATGACTCTCAAACCCTTCCCTTCAAAAGTCATCTATCTCATCTTAAGGTTAATGACTGCAGCATTTTCCATTACCCATTCAATTCCTAACAAGGCTGGTTAGGGGTTGCTATCGTCAATGATCTCAATAACTTCGAAGTCTGCTACAGTTTAGACGCCATCAATATCTACTGGGACATTAGGGAATCGTCCTAGGGGCACAATCTTCTGCTGATTGGCTAATCTCAACTGTATAGGGGACCAATCAAGGGTAGGTTTTCCCATTTGTTCCCAGGTTTGCTTAGTTAAGACATTTACCTCTGATCCTAGGTCCAAGATAACATCAGTCATATCATACTCTCCTATCTGAGCATTCAATCTCATTTCCCTGCCAATTCTCCTAACTCTATTAACAGCTTTTGCCTGACCAGAACTTTGCTGAGGTTCGTAGGAAGCAATAACTTTCTGCGACTCACTTAAAGCATTCTGATTTCTTAAGAGCTTCAGACAACTCTGTAAAAAGGAGGACAATGTACTTACTTTGTCCGTTGAAGCTTCTTGCGGCTACGACTACTGCTGATGTTGTTGCACAGGTGCTACTGATGTGTTAGGAGCAGCAAAATATCTCTTGGCTTCCATGATTGTCTCTTTTTCTCTTTTGATATCAAATGCTGGAACTTTCTCTGGGGCCTTACGAACCCAAGCCTTGTCAGGCTGTTTCTCCTTATTTTGTATGTGCGTCGTAGCTCCACTCCAGGTAACAACATTAATGGCTGGGGCAGGTCTTTGCTCGACAGAAATCATCTGAATATTCTGAGTAGGGGCACTATTTCTTTCCTGAATATTAGCTATCAACTGCGAGCACTTCTCGATCACATGATCTACTGCTCGGCAATACCGACATGTCATAGTTGGGTTTCGATAGTCTCTCGCTAGATGCCCGGCCTGGTTACAGTTCTAACACACAACCTGGCCTCTTCCTCCTCTTCCAAAAGCACCTCTACCTGATGCACCACCACGGTAACCATAGCCATCATTGCTCTGTCCCTCATTTTGTACTCGATAGGTGTCGTAGGTGCGTTCTCTCATGAGGTCATAACTGCGACACTCATCTTCATTATGTCCTATGGACTTACAGAATTTACAATAGGGGTTCTCAGGTACTTTCCCATACCTCTGTAGCAAATAGCAGTCTTCAGGTCGATGCTGACCTATTTTTCTGTAGAGCTCACAATATAGAACTTGCGGGTTAAACGGGTTTGGCGCACCAGTATTCAGGTAATTTCTTACCACAGGACACTATTCCTTGGCATGACTTTCTGTCCGACATTGTGTGCACCAAACCTCTTCGCGGCCGGTTTTTCCTTTCTTCATATCGCGAAGCTCTAGAGCCACACTGCCAACTGCGCTTGGATTTGAGAGATACCAGAATTATCTTCGACAGGAGCGGTTTCAAGCTTCATCGCGATTTCCGGAGCCTCCTGCTGGTCAACAACCTTCTGTTGCATGAGTGGAGTTCTGATATGCGGTAGCAACACTGCAATGAACCATTCCTTGTGCTGCACAGGTCCAATGGTGAAACTAACTTATTCTAGCAGAACTTTGAACCTCTGATCAAAGTCCCACACTGATTCGTCATGCCTCTGCTGAATCTCTTTCAATTCAGTGATATACTGCGACTCTAATTTCGGCTTCTTAAATTCTTTGATTATTGCTGCTTTAATATCGTCTAAGGCATGGCTCTGAGTACTGGAGAATTTCATGAACTAGGTCAAAGCCCGATCTCTGAAAGAAGTAATGAGTTGTGCCCTTCTTACATCTTGATCCATAATGTTCTTAGCATTCCACACTGCTTCACATAAAAACCAAAATTGTTCTGGATCCTCTGATCCAGTTCCTTTGAAAACAGGGAGCTTAATATCATCATGCATGTGGGCCATAGTGGATCTAGGGGGGGTTGGAGGGGGACTAAAAGTAGGTGGGGGGGAACTTACTGGGGTAGATTGATCTACGATAGGAATGCTTGGGATAGGGTGACTTTTGGACTGCAACTGGTTCTCAGGGATAACAAGTCTGCGCTGCGGGGTTACTGGAGGGTTTCCAACAAAAGGGGTTTCTTCGGGTTCTGAATCTGCGGGATTTACAGGGGAATACTCAGTATGCGGACCCAGGGAATAGGATCCAAAATCTCTCTTGTACCTTTTTCCACTTCGCAGCAAACCACTTTGCTCGTCGAAGGTATTTTCACTTGCAAACATAGGTTAGTAATACTAAATCTAACAGTCTGATTCAATGAGCAATATACCTTTTTCAACCAATAGCATTTTAATTCTCAAACTAAATGAATTCAAAAACTTACCCCTTGGTCCTTTGAAAAACTGTCGCTCGGCTTCACTAAAGGAAGTACTCATGTCGATGGCGAACTCCGTCACAAATGCTTCAAGGATTCGTGTCATCCAGAAATCAACAGCTCGAGATATCTCGTTGGTCACCCTTTTCAATATATTAATTCTTGCGGGGGTCCAAGCAGGAAACTGACCTTCTTGGAAGTTCGTCCTTCTCTCTGTCAACCTGGATAACCACTTTTGCAACTCTATGTGGATACTACCAAAGAAAATTTCATAAACATCACAAAAAACATACCTTTGTAAAAAGTCGTTTGCACTACGACGCGGATCTCTGTTCTCTTGCTCAGTGAATTTCAGATAAGTCTCATCAAGCCAATCATCGATTTCTTTCACAGAGGGTCTCCAGAACATAGCCCTCGAGGTACGACGTAAATCCCTCTTGAGAAGATACTGAGTTCAACCGGCAACGGAACCAATTTGTTGGGCTATAGGGCAGACCCGGGTTTATACCATTCACTTCACACCAACAAAAGACCCACCGTGTTGGCCCTTTCCGAAACAAACTGCAAGCAGGTTGCAGTCTCACCCGAAATAGCTATGGGGAGCCGCAGAATCAGGTTTCTGCAAGCAGAAGAGGGATATTACTGTACCTTTAGCCTTTAATAACTTATACTCATATAACACAGAGCTTCGACATTCACATATATAACTTCACAGCTAAATAAACAGATAGTGACTTGCTTAACCCTTTACTGGGAATTCACAGCGAAGTTAGTATTTTAGCAGTGATCTTACTTATCAGATATATATTTATCAATGCATGAAAGAACATAACAGAAACAACATAAAGAACCACAACATAAGATATAACGTGGTTCACCCCCAATGTAGGGGCTACGTCCACAAAACTGTGTTTTATTCAACTCTTTACAAAAACCACAGTTTTGATCTGCGCACTCAGCTGTAGATCCCTTCAAGTCCCCAAAGCCACGCACACAGCTGCAGGCCTCTACGCACACAGCTGCAGATCTTCTTAATCACCCACAAACCCTCTGCGCACACAGCTGCAGAGGTCATGCACGCACACAGCTGGGACTTAACCTTCTCTTACAAAATAGCCTTAGCTTTGCATCAATTCATCTTACATCAAAAGCCTAACCTAACTTCTTTACAAGAGTGCTTATTTATACATTGCACTTATTACAAAACCATGGGCACCCCGAACCCTAAACCCTGGACTTAAACCATGGGTTTATTACAAACATAGGACTCTGACTCAACCTCGACACCCCTAAGACTGTTTTGAGTCGTAACTCCGCTTACAAACCTCCACAAAAACTACGGAGTTACCAAACTCAAGGGCCGTTTAGGTCGGAGCCCCAACAACAACTCCCACTTCAAAGCACAAGGAAGGTCATACATCAATTTCGTGGAAAACAAGGACTTCTTCAAAGTAGCCTTAGAAAACTCAAAATCAAATTCATGTAAGATAACAATCCAACAGGAATACTTTCCCCCTATTATCTGATGAGTCAGAATGTAATACATGGGGTTTTGATCTGCGAGTACAAGTGTGGTGCGAAGTAAGATGTAGTGACAAAATTTGTGCACAACAAGGACCGTAGCCAAAGCCAGCTACTCCACACATAAGTAATGGGTTTCAGAGTCAAGAAGAATCTTACTTAGGTGATAAATCATGTGTTCTTGGCCATTGGAATATTCCTGCACTAGAACCATACCGATGGTAGTAGTGAAGGAAGAAACATACAACAAAATTTCTTTTCATTAATTTGGGGGGTGCAACACTGGTGAATGCATCAAAGTGTGTTTCAAATTATCAAAAGATCATTGGGATTGGTCATCCCAAAAGAATGGAGTGTCCTTATTAAGGAGATGCATATAGCCATGCATTTTTTCTACGAAGTTGCATATGAAACGGCGAAGAAAATTTCCTTCCCCTGCAAACTTCGGATTTCAGTGATATTAGTCGAGGTGGGCAAGGCCGAAATAGCAGAAATTTTCAAAGGATCTATCCAGATGCAATCTTTGGAAACCACAAATCCAAGAAGACATCTAGTCTCAACACAAAATACACATTTGTGTGGATTAAACCGAATATTATAATGACAAAACCTAAGGAAAATGTCTCTAAGGTTCCCTGGGTGGTCCTCTCATTGCTGTGAATGAGTAGTGAGATAGTCCAAATATGGCTCCATGATGTGCTTGATATCGTGAAAAGAATAGGACATGGTGCACTGGAATGTAGCTCCGTCATTTTTTAGACTAAAGGGTAACTTCCGATAGGAAAAGTTTCCCCATGGGAAAATGAATGTCATTTTATGCTGATCGACGGGTAGAATCTCTATCTAATTGTAACCAAAAAATCCATCCATAAAAGAAAATATGACACTCCCAACATAGTTATCAATGATTTGATCGATGTGTGGAGTAGGTAAATTGTCCTTGGGACAAGCCTTGTTTAAATCTAGTAAATTGATACAAACCCTAATAGTTCCCTTATTATTAGCTACAGTGATAATATTAGACACCCATTCTATCAGTGGTATGGGATAAATAAACCCCGCTTTCAGAAGTTTCTCCACTTTGTCTTTAATAGTCGTAGCATTCCTCGGATGGACTTGACGTAATTGTTGTCGGACTGGTCTTACCGTTGGATAAGTTTTAATCTTGTGTACGGCGATAGACAGATCAATCCCAGACATTTCTTCATATGTCCAGGCAAAAATATCATAGAATTATTTGAATATATCTCTATAACTTTCAGTTTCTTCTGTTGAACATTTATGGCCTACATGAACATGCTCAACAATTCTGGGCTTGACCAATATGTCAATAGGATTTGTCTGAGTGATGTTGCAAATATTTCCTTCAGAATTAGTACCTTGCAACAATACAGGTGTTTGAGGATTGCTGACGATATCAGTACTAATAAGAGATACAAGGTCAAAGTCTACTGAACTAGCATTGGGAAGGAAAGAAGATCTATGATGATGATCTTTCCATACAGGTTCATCCGCACTCATGATCTCCATAATGGACTCATCCGATGGAAAATTCTATGTGAGATATTTTAGAGTGGGGAGAGAGGGTTCTAGCTAGTAGGGTAGGTGGTAAGGATCCAAAGCCACCAGATGAAGATCATCATAATGGTCATCATAAACATATTGAACAACATCATAAAGTGCTTCATAAGGGCCTAAAGAGGATGACTCAACAACCTCTTTGCCTCTAGTACTTTGGCCAACTGTGGAAATCATGTTCATAGTCATCACTTCTATACTAGGAGAGGTTGAGGGAAACACTCCCATAAGGGTTCAATCCTTCAGCATACCTACCCCAATCGACTGATAAGGAGGAGGGGATTAACCTAGCATAGGGATATTATTTGTAGTGGGGGTAGCAACATCTGGCGAACAAAAATCAAGTTGATCGATGGTCACAATCTTCTCCAAATGAGGGAATTGGAGAGTTTCAAATACTATCGAAGTGACAACCATCATAGCATAGAACCAGTTTCTCCCCAGTAGAATATTGAAATCTAATGGGGCATCGACTACCTCCACCTGAATGGAAACAGTCTTGCCCCCAAGCTCGACCGAAAGGGATGGTAATAGACCATGAGGTTGGAGACCTCGTCCATCGAAAGATTTCAAGGTTGTGGGTGACTCCATAAGTTCGCAAGAGCGAATGGCTCTCCAATAAGCCACAGACAATACTGAGGTGGAATCTCCTTCATCTAGAACGGTCCTATGGACCTTTCTCTCAACAACTCTTGTCGCGATTTGAAACGTGAGCTGGTGGGGTAATCTAGACTTATAGTTCTCCACATTAAAGTGAATCAAATTAGTGTTACCTTGGTCTAATGCCCCCAATGATGTTAATAATTTTTTTCGTTGTGTGGGTGTTGGAGGAGCTAGTCTGTGAGCCGACTAGTTGAGTTAACCGACTAATTGGAGATTAGGTCGGCCTCCAAAGGTCATGTCGGTTGACCAAACTGACAAGTAGTTCCTCATAACCATTTTGTAATCATATATAATAGGTTGTTGAGCCAGTTAAGAACTTGGTTCAGTTTTTGTATATGTATGGACCCATATGTGATTCTATAATATAATCTATTATTCTACTATATGTTCTTGTCTCTTTTCTCTGTATGTTTATATGATTCTATATGTGTATTATTGGTAACCTTATGTGATCTGTGAGATTACAACATTGGTTATGTTGCTAGTAGTACATATATGGATGACATGACCATACGTAAATGATATCAGAGTAAGAGATTAAGAATTGGTGGGAGCGTAAGATTGCAAATTATTTACAAAAATACGCGAGAAGAAATGGATTGACCATTGCTCAGGTGAAGAAGAAATTCTTCACTGAAACCCATGAGAAATTTGTAGAATCGGTGCCTTAGTTGTTGGAAAAACTATTAGATGAAGCCAGAAGCAACTAAATACCAAGAGTTACTTAAGAAACTAATCCAAGGAGGAAGAACAAACCTGTTGAAGTGGTTTGAGAAAATTGCAAACGAATTCTGTCAAGAACAACTAGTACAGGAAAGAGTTTCAGTTGAAAGTATTGAAAAAAGATTCTATACCGACTTTAACGAGCAATTTCTTCATTCGATACTGACCCTATTGTTCAAATTTCTAATCGATAGAGGAGTAGGTCACATAGTTGAACCTCGTCCATCACTCATCAAACCTCCTGTAAACACTAACTGGGTAGAAAAATAGAAGGCATGGGAAAAAATTATTACAGAAAGGGAGTGGGAGTACTTCCTGAACAAATAGACAGAACTATCCAAGCTTACTAGAGCTCCGGGTAGGCTATGGGGGGGTAGCTGGCCATGTGTCGGGTCAGAGTAAAAGGATTCTAGTCGACCTAAGAAATACCACCAGCAGCAATGAATAGTAGACCTAAGAAGGAAATTGAGCGGACAGTGACTCATAAAGGTACATTGGACCTACAAAATATAGAAAGGGAGAAGAGGAAAAGAAGAAGGGAAGAGATACGAGAGCAAGTTATAGCGCTCCAAAGAATAATGGTTTCTAGGGTGACAAAGCATGAGGAAAATCCACCGCAGTTGGGTCATGACCTACAGGAAGAAGGCGTAGATGAAGAGGTGTTGCCGATGGAAGAAGATTTGTGGATAGAGTAGCAAGAAGCTCTCCAGCTAGAAATACAACGGGAGGTAAGACCTCTATCTCCAATAAATATGAGTACCCGAATGCGGGCCATTGTCGAGGGGGACCTGAGATTAAGAGCTAGTGAGTTTGGTATATGGAGCCGACTAGACGATGAAGTAAATGATGACAATCATCTAGTGATCCATCGACCAGAGGAAGGAAATTAGGTTACACTTCAAGCGTACCCATCCAACCAAAGCAACCATTTTCTCTACCCTAGACATGAAGGATCGACCCCCCTTCCAAACACATTTTTACAAAACATCGACCAGTCAGACTCACGAACACAATTGTGCAGTTGGAAATCGACAGAAGAAGTCGAAACTGACCGACAAGTTGTCGAAATAGAACCAACAAATAAAACCTCCAACAAAAACGAAAGCTCTGTCGAGACTAGCTGTGGACAAATAGATACACAAAATATCCCACTACCCCCACCACTGCCACCTCTTGAAGGAGAAACCGATGTCGACATGGGGCATGGTTCAGCACACATTCCCCTCTATGAGGGAAACAAATACCCTCGATGACATTGGTTCATCTGCGAGTCGACATGGGAGGCCAATCAAGTTACAAACTACAATAGACAAATGGTACAGTTCACAGGTGCGCTACGAAAAAAGAGAATTAACTTGGTATATGACCTATACCGAAAGAACACCTAATGCATCCAAAGCAGAGATCAAGCAAAAATTTATGTCCTTCAAAACACCAGATGCAAAGCATCTATCAGCGAAAAAACTCAAGTCTATAGTTCAAATACCAGCAGAAACCGTTCAAGACTATGATAAAAGATGGAAAGACCTCTTCAGTCAAATAGAATATGTCATTGATGAACAACTACTAGTTCAATGGTTTCTTGTAGGACTGTCCCAAAATATCCGACGGCACATAAGCCTCGATACATTAAAATGTATGAAGAAGCACTAACAAAATCTCTATACGTCAAAATCGATGAGGACTTCCCAGCATATCCTGTTGTCGATGTACGAATTGAAGAACAGTTACAAATCATGTAGAAATCCTTACGAGAACTGAACCTCAAGGGTCATGAGATCTAGTGCAAAAAATGTTCTACAGTCGTCCACACTAGAGATAATTGTCGACAGGACGTAAGCTGACAAGATTTTTGTTTTGTTCAGAAAAAAAAAATTATGTGATATCTGTCAGGAGCATGGAGATCATACAACAAAATATTGCCCATTCAACATGAAGAATGGAAAAACTTCTTGGTGTGCTATCTATGAAGTTAAGAGCCACGCGACAGCTGACTACCACTTAAATATGAAAAACCAACAAAACTATCAGGCAGTCTACCAAACAAACGACATGGCCCAGAACAATGATAATGTCTCAAACGAACAAAATGTACCAAACAATCGATAATAAGAAGGCCACATAAACGAACGTCGATTCGACAACCATTGTGGAGGATTTGGAGGTTGAGGATGATAGTCACATGTCCCAAATTGCAAAACATTTTATGGTTTTAAGAAACATTATGTTATATTTTTATTATAAATTTTGTAATTAATGACCAAGTGGGGTCAAGGATAAATGAATGTAATTGCTGAATATTTTATTAATTAATAAATGAAAGATGAGACAACAGCTTAAGGAGGCTATTAAATGAGTGTTTTACTGGTCACTTGGTGGAATATGCTAGGTTGAGAGTAGATTGACACTTGGCAGCATCCTCAAACTACTTCTAGTTGTTGCAAGAGGCAACTTCCCTATTTTTGTGGTCATGTTCCCCAAGAAAGTGGAATAAGAGCAGGTGGCTCAATAAGTGAAAACTGACCCAAAATACCTAGGCATGCTAATAAAACTTCCCATTGAATACAGCTGAGGCTGCTCATTCTTGACTTATGAAAATTCTGAGTGAATTAAGTGCACAAGAAAATTTGATGGAGGGGACTAGCAGAAGTTTGTTTGAGTGAAAAGTGATGAAGTTTTAAATTAGTGCAGCTATTTTAAGTTGAGTTCATACTGCTGCAAGTAGAATAGATTTACTGTTGAATACTCAGTAGAGTTGCAGAGGATTACTAAACTAGATCTCTCAGCCAGTACTTCTACCGGGTGGACCAGGAGACAAGCTCAAGGGTCCTGAGATTTGCAGTTTAGCTATCTCCAGGAGTTGGTTGGGAGGAACATGTTCCTTAAGTTGTTGTCACCTCTTCTACATTTCCAAGTTTTACATCATTTATCTAGTTTCTAATTGCATATTTAGATCAAGAAGGATTGAGTTTAAGCAATAATGTGTTATTGTTCTGTTCTGCTATTATTAGGATTAGTTAATGAAATATTTTACTGTGAAAAGATATTCGAATGTTGGATTATATATATATTAGGATAAATGATTAGAAGAATTTCCAATTTTACTGATAGATAAAAAAATACCTAACTATATTTTTCCACACCTTTTTAAAGGTAGTACTCTAGTACAGTAGGTTAGATTAAATTCTGATAAAGAATCAAATGAAGTATTCTTGAATGTGTTTATTTACCTGCTATAGATTTCATAAGGGTTAATCAAAAGTACGTTTTTCTTTTCTATTTCAGATGTTTTCCTTAGACGGAGTACAGGGTCATAACATAAACAAATCTGTCTCTAGGAAAGATTTAAAATTTATATATATACTTAGTATGTGCACTTATTTACACAGTGGATAGATTATTTACTATAAGTCTATTATTATAATAACTAAAATACATTATAAAAACAGAAAATAAATTAGCAGGATTAACTTAAAGAAACAGTAAAATGAGGCTAGAAATTACATAGATAACTTCATCATTAATCTAAGTAAAAATGTAACTTGAATAACATTATAATCAAATATTAAACTCTGTAATAATTTAAAAGTAATTAAGGTTTTAAAAATAAAACCTACTTTGAAGAAATTGTGAAATATGACTATCATTACCTCCTCTTTTACTAGCAGAGGGATTATACAGTTTCACCCAAAATTAATTAAAGTATACATTCCTCATTTGTATAATCACAATTATCTATTAAATGAATATACAAAATTAAACACATTTTCTACAAGAAACAGTATTAAAACTGTATGGTAAATATAAACTAAGAGAAGTTAAGTAAAGACCTTTTAAAATATTCTAACCCAGGAAATGCAGTATAGACTCAGGTTGTACTATTCAACTTTTCTTTCATCTATTCACTGAAATGATTGATTATTGATAGTAAAAATAAAACTCTGTTCTAATACTAACTGTCTGAACATTTGTGTTTCTCTTTTAAACAAAATCAAAGAAAAATGCGAACTGGAACCATTGTAAAACTTCTTTCAAAATTCTTTAGCTAATATACATCAATACCAATATTATAACAGTAATAATATCTCTATTTAGGTTAATTTAAAAAGAATAGAAAATAACCAGCAAATAAATCTTACAGTCTACCATCTTTCTCTTAAAACCACAGTATATATATTATTGAGTATAGAAGTTACAAAACAGTAAGCTTTAAAGCTTATTCAAAATTTAAACAGCATCTAAACCCTAAACTTCTTCCATCAAAAACCACTACTATATCCATACAGGATACGACCTTATGGCCTTTTTACAACAACAACAAAAAATCCATAGCTTCAAAGCCTATTAAAATTATAATCTTTAAGAATTCAAGTCA
The DNA here is from genome assembly GCA_001517045.1 of Pseudotsuga menziesii. Classification (NCBI taxonomy): domain Eukaryota; kingdom Viridiplantae; phylum Streptophyta; class Pinopsida; order Pinales; family Pinaceae; genus Pseudotsuga; species Pseudotsuga menziesii. The sequence goes on from LPNX010193999.1 coordinate 153,400, forward strand.
CATCCGAGAAGACCCAAAACTATTTCATCACGATACAACCGCTAAGGCTTAAACATTTTTCTTATCAACACATTACAGTCTCAGCCATATGGCCTTCCTAAACATTCACGATTTCTGATAACAAAAAATGGAGCTGCATCATGGAACGGCATCTCGGTGGAACTGAAATTTTCAAACTCCGTACAACCATCACAGAAGGACCTCGGGTAGGATCGAGGATTACTAGGATGAATGTCAATATGGAGCCCCTTTTTGTGGTGTTTCTCAGCACAAAGCGACTAGGTGAAAGCCTGCACAAACAAAGAACCTACATAATGTTAAACTCTTGAAAATAACGAAGACATTAAAATTTTAACAGTGTAAGAAGGGTTTAAAACTGAAATAATTTTATACCTGGATAATTTTTATTTGTCCTTGCCATGTAGAAGATGGTATAACCAAAAACCCTAGCCATGAATAAGGGTATGCCGAGCTACAAGGAAGCTCTTTCAAGAAAACCCCAACGCCCAGTGTCCAAGCCCGAAACCAAAAACCACGGTGAAACAAAGTCAAATCCCACACTAGAAATCGGGCAGTGAAGATAGATAACCCTACACTAAACAAGATTGCTCAAATAAACAGTCAATACCACACTACGACAAATCAAGATCTATGCTCACATTATCAAGTTCACCACTGCACCAGTGCATGAAGAGTAATACTTGTAGAGGCAAGGTGACGACGAAGGGTAGCACTTGTAGAGATATGGTAACGGCGAAAGAGGGCTCCTACAGAGAACAAAACAGTGACCACGTAAACCCTTCATGCAGAAGAACTCAGAATGGAAAAAAGGAGGCCTGAACTCAAAGGGTTTAAGGAATGACAACAAAGCCTTGCGACCATGAGCATGTATCTCTTCCACTCCATAGCAGAGACAAGAATTTAGGTAAAATGCAATTTTTTAGGGTTTAGGAGAAACTTATATGGTGAAATCCAAAGGTCAAAACCCTAACCAGCAATCCTCTACCACGTGGAGATGAAATATTTCTCCAGTCGTGGGTTTTGCATTATAGTTCGACACCCCATTGGAGCAGCCTGCACACAATAGTATTTTATAAAGAAACTATGGTTAAAACCTTTGTCATAGCTTTCAATATCGTTTTCATTATAATATGCATGTTGTAACCCTAACGAATAATGTAGGGAGGTAGTATTTACACTAAGGTTTATATTTATCTTCTGCAATCTTTGGAAATGGGTAAACACTTGTGTAAATAATTCTTCAACTTAAATTGCATAATAAATAACACTTTGTGAGAAATCATAGAATTGTAAAAAGACCTTGTAAAAGACTTAATCTTTTATGTATGTGTGGTTGCAAACATAGGAAGATGTATAGCTTGATTTTGTTAGTCTAGGTATTAAACTTAGACTTGTATATCCCCCTTGTGAGATGAAGATCATATGAAGGTGTTACCGCTGCAACCATTCTCCCCAAAGTTCTTAAAATTTTGGGCCCCTCCTTTCGATTTAGCGTTTTTCGTTAATCATGTGATTCGTGATCTGTTGTTGGTTACACTTTGATTTGAATGATTATGAAAGGCTAATAACACTCATCCAGGTTCCCGAATGATTACCTGTGTTTCTAAGTTGTATTGGATCGTATATTTTTTAGTTTGATTTGCTTGTCAAAGGGGCCACCATTGCAGAAGCAGTCTTCTCTGTTGCTGGAATTCAGAATCTTAAGCACGTAGTGTTTTTCATTTTTGATCGGGGGTTGTAGTCTTCCTTAGCTTCCGCCGTTGTGGCTCCAAAGCAACTAAGCTTCTGAAGCCTAAAGCAGTCCACTATCTGATGCGTCAGTCTTATTTTCCGCCGTTGTGGCTCCTAAATCGATTCTTCATCCGTAGTTCGAATTGCTCCGACTGCCAATGTGTATTGTTCTTTTAATCGCTTGCCCGTAGTCAATTCTTTTCCACCGTTGCGGCTCCCAAAGTGGTTAAGCCTCTGAAGCGCAAAGTGCTCCGATTTCCGATTGGGAATTGTCCTGCCCGAAGGTCGCGTGTCTTAGTTTTTTCTCTCTTCCGCCGTTGCGGCTAGGAAAGCATTTTAGCTCCCGATGTAATGTCGTCCGATTTTCGATTAAGTTTGTTCCCGCCCACAGCTTCGAATCGGAAGCTTTAGCCTTTTTCTCTTCCACCGTTGCGGCTGGGCAAGCCTTTGACTTCCGACGTCAGTATCCTTTCAACTTCTACCGTGGTACACCTGGCCATTTCTTGTGGGATAGTCGTTTCAGTTTATATAATCTACTGTTTCGTTTTATAACGTAGTCCTAATGAGTAGTACAATTGGATTAACTACAAGTGAACGTAAGGAACTGATGCCGAAAGACGTAAAGGGGCAATTTGGCAAGGATCGAAAAGAAACCGACCGGATCGCTAAAAGGGCCATCGAAGCAGAAGGAAAAGTTGATAATGATAAAGGCACGAACCTGACTATCTGACCATTATTAAAACGTTCCTAAGTGTATACAGACAACATAGAAGAATATGGAGCGTTGGAAGAACTGGAAGGTCACACGTTTGGGGGAAGCCCAAACGATCGGCTGCTGTAGTTTAAATACTTGAAAGATAGAATTTAGAAAGGACTTTTTCCCTGGAAGAATTTGTAAACCATTTGCTTGTAAGAGGAACTATTTCGTTTTACAATCAGAAACTGCAACTTTTGCCTGCTGGAGAAAGTGAGATGTGGAATGTATCAATGTGATTTAATGAACAATGTTGAAGGGGAACTATTTCGTTTTCAACTGTGCTTCATTAACTGTGAGAGTGTTTAACTTCCTGAACCTATGTTCTTGTTGAAATGTTCTTGTTGAATGCTTTTCAGTATATTTTGTAGTGTTTTCCACTGTGAGTAATAAATGTTGTTCATAAACAATTGGCTATCTGGTTGTTTAAATATCTATAATTGTTCGTGTGTCTTGAAAGAAGTGTCAGCTAACTGTAACTCTTCATTATGCATGTACAAAAAATGTATTACTCACCAATGAATGATAATCCTGCTCCCTAGGGATAGTTTAGGCAGTTAGTTTATCTTCTTATTGTATGCGATTTGGATGCTTGTGAGCCTTAAGACGAGAGGTAAGAACCTGTGCATCACATTGTGACTGTTCTTTGCATCTTATCGCCCTGCATGGTTAATTAGGCACTTGCATATCATACATTAAGTCAAAATATTAAAAAAAAAACTCGGTGGACTGGGCCGCAACCGGTAAAGCCTTTGTTTTGTTACTTTGACCTACGGTAGCCGGACCGCAAACCGGACGGATTCCCCATACCAAACAGTCACGGGCTAGTCGGGAACGTTGACTGGGGAGAATCCCTTACTGTTGTTTCCTACGAATTTCTAGGCCTCAATAGTTTTGGCGCTAGAAGGAGGGCCGCCAGTGCATGGTTGGCCGAGGAAACCCATTTTCCCGAGAATATTCCACCGGTAACAGTTATGAAAGCAGTGGGTTTCATAATCCAATTCCAGAAGGAAGAGAACATCTATATTCTGTTGGCAACGAAATTGTTAATGATCTGAGAAGACACACTAGGGCATATGTAAAGAATATTGGAGGATTACCAATCATCCCTGAATTGCCCAGAAGAGAGTATAAAAAGAAAGATCGTCCTGTAGAAGAAGACTCAGTGTTGGTTGGAGACTGGGAAGAACTTGTAGAGACAGCCTTACAAGAAGTTGTGCTACCTTTGAATCAAGAAGGCCCAGATACCCCTCACAGTTCTCCTGCTCATACTCCAGTTGGCTCACCTCCTCACTCTCCACCCCTACTCATGGCAGGAATAAATGCTAATCCACCACCTAACCCACCAAATCCACCACTTGCTTGGAAAGCCAGATCACCGTTAAACCTGACACCTCCATTACACGACCTACCTCAAGCCTTTGACAAGATGTTGCCCAAGTTCGACCCAAATGAGAAAATACTAGTAGATGATCATCTACAAAGCTTTTACTTGGCAATTGAAGGATTAAGGGCTGGAGAATATGAATATGTAGTCTGCAGACTGTTCCCGCATACCCTTAAAGGAGCTGCAGCATCATGGTACTTTGGATTGCCTGCTAACTCTATCCCTGATTGGGATACCTTCGAAAGAATTTTCAGAAGTAAGTATGCAACTCAGAAAACTCATGCAGCTCTCATGAAAGGGCTGTGCGCGTTGAAGAAAGAAAGAAAAGAAAAGGTGCACAGTTTCACACAACGGTTTGCAGCATATCTCAAGAATTTCTCTGAAACAAATAAGCCTTCGGACAAGGTATTGATTGAATATTATACTTCTGCTTTAGGCCCTGATTTGGCCATGTTTGCCAAAGGTAGGGCCAAGCCTACTTTGACGGAAACCTATGAAGAGGCAGAAGTAGTGGAAGTGGAAAGAGAAAGTATTGAAGATTATCTTGAACAGTCAAGAGAGAAAGGTGCAGGTAGGAAAGCCTTATTGTTTAATAAGCCTAAGGAAGAGAAATCGTCGGATTATGAAAATATGGCCAAAATGGTGCAGAGGTTGTCTAATAAAATCATAGACTTGGAGAAAGAGAAGGAAACACAAAAGTTCTACAGGCCCTATTACAAGAAACGAGAGGACAACAATCAGTCTCAACCTCCTCCGCATAATACAACATCTATGAATTTGACAGAGATAGGGATGAAAAATTTGTGCACTTTCCACCAACAACCCCACTCTGAGAAGAATTGTCTGCAATGGATAAATTCAATGACGTTGGTCATGAACCAGATGTTGGATTCTAGATTAACCGAAGAAGGAGATGAGGAAAGAAAAGAAAGTAATGCTGCAACAAATGAGCAAGAAGAGGAAACTATGGCTTTATGGAATTCTGTTTCCTTATTTGATGTTGAAGAGGAAATCAACGTAGCAACGAGGAGCCAAGGGCCGATTAAAGACAACAGTCTTATACTGCCAAAGATCAAAAGGCTGCAAAGAAATATAAAGAAATTTCAAAACAGACCCTCAGCTGATATAGTTCCAGAACTCACTATTACCAGCCAGGATCCTAGGCAGAATGACGCGCGGGCCAAGCCAAGTGAAGATAAGATGAATGCTGATAAACCTCACCACATTGAGCAGCCGATGTACTATGACATCGTGGAGGATTTAAAGAAGATAAAAGCAAATGTTCCACTATTCGAAATGTGTAAAGTGCCGCAGAAAAAAGAAAGACTGTTGAAAGCACTTGAAGCATCAGATGAGATGCTGCCCATGGATAATCAACCTCAGGAAGAAGAAGAAATTGGAGAAACCAGCGTTGGAGGTAAGTCTAAAAGCAAACATCCACCTTTCCTCCTCACGTTTGAAATTTTCAATCATAATGTACATAATTTCTTGGTAGACTCAGGGGCATCGGTTAATGTTATGCCCATATCAGTCTGTAAAAAGATCAATGGGCAGCCTAAGCCATCCACGTGGAGGGTGGTTCAATTGGACAGAAAGGATGTAAAGGTAATTGGTGAGATGGAAGATGTCCTAATCCGTTTGGCATTTAATGAAAAGGTATGCCAAGTTATTAACATCGTGGTGGCTTATATACCAGATGCTTACGATCTTGTCCTGAGCAGAGATTGGTCGGCCAAATTAAATGGATATTTCGCCTCAGATTGGTCGCATCTATGGTTTCCATACAAAGGGAGTCCGAACCAGATTAAGATTCTAAGAGAACCTCACATGAAGTACAATGTTACTCAACTAGATGAGAAGAATGTACCAGTGGATTCTGTATTGGGAAACTATTTTATTGAGTTGGAACCTGGCAATTACCAAGCAGAAGAAGCCAACAACACATCAGACACTCAGCCTGATCTCCTTCGTTTCTCACAGGCTGATGAGATTGACTGTAAAATAGTAGACTTAGCAGTAGGAATAGATTCACATTCAGTAGTTAGTGATTTTTGGACTTTGTTTTTTGATGGCTCTAAGACATTAGAGGGGTCAGGGGCTGGCTGTGTCCTGATTGACCCCCAGAAGAACAAACATTTTCTTTCGTGTAGATTAGAGTTTGATTGTACTAATAATACAGCTGAGTACGAAGCACTGGTGCAGGGACTAAAGAAAGTGATTGAATTAAAGGTAAGTAATCTTAAAGTCTTTGGGGATTCTGAAATTATTGTGAAGCAATTCGAAATCAAATACATTGTGTTTCCCCTCACTTGAAAGCTTACCAAAATGAGGTATGGGACCTGCTTAAATGTTTTAATGCATTCAACATTATTTCAATTCCAAGAATTAAAAACACAGCAGCTGACCTGTTGGCCACATCAGCCACTAGGCTCGTACCCACTAATAATCGATGTTCTGTCGAACTGCTTTTCAGGCCCTCAGTACCGGATATGATCACCAACTTGCGAGTGTTTGATGATGATCAACAAATAATAGAATTCTTGACAAATGACGAGGTCTTTAAAGGATCCATTATAGATGATGAGGAGCATCAGGCCGAGATGAAATATGACAATTTCATTCCTAAATGATTCAGAACGTTAGAAAAAATGTTCGATTTGAATGAAAAGTTCAGAAGACCAGCCAACGTGAAGACCCACAGCTCATCTCTACAGTTCGAGCTGATAAATTTAGGGACTGAGACGACTCCCAAATTTGTGAATCTCGGCAAGTGTTGTTCACCAGCAGAAAGAGACAGATTCATCAGTCTATTTAAACAATATAAAGATGTTTTCGTATGGACGTACAAAGATTTGAAAACATATGACACCAGCATCATCAAGCATGTCGTCCCCATTAAAGCAGGCGTCAAGCCATATCAACAACCGTTAAGAAAAATGCATCCAAAATTGGAACCGCTGATTCAGAGTGAAGTGAAGAAATTATTGGATGCTAGAATCATTTTCAAAGTCAGACACTCTGAGTGGGTATCAAATATGGTACCAATAAGGAAAAATTTTGGAGAAATCAGACTCTGCGTGGATTTCAGGAACCTAAACCGTGCATCAGACAAGGATAGCTATCCTGTTCCACCCATGGAGCAATTGCTATAGATGGTTTCAGGTTCTGAACTATTTTCATTATTAGATGGTTTCTCTGGCTACAATCAAGTATTAGTAGCCGAAGAAGACAGATTGAAGACCACGTTTAGGACCAAATGGGGAACCTTTGCCTACAGGAGAATGCCCTTTGGGCTTATAAATGTTGGAGCAACGTTTCAGAGGGCTATGGACATAGCTTTCCGCGGATTGATTGGCCGAAGTGCTGTAGTATACCTTGATGATATTACAATATTCTCAAAGAGAAGAGGAGAGCATGCGTTTCACTTAAGGCAAATTTTCGAACGCTGTCGGAAATATGGCATCTCACTTAATCCTAAGAAGTGTGTGTTCGCTGTCATGGAGGGCAAGTTGCTGGGTCACATAGTTTCGAAGAAAGGAATCTCTATAGATCCAGAAACAATTAAAGCTATTGAACAAATTCCCTTGCCCCATAATAAAAAGGGGATGCAATCATTCATGGAACGATAAATTTCATGCGAAGGTTTTTGCCTGATTTTGCTCAGATTGTCAAACCACTACAGCAGATGGTGAAGCAAAATGCACTATTCAAGTGGACTGGAATTGAGAAGAGCGCATTCAGCAAAATCAAAACTACTTTCGCACATGCACCATCCTTGAAAAGCCCAAATTTAGACAAAGATTTTATCTTGTATACCTTTGCATTCGATGATTCACTAACAGCAGTGCTCACCCAAAAGGAAGATGGGGGGGATGAATTCCCAATATCCTTTATGAGTACTGGTCTACAGGGAGGCGAATTGAACTACCCAGTTGTTGATAAACAAGCTTACACTGTATTCAAGGCAGTAAAACAATTCAGGCCTTATATTATAAAAAATAGAACCAAGGTCTCAAGGCATCCACGGGCGGCATAACAGTATGCAATAGAGGAGTTGTTTGAGAGTGACCCCCCACCCTCCTTTTATATCTTTTTTTGGGGCTTTAGGGTTTTAAGCCCTTAGTCCGGGCTTTAGCCCCTTTTTGGGGATTTTAGCCCCATGCGCCCTAACTTTAGCTCCTTTTAGGGTTTTAGGCTCCTTTGAGGGGTTTTAGCCCCTTTTTGGAGGCTTTAACCCTTAGGAGAGTTATTTAGGCTCCTTTTTGGGGTTTTTAAGCCCTTTTCTTCATCCTTAAGCCTTTTTGAGGGTATGGGGGTCTAATGGAGTGTCGTGAATGGGTGTCCTTGGGTGGTGTAGGCCATGTAGAGCTGAGTGAGGGATATTTTGGGTTAACAGATTACCCCCTGATGTGTGAGGGCAAGAGCTCATCGTATGGTCGATGGACATCATAGGATTTGCTGCATAGAGGTGGTGCTTCCGGGGCTGGGGCATGGTGGCTTTTGGTTTTTGTATTAATATGGTTCCCATCAATGGGTGAGATACAAATAATGTGTGACATGTATATGGACAAGGCGGGCATCCCCATGCACATGACAATGTCAAAAGAATAATTTGATCTATGCTCTAAAATACAAGAGTCGATCATATACAACTGATGATACAATAATGGTTGCCTCAATGTGAGGCTAAATATAATACTGATCTGGTACATTGGACCCATGGCATTCTCATGGAATGCTATATCTTCATGACTGATGGTATGCTGGATCTAGAACGATACATAGTTGTATGGACTCGTTGATTGAGAGTCAGATTCTCTATGGTACAAGTATGTTGCATCAATCGTAAAGGTGTATCAAAGCACTGTTGGGGCTTCTGAACACTGTCTCCAACGCAACCCAAAAATCACAAGGGACATAACCTGTTTAGGTCCCTCGAGTGGACTCATCAATGTGCTAGAGTCAACTGACATCCGAGGTCTTCAACCAAGTACTGTGTGGACCAAACCCTGTACGAATCTCAACGGTGCAATGATGTAGTTGGATTCGAGCACGTGAGAAACAACCATCCTAAGAGGCACTAAGGACTCCTCTCAAGTGGTCCAAGGAACTCATTAATGAGGTTAATGAAACCAAGATACAGGGACCTCTAGGTCTATCCTCTGGAATATGTGTGTTGTCATCGACAGAGGGAGACATGCCCCTAGTCAAGGAAATGATGTTTCCTTGACTGGAGGTGCGAGGGGGATAATCGAAAGGTGTGAGACAATCTGCAGACTAACCCACTGAATGGGGGGGGGAGGGGGAGGGAAAGAAGTGAACAGAGGTAGGGGGAGTGTGGTAGACTCAAACTTCCTTTGTTCAGAGTATGACGACAGGGCAGACCAGGAAGCAAATGAAACTTGACTCATGGGAATGGGATCATAGCTGTAATACCGGGAATGTCGCTGCATATGGGAAATGCTTGGAGGAGGTAGACACTTTTGATACTAATGGGATCCAAGGAAGACACATTGCAGAGTACTCTGAACAAAGGCGACCCAATGTGGGAATGCTGCCAAGCTGTTTTATGTGTGGTGGTGTCTAGGGACACCGTTGTGGTGCAATCTCGTGGATTTTTGGTGAGCCTGAGAAGGTAAATGCTCGATGTTGCTTTCAATTGAGTCTGAAAGCATGAAGAAGACTCCAGTGGGGGCTCTTTTTCATTGGTAGTCTCCTGTGCCTGAAAAAGGATAAAAGTATACATAGGAGAGCTCGCCCATCCTTTGGAGGATCAGAGACTTCTTTACCATTGGTAGTCCAATCAGGCTGAAAAAGGTTAAACCTATACTGACTGGACGGTCATTCATATGCTTTTACGAGCATGAATGAAACCAAGTTTGCTCGGCAATCTTTTCTTGATGAAAAGGCTGAAAAAGAGCTTAACGACAACCCATGGTGAGCTTTTTTGTACAATGCGGCCCCTCTGCCCAAGAAAGCATAAAAGTATGCAGAGGGGAATGGTCTTGGCTTGAATGTGCCAAGGAGGTCCTTTTCAATTGATGGTCTACATGGTCCACAAAAGGAGGTAAACGAGATGATGTAGACACCCTTTCCTATACTTTAGTGAGCGGGAAAGGAAGCAGTTGTGCTCGGCTATCTTTTCATTGTTTTAAGGAGTCAGAAAAGAGCTTAACTGAAACTCTAGTAAGGTCAACTGATTGTGATGGCACAGGTGGTGCCCCATGTTGGGACAGTGGACAGAGGTCCAAAGGTCATCCACGCAATATGGACGGAGTAGAAGGCTCTCAAACATACCCATTAGAGGAAATTTGGGGTCTAAAATGGGCCTTATAAGAAAACGTGCCAAAATAAGTTTTTGTGAGTTGGAATTCAAGAACCAATAGAATTTCAATAAAATGAGTCAACCATAATGGTTGAATTGACATATTTGTCATTAAAAAAACTACTTTTTTTGTTCGTATTTTCGACATATCTCATTGTATTTTTACTCAAATTTCGATCGGGAGAGCTCGTTGGATGCGGAATTTGATTCTGCATCCAACAAGTACCCACACTGCATACTTTTGATGGACCATCATCACGTTTTTTCAGGTATTTCTTGTTTTTGGGGTAGCAGGGTCCATCAAAAGTATGCAGTGTGGGTACTCGTTGGATGCAGAATCAAATTCCGCATCCAACGAGCTCTCCTGATCAAAATTTGAGTAAAAACACAGAGAGATATGTCGAAAATATGAACACAAAAAGTAGTTTTTTTCTTTCTTCCTCCAAAATTAATTAATATTATTTTATTATTTTAACTATTATTTTATTATTTTAACTATTATTTTATTATTTTCCTTAGGAGGCCCATTTTAGACCCCAAAATTCCTCTAATGAATACATGTGTAGGATAGACCGCGGCAGAGGCTCGCGAGTCGATGCGGTTTAGGCACGCAAACCAAGGTGGCTCTCGAACAGAGGTCAGGAGAGCGTGTGTGTGTGTGTTGCGGTGGACGGACTTGACTACATGTGATGTGAGTGCAAGTCCGGGGGCACTTCTATGCCAAATACATGCAAGAAAAATAAATCGTTTTGTGGACAATGGTCCAGCGGTCTGCATAAGGTGCAGTGGATAGAAAAGACAACTATATGTTACAAAAGTAAAAATGATGTTCCTTAATGGGTGGTGGCCCAAAAACCCGCATGAGTAGCAGTGGGCAAGAGTGATGCAAGTACAGGTCCATAAACACTTGTATCACCTTGTTGTGGCTCGTAAATCGAGGTAACTTCTGGGGAGCGGTCCCGAAATTTGTTTGTTAAACATGAGATGATGGTCTCATAAGGAGATGGAAATTTGAGCCTGGAGGTGTGAGAGGTGTCTCAAACCGGTTCTGGGTGACTTTGGATTAGCAATTGATGGTGCTGCCCCTAACTTGTGTTAAAAAATGTTGAAAAACGAGAAAGGGAAAAAACTACGCTATAAGGGACTCATAGTGGTTATATCAGGCATAGACTCTCTTGAGGTGGATCCCGTTGCGCAGCTTCTTCAAGAGTCGACCGTCTGAGTCAGCGAAGAGGAATGCCCCCTTTTCGAGACGAAGGTCATTAGCAAGGAGGGATGATGAAATCTAGTCTTTTAATGGAAGAATTGATTTGACACTATGGTTTAAAGGGAATGGGGTAAAACCGTAGGTGGTCTTATAGATCTCCCCGTCATCGTGTAAGTGGTGTCAGGGTAGATCAAGTGGATCTTCCACGGCCGACGAGATGGAAGGGAAACTAGTACTAGAGATCATGTAAATGGTATTGGTTGTGGTTTTTGTGGCCTTGCCCCCAATCTCTGTTGGAGGAAGAGTGGCAGGCCTGGAGACAAGAGGAGTCTTTGATGGACCTGGAGGTAGGTGCAACATCATCTCAATTGGATGGACATGAGTCAACACATCCTAGGGCCTTAGAGGTAGGGTAGGTGGTTCAAGGTACCACACAGGATCTCCCAGTGTGAAATCCTGTAGATTGTGGATTGCTAAGATAGACTTACTCATGATCTCGGATGGTAGGAAAAGGAAAGGGAAAAGGAAAAGGAAAAAGAAAATGTTGATCGGGAATGAACCCCACTGTTTCCCTGGTAACTCATGTTGAGGTTGTAACTGAGGTTGGGGCTGCAGATGGAGCTGTGGTTGCGGAAACAATGGAAGAGACAGGTCTGATGGACCGTTGGTGGTTGTGGAGATAAGAGGGTCTGCAGAACTGGACATCAGGTGAATGGACATGGTGTCTAAAGAAGGAGGTGGGGGATGGACTTCTTCAATCAAAGTGATCTTAGATTCAAGGGAATGTTGTCTAAGGTTGGCTAAATGCATTCAAAACTCGGACTAGTCTTGGCAGTGGTGAGAAAAGTGTCCATACAATCTGCAGAGGGCACAAGCATGGTTTGTTCTCAATGACTTGTTTCTGACTATTGGCCCGCTTGGGAGTTCAACCACGGGGATATTTTCCATTGTATCCATGGCATCCAGGTGTGCACGAATTATAGCAATTTCAGGGCAGTTTTGAGTTGGATGGCCCTGTACTTCACAGACAGCGTAAGGCGGGATCTATCGAGGTTCAGTGGTAGTTTTCGCATTCTTGCCCCTAGCCTTTTTTGGGTGGGGCGGTGCAGGTGCGGGTGCAGTGGTTGGTTTTTGTAGATCGGGTGGAGGATGAGACTCAACCACAATGGGTTGTACGGGGGTTAAGACTACCTGGGGCATTAGTGGTTGAGCTGGTGGATCAAGATACCACATAGAAATTCCATGTAAAGTTGGGTAGGTTGAGGGTGGCCATTACCAGCTTGCTCATGATGCCAAGCGAGGGAAAGAGGTAGGGAATCATATGGACTAGAGATGAGCCCAGATAAATCCCTACTAGTTGCATTTGTGGATGCGGTTGTGGTTGCGGCTGTGCATAATGCTGCTGTTGCGGGTGATGTTGCGGCTATTGTTGGTGTTGCAGCTACGAATAATGTTGTGGCTGTGGTTGGGGCTACAGCTGCGGTTGTTGCTTGGGTGCAGTGGTGCTGGATGAGACCATGCACAAGTCTGCAATCTCATTTTGTGTCAGTGGCGATGACACTGAGGGGAAAGGAGCCATCATGGTGGGATCGGTAAACAACCCAGGGCCCACATTCAACAATGGGTAGGCTAGTGTGTTGTCAACCATAGTGTTGATTGCAGGGACAACATTAGCATGTGTAGTCATCCCTTGTGGCTCAATAGTGGTAATGGTAGGGATAACATTGGTGGGTGACGTTAACCCTTGCAGATCATGATAAGTGAGTTGATCAACCATCACAATATTCCCTTCGTGAGAGAACATCATGAGATGGAAGATAGTTGATGCGACCGCTCACATGGCGTACATATAACTTCTTCCAAGGAGAAGGTTATAGTCCAATTGAGCATTGACGGCCTCTATGTCGATCAACACTATCTTCCCGGTTAATGTGATGGGGACATGGGGGAGGATTCCTTGGGATTTAGTGGGATGGCCATCATTAGCCCCAGAGTTGCGGAGGATGGTTGCAAAATAGTGGATCCAAGTTTCTGCCAAACCAGGGTGGACATAACGCACGTGGATGCCCCCTCATCCACTATGCACTGGTGCACGACCAGATTCCAAATAGACACTGGGATTTGGAAGGAAATGGTGGATGGCATGCATGGTTATTCATTCTCTATGTCAAATGTGATCAACTTGGAGTCGGAGGGGTCTACAGGCCCCAGGGCAGCTAGTAACGCTTTTCCCTGCGTTGGGCACGTTTTGAGTACCTCGAGAGTGGACATGGTCGTTGGTGTTTGGGCCAAATCATCCACAATGCTATAGCTGAAAGCAGCTCTAGCTGTGGCATTGTTGGCCACTCAACGTATGGGGGGGTAGGGGAAAGGGGGTAACTGAAGAGGTGCATTGACTGATTTGGACGTAGAGGTCGCTAATGTGTCAGCGGGTTCGGTGGTGGTACCATACTGATTTTGTCTGGTTTGTAGGTTAACCTCTTCGGTTGTCATGGCTAGCAAGTGGTGGATGCATGTTTCTGCCATGGGAGGTGCCCCTAGAGCATTGGGATTGGCCTGGGGAGGGGGAGTGGTTGGCACCAATCCTTGGACTGGTAGTAGATTTTGAAGCACCATAGGAGGAGGTCCTTGTGGTGCTGGGTTGGGTTGGGTTTGGTTTGTGGCATTGGCAGCCTGTTGGGCCTCATTTTGAATGGCATGCTTAGCTCAACCCATGAGAGGACACTCAAACGTGTAGTTCCCATAGACCTCACAGAGTGTGCATGGTTGGTTTGTGCGCAACGGGGCGTTGCGGCTTGGTGCATTTTGTCATAGGGGGTTTTGGGTGGGTCGGTTTGCTGCGGCATTGTTGGGAGGGTTTGGTTGTTGACTGCCTCCCTGTGGTTGGTTATTGGCTTGGTTTCGAGGCCGATTATTTCTGGTTTTCCCTTGTTGAATGTTGGGGGCAGGCTGGTTGGGACAGGTTTTTTGTGCAAACACTTGTCCCAATAGAGCGGGTGGAGCGGGCGTGGGGGCTTGAACTGTTTGTACTGGTGGTGCATAGTAGATTTGTGGGGATGGCAGTGCCATAAATGTGGGAATTTTCCCTGTATGCTACTGTGTTGGCCAAGACATGGCCTGAGCCTACTGCGGTGGCGCAGGTTGTGCATAGGAAGTTGTTGCTTTGGGCTGGGACATCATTCTCGCATAGTCCGGAGCTTGGTTCTGGTAAGCAACACTAGCAGTGTTGCTTGGTTGTGGTGGAGTTGTAGGTGGTGTCAAATGGTGATGTGGATGTTGGGAGACCAATCCTATGATGCCATCTATAGCATGGGATGCCCCCAGTGCATCACAGTAGGAGGTACTCAGACGGGGAGCATCTGGAATGACGGTGCACAGATATCCAGACTAGGCGTAGATCAGGTCAAACTGTTGGGCTTTCAGTATGGCCTCCTCTTCGGATTGGGGATGTTCAGATGTGACGTCCTTTGCTATGGGTGGGAGTAAGGTATTGAGGAACCAATCCAAGAAGATCCTGTCGTCGAGTTGTATTTTACACAAGCTGCGACGTCACCACCACTCATGGATGTGGTCAGTTATATGTGTCACAGTGCTTTGGTGACAGGATAACAGGATCTCCACCCCTTCGTCATATCTGACAGGGAGTTGGAAATACTATAGGAACATGAAAGCTATGGAGTTGAAGTCTGGGTACTTGGCTTGCAATAGCTCAATGTACCATTTGGCCGCAGCACCTGTAAGGGTGCGTTGGAATAGACTCAATCTGATGGAATCGTCTACGATGCTATTGGATGAGCACCATAGATGGAATGTCATAATGTGGTTTTGGGGACATTCCCCTGCCTTGCCTTCAAACTTGGGAATGTCTAATGGCAGCTTAGTTGGCATTGGAGACCAAAAAGCTTGATGGCGAATGGGGTCATTTATCAACCAAGACAAATCAGGCAAGTTAAGACGAGCCATGAAAGGTAGATTTGACCCTAGGTTTATGTGAGATGGGGAAGGGATGGTGGTGGGGTTTGCAGGTGCATAATGTACCTGCATAGTTGGGGGTGCTGGTGGTGCCATTGTAGATGGGCCAATGCCCCCAAGTGTGGTGTGTGGGGCAGTGTGGATAGACAGGCCACCGCCCCCATTTGTGACAGGAGGGGCAATGTATATGGAAGGGGCACTACCCCCCTGTGCGATAAGAGGGGAAATGTATGTGGAATGGGAACTGCCCCCCTGTGTGATAGGAGGGGCAGTGTATATGGAAGGTCCACTGCCTGCAAGTGTTGTAGGTGGAATAGCTTGAGTGGTTACTATGGGTGGTGGCAACTGACTAATGACAGTTTGCATGACCATGCTGGGGCCACCTACCGGGTTGTTGGTGATGATTTGTGGTGTGGACATGGGTCCACTAGATATGGTTATGCTGAAAAATGGATCCAGGTTGGAACCAGCCATGGGGCTTGATGGTGCGATATGCAGATATGGTTCAGACTAATATGGGTCTAAATCTAAATCAGAGGCTATGTGGCCTTCTGATGGTGTGGGAGATCACTGAGAACAGTTTCAACAATGTCAGTTTAATGTCCCGAATGGTGGTGGCTCACCTCTTAGGCGTGAGGAAGAGCATGGGGGATCAATTGTGTTAGATGTTTATCAAACTGATGGGAATGATGTTTGGACCCTGGTTTCAATGGCTTCCTATTGGCTATAGGTGGTCACTCGGCCACCAAGACTGCCAGAAGACAGTGCTTGGCTTTTTCCTCATGGGCGTTTCTACTCAATCCGTGGGGGTCGTTGCCTATTTCGCTTGGCAATTCCTCTTAGCGGCCAGCTACTTTGGGGTTCCCATGGTACTCCTCACAATGAGTTTCTAGGCTGAGCCCAAGTACTTCCCACGGTTGAAGCAGTCAGGGACTTATGTCGTCAAAGACTACAGATTTGTTTGAACTTAGTGTAAATTGATAAATTTTAAGGCTCTCTCAGCGTCATAAACTGAGTTGGGTTGATTACCTTGTATGGTGTATTTGTTTTTCTGTCTTTCTGGTATCAGGTGGCTACAAATGGTTTATGAATTCATCATATTGTGGTAGAGCTCATATAATTGTCTGTGCAAGCAGTGAATAATCATAAATTTGTAAACAAATACATTTTTACCCTGAATGTTGATGGCCTAACTAGATGACTACCTTACACCTATATTCCTCTTTGACCAAGAGAAGGTGGTGGTCTCTCAACACAATGGGACTAAGCCCATCCGTAGATCCACAAGTCACCTCCCGGATGCAAGGTTGTTCAACAGGGAGGACGCTTAGTGCTGTGAGAAGCCCTCCTTCTCTACCCCCTCTACCTTCGAAGTCATTTGTTTTTAATGCTTTAGAACAATATTCAGTGAAGGGCCTAGGACTATACGAGCTGTGCCCTTCGTCATATCCCAGAATAACCTGAAGGGTGATGACTGGGTAGAGGAGGAAGGGTAAGCAAGACAGTTACTTTTATGTTAATTTTAGTTAAGCTACATTCATTAATTAAGCCATTAAAATTTATTTTGAATTTACACTTTGTTTGTTGATGCAATTATAGTAAACTAAAACAGAAACAGAAATTGAACTATTGTGCTAGACAAAGGCGGCTAAGCCACACTGACAGTCCCTATTAAACTGAAAATTAAGTACTGATTGACAAACTGCACGTTTCGGGTCAATTTCGGTAAGGGGGTCATGAAATTTTTCCAGAAACGGGCGAGGGGGTCGTACAGATTTCACAGACAAAAGCGGTCTTCCTGTCTGAGTGAAGTCACACCTTTCGGGGGGGGAAGGGAAACTTGGTCACGCCTGTGATGCCTAAAAGAGCGACCTCATCCCCTGTTCAATCCTGATAAGTGCGACCTTCCCTAGATTTGGGGTTTTTCTGATCGTGAGTCAGATCCGGTCGACAGTAACCTGTACTGTGGCCAAACTGACTTGGATTTGCCTTGCAGAGGCTTTGGCAACAATATAAACTAGAAATAAACTAGATCTAAGCTAGATTTGACAAGAAATTTCTAAAACTAGGGCATCAACTAAAAAAAACTTGAAATTTGAAAAACCTGAACCAGGGATCCTGTGGGATCGACCTGGTATGGTTGTCAGTTCTGTAGCAGGGATTTCTCCTTGCTACAAGGGCAGGAATGGATCCCTTCTATCTATAGGACAGAAGGTTAAGTTCTTGCGTGTGGAAAATGCAGAAAGAAATTGGAATAGACAGAAAGCAAAGAACAAGAAGGAAAATGGCCAAGAGCCCCTCTGCAAACAAGGTTAGGGCTTCGCCTTGGTTACCTGCAAACAACTATTAAACTAAAATAAACCTGCAAAACATGTTAGAAATCAAACCTAGAAAAAAATGGTGGTCAGAAAACAACTAAAATAACAAAGGAAATACATAAACAAAATGATGTTATACCTCTCCTTTGGTGAAACGAGCCACCATGCCTTGGCTGGAAGCACCTCCCTATCTCACTCAGCAATGGAGGAGCTATGGCTCAATGGGGAAGATGAGTGGAAGAGAGGGGGGATGTGGGTGGCTTGAGAGGCAAAGAGGTCTCAAGGCATCCACTGGAAGCATAATAGTATGCAAGAGAGGAGTTGCTTGAGAGTAACCCCCCACCCTCCTTTTATAGCTTGCTTTGGGGGTTTTAGGGTTTTAACCCCTTGGTTCGGGATTTAGCCCCTTTTTTGGGATTTTAGCCCTTTCCACCCTAACTTTAGCTCCTTTTAGGTTTTTAGGCTCCTTTGAGGGGTTTTACCCCCTTTTTGGAGACTTTAGCCCCTAGGAGAGTTATTTAGGCTCCTTTTTGGGGTTTTTAAGCCCTTTTCTTCATCCTTAAGCCTTTTTTAGGGTGTGGGGGTCTAATGGAGGGTCATGAATGGGTGTCCTTGGGTGGTGTAGGCCATGTAGAGCTAAGTTAGGGATTTTTTGGGTTAACAATACAGATCAACGATACCTCATTTATTTGATCAAAGCTGTAAAATAAATAAATTTACTAACATTATATTTTATGCTAGTTGAGATCATAATCTCGATCCAAAAACTGGTTACAAAACATCTTACCTATAAAAGACCTGTAAAAGAAGCATCACTTTACTGCATTAGCTAAAAAGATAAGTAAGCCTCGATCTCAACTGAAGTTCCTTCATATTTTTCACAAAATAGTAAAACGAACTTAGCACTTAGTAATTAAATAGATGTTTCAATTCCTGTTGTTCCAAATCATAACCTGCTAAATCAAATCCTTAACAATGATTTATGAAATTAAACAATTCAGTATGCAAAACTAGAAATTAACAAAAGAATCAATTATAGTTTAAGCCTGTTTAGGTTAACCGCTAACAGTTAAATGTTCCTCGGTAGTGACGATTGTAAACATTTAATGTCATATGAAAAATTTTAATTTTTTATGAATTTTTGGAGTATTACAATGATTCTCTAAAAATCGTGGTAATCGACCATGACGGTCGATTCAATGCTTCACATGCTATAAAGAAGGACACCAGTATGCGGATTGTCCATTCAAATACAGAATCGACTTAAAATTTTGTACTAGTTGTGGTGTGGGAGACCACTCATTAGAAGACTGTCCCACCATACTTGACAAAATTAATAAAAAGAAGAGTGTTAATGTCTTGTCTTGTGTTCAAAAAAGTGATATAATTTGCACAAAGAACCTACACATAGTAACTAGACAAGGAACGAAAACTGGAGGTGACAATCCATGAATAAGGAAGATTAAAGATAAAAATGAATATCTTAACCCTATAAAGAAAAAAAATTGTATAACGATGCATCAAGCATGCTTCAAGAATTTGCTAGACATGAAGATGTCGATGACAATTCGCAGAACACACTTCACGAAATATAAACCTAATACATAAAGATATGTCAGTGGCACAATTCATTGATCTATTACACAATATTAAAAACAAAAATGACACAGATAAACAGACTAAGAGTATATGTAGCTTAAATCAAAAAGATAAGAATGATTTAAAATGGCGGACGGATACTGTGTTGCGTTGGGAGAGAGTGTTCTCAACGTTTCGGTCCTCAATCTAGGACCATCCTCAGGAGACTAAATCAGCCCAAATAAAGCGATCGGTCCTCATTGTCTATTTATGTTGATCAAAGGTGAGAAATTATCTTTTGGAGCCGACTTCAATCAACTTTTAGATTTCTATTATTCTTTTTAATTTAATTCTTTTTAATTTTACTGAGTACAGGTTTCCAAGCTTCACTTGGCCGCGAAGCATGGAATAACCTTATTATCCCTTGATGCCGACCCACTACTATATCTTGAAATAGAAGGTTTCCATGCTCGACAAGTTGTTCTCGACTTTGGATCCCAAGTAAATATCATGACAAGAGATACATGGGAACAGTTGGGTAGGCCCCAACTGAATGAATCAAGCATATATTTAAACTTGGATGACCAAGGACTGATCAAACCCATTGGGATTTGGATAAATGTCGATACAACGATAAAAGGCATTTTGACAAAAGTTGATTTTGAGATCATCGACCCTAAGGAAGGATCCAACTCCTTTCTAGCCTTGGTAGGATGCCCATGGGGAAGAAAAATGAAAGAATCTATCTCATTGGACAAAGAAAGGATAAAACTAAAAGGGAATGGACAAAAAGTGATTGTCCCCATTTACCCTTCACAAGGAGAACCCTGGACTGAACCTGACAATGAAGAAGTCAATGTTCGACAACTGTACCAGATTTAAAATAATGAAGATTATATTGAACCTAATATTTATGGATAACTTCATCTAGGGAACCAAGACTCAGTTGGATATAGCTCAGATGCATAATTGTATGATTGGGAAGTTGAAAACTACGAAACACAAGCAAGGGGTTGTTGGACCATTCAAGCTGTCCAGAAGAAACCAACTTGACAATGCTTTTCTATATCGACTATTCCAAAATATTTGAGAATAAAACAAGGGAATATCCCTCTTTAGCACCAACAAAAATAGATAATAAACAGAGTCTTCGGTATAAAGAGAGAGAATCACCAGTTCTCCATGTAGAACAAGTCTCTAAGAACCTAGGTGAACATGGTTGACTTCAAAGCCTAGTCAAAACGTTTACAGCACAAGTTGCTCAATGGTGGGACACCCATCAGTTGAGACTGCAAACATCGACAACAACTTCGACTTTCTTCATAGAAATATTCAAAGGAAGGAAGCTAACAAAACAGGCACAAACACCTGTCTTCATCCAAGGGCAAGACCCAAAAAATCATATAAAAATATGTGAGAAAGAATAAAGAAGACTGGTTATAAATCTGAGCGTACATGGCCACACCTATTTCCATCGACATTAGATTACCTACCTAAAAAGTGGTACAAAATGGAAGAAGCATGAGGCAAAACATTCCTGTGGAATGAACTTAGAGAAAATTTTATTAAGGACTTTAGCTTTATACCGAAAGAAGCAAAATTAGTTGAAGCTACAAAACAAATAAAAAAATTTATACAGCTGACTAATAACAAGTCGACACAAAATAAAAGCCGACCAAATGCAACATGCCATAACATTCAATCTAACAAAATACCTCGGTCAACAAGACTCCAATTGGAAAATGAACTTTGTTGTACAGGAATAAACACCTTATAACCGAAGGTCTGGGGTTACCAACATACTCAATAAACTTGCAAGCAATTGACTCTAGAGTGTAGTAAAGGAAATAGGAGGATGGGAAAGACTTACCCGTTACACGACGGTTGATCCTAGCTTGTCCTCTTCTTCTCTACTCCTTCTCCAAAGTCTTCAGGGATGCTTCTCCTTCACATGTCAAGAGTCAATCTTCCAGATACAAGATGATTCATATATATATAACCAGGTTAGATAAATCATAAACAGAATATTGAAACATAAACATTTATCAAACCACAATACATGAGATACATATGGAAGAAGGATTCTCTTTATTAGCAATAATGAAAGAGTTCAGATTACAACCCAACGCCTAAGACAAGGACTCCTCTGCAGCCAAAGGATTCTGAGTTCCACTGCTCCAAAGACTTCTGTATAAATTCCACCAGCATAACTTTTCTCTCCAAGTGTATGTATCAAACACCCTCCCCAAGGCCTATATTTATACATGGTGAAATAAGGCAGTTTCGAAGGTTGAGGAGGTTGAGACAGTTAAGGAGATTAAGGTAAATGGCTNTGAAGGTTGAGGAGGTTGAGACGGTTAAGGAGATTAAGGTAAATGGATTAAATAATCTCAAGTAATCGCGTGTTTTTATTTTTAATGTCAAAGGTAGGTATACGCGGGTATCAAGACCAGCAACTAGCGTATGATCCACGAGTTGCTCTAAAGGCAACCCGCGTATACATCTATACATGACATGCAACCATTAGAGGAAATTTCAACTCAAAATGGGCCTCCTAAAATGAACTAATAAAATAATAGTTAAAATAATAAAATAATATTTATTAATTTTGGAGGAANGACGTGTTTTTATTTTTAATGTCAAAGGTAGGCATCCGCGGCTATCAATACTGACAACTCACGTATGACCCAAGAGTTTCTATAAGAGCAACCCGCATATACATATATACGCGACATGCAATAACCGAGACTCGCGTATGACACGTGAGTTGCATATATAGAGAGTCGCGTATATGACTTGACATAGTTAAAGGGTGAAAATAAGCAGCTGGATGGAAGACAAATGTAAGTCATAATAAGCCCATTTATAGTGTTTTGGGCAACCCTCAATCCATAGATGTCTTTTTTTGTGCCAACATGAGGGATGTCGGCACTCAGACGGAGAGGTGCCATTCAGGTGGATAACAAACTTACATATGGGAAAAGTTTTTACTAGAAATATGATCACCCAAAGACGATCAAACCAATCAAAACAATACTCAAAGTCGAAACAACCGACAAAATCGATACCGACTAAATGACGGCAGCAAACTTTCCATCAACATTTTCACAGTTCACAGAAGGTAGTCGATAGATTAATGAAAGTAAAGCACCAGAATGGATGGATGCGAAAGTAAAAACTAAAGAAATTGACATTTCTAATGATAATCGACCGAAAATGGCAAAAATTGGCGATTACTGGAGCGAAGAAAAAAACTACATAAATCGACAACTTATTAAAGGAATTCCAAGATGTATTTGCATGAGATTACAAATACTTAAAAGGATTAGTAGCAGAAATGGGCGAGATGAAGATAGACATCAAACTCGATGCCCAACCTGTCAAGAAAATACCTTGCAAATTGGCTCACAAACATAAAGAAATAGTCAAAAAGGAGATCTACAATATATTGACAGCCGAAATTGTTTACCCCATCGACCAATCGAACAGGGCAAGCCCAATGGTCATCCAACCGAAAAAGCACAACCCGACAAAACTACGAATTTGTGTCGACTTCCTAGAGTTAAACAAGGTTATCCTAATAAATCCATTTCCAACTGCATACGCCGATGAGATCTTAAATGAAGTCCCAGGACATGAATGCTACTCATTTATAGATGGATTCTCATGATATAATTAGGTGCCAATCACCAAGAACGATAAAAAAAGACAACTTTCGTATGTGAATTTGGCTCATTTTCTTACAGAGTAATGCCATTCAGTCTCAAGAATGCACTTGCAGTGTTTTCAAGAATAGGTGTCAAAACATTTCAAGAATACATTTATAAAACAATGGCAGTATACTTCGACAATTGGACGATCTATTCCATGCTGAAAGACCATTGTAAGTGGTTAAGGGTTATGTTAGAATGATGCTGACAAATTCAATTATCTCTCAATACAAAAAATGCATATTTTTAACCCCTATAGGAATCCTACTAGGGCATATTGTATGCAAAGAAGGTATCAAGGTCGAATTTGCTAAAATAAAAATTATCCTTGACTTAAAACCATTGGTTAATCCAAAAAAGGTCAGAGTACTGTTGGTTCATACAAGGTATTACAGAAAATTCATCTAATACTATTCAGATATGACTTATCCATTGGAGGAATTGTTAAGAGAAGATCAAGAGTTCGACTGGACAGAAGAATGTGATATATCTTTTGACACATTAAAAATAAAACTAGTCGAAGCATCCATTCTCATATTCTGAAACTGGTCGATCAGATTCCATGTGCATATTGATACTTCAGGCCTAGCAATAGGTGCAATTCTGACACAACCTGGGGAGGACGAAATGGATTACCCAATCATATACAACAGTAGAAAACTAAACAAGTCAGAATGCAATTACTCAATGATAGAAAGGGAGGCATTAGGCATGGTCTTTCAACTTCAAAAGTATCGACATTAAATACTATCTATCCCCTTCATATTCTATACCGATCACCAAGCACTAAAATACCTCATCAACAAACCTTTACACCATGGGAGAATCTGTCGTTGGCTATTACTGTTCCAAGAATTTCAATTTGAAGTAGTAGTTCGACCAGGATGATTGAATGTCAGACCCAACCACTTGTCGAGAATAGACATGGGGGAGGAACCGACAGGAGTAGAACATGACCTACCGGATGCACACTTATTCCGAATAGAAGTTGTTCCTACAGAATTAGAAGAAATAGCACAATTCTTGGAGAATGGTCAAGCACCGGATGGAATGAGCATGAAAAAGAAACAAGTTTTATCCATACAAGTTGCACCATACAGTCTCATTAATGGATTCTTATATAAAATGGGATTGGACGAAGTACTCCGCCGATTTGTATTAGAACATGAACGAGAAAACATTATGCATGAAGCACACTATGGACCAGAAGGAGGACACTTTCAGTTGGATACAACTGCCAAGAAAATCCAACACTCATGGCTATGGTGGCCAACACTGTACAAAGACTGTAAAACGTTTATTAGCAAATGTGATCATTGCCAACATCTAGATTGACTTTTACCTAGTACAAATATGCCTTTGATATCATTAAACCCAAGTTTAACATTTGAAATTTGGGCCATTGACTTCATAGGACCATTCCCAGTGCCAGCAAAAAGAACAGGTGAAAGGTATATCATAACAGCAGTAGAATATGTTACTAAATGGGCAGAAGCAGAACCTGTCGAAACTTGTTCTAGCGAGGTAGCTGCTAAATTCATATACAAAAATATCATTACGAGATTTGGCTGCCCTCTAACCTTAATCAATGACCAAGGGTCACACTTCATCAATAAAACAATCACAGCACTAATAGAATAGTTCAAAATTGACCACCGATGAAGCACAGCCTATCACCCTCAGTCGAATGGGGCGATAGAGGCATTCAACAAAACATTGACAAGGGGTCTAACAAAAATCTGCAATACTGACAAAGACGACTGGGAGAAGAAAATCCCTAAAGTATTATAGGCATACAGAACAACATATAAACATTCAACCGACCAAACACCCTTTCGACTAGTCTACGGTAAAGAAGCAGTCGCTCCTTTACATTTCCGACATTAGACACTAGTGATAGCCAACATCCTACGTATCAATGTCGAAGACACAAGAAAGCACTGACTAATGCAGTTAGACAAACTAGAAGAACACCAACTACTTGCTATACAACACCAAGAAATTCAGAAGCAACAACATAAGGCTTGGCATGACCAAAACATCAAAAATAAGAATTTATCAATCGGAGACCTTGCATTACTATACAATTTTCGGGTGAAAGGCAAACCAAAGAAACTCCATACCAAATGGATGGGACCTTACATTGTCGAAGAAATCAATGCCAATGGATTAGTTCGACTGAGAACATTACAGGGTATAGTATTTCAGAAATTGGTAAATGGTGCTCGACTAAAACCGTACCAAAACTATAAAAAAATCAAAAGAAAAGTGGTTTTATAACTCCTAACAAAAATTAGAAAAACTAGAAAAAACAAAAACCTAAACTCCAAAAAGAATCAAGGAAAACCAAAATGAACTTCGACAGGCGTAGTAGACTACCATTCGACAATAATCGACATTTTCACCATCGACATACCGCAGATAAACCATAACTTCATCATTGACAAGAGGATCAAAACGTCAAATTAACCCATCATGACTATAGTTAGAAGGAGCGCTGAAACCATAGCGTATTAAAT
The DNA here is from genome assembly GCA_001517045.1 of Pseudotsuga menziesii. Lineage (NCBI taxonomy): Eukaryota > Viridiplantae > Streptophyta > Pinopsida > Pinales > Pinaceae > Pseudotsuga > Pseudotsuga menziesii. The sequence continues at coordinate 178,922 of LPNX010193999.1, forward strand.
CATCCTTAATTAGAGCATCATTTACCATCAAATCCACCATTAATAGCACCATCAACAAGATCGCCATCCACTCCGCCTATAAATACTACACCAGTCGAAGATCGCACACTATTTCATCAAGATCTAGAGCAACAGAATTACCAAACCCCTATGAGAAAATCAACTAAAAAGAAAGTCGAACCGAAAACTGATAAAATGGCCCCAAAACAAACCAGAGCCATGAAATCCAAACTAAAATAGTTGGAATCCGTCATAATTCCACTAGTGAAACGCTTACGAAACATTAAAAATGCGAAAGTGCAGGAAGTTTCATGGCCGCGACACTAGGCAGAAATCAAAAAATGGGCTTACCGGGGTAAGTAAAGGATGATAGAGGAAGTGGATAAGGTAAACCATAGCACCACTATGAACTTTCTGAATGCACCTCTCATGGCAAGTTTTGGAGGAACAAAGGAAACTATTGTAAAATTTATAATCAATCAGTACCACAATGGGAAGTTCTACTTCGATAGACCAGTGGAAATATCAGCAGAAACCATTTACAAATTCACTAGGCTGTGCAACAAAGGCGACCCTATTCCTATAGGAATCAAGGAAGGATTGGTCGAAAGACTAACGGGAAGACCAACAGGAAAAAACTCAAATGGGTAAATAGTCGGGCAAGTCCAAGCCACCACAACCAAAATAGTGGCCAAAATGGTATCCGCAGGCCTGAGTGTCACAAGACGCGGCTGTGATTTGAAGCTCGACATGCTGGAATATATTGATTGCATAGAAAGAACAAGAAATATATACTGTTGGGCTCAATATATGGCCGACATGCTCAAATCCATCTGCAAAAAGTGCCAAGAATCAAGTGCAATAATCAGATTCCCATCTCTCTTAATATGGATAGCTATGTACCACCTATGTCCATTTAGGCATAAAGACTTCTTGGATCCATCCAGGTTTCATATGCGGTGCTTTAAGCCTTTTTCAATGGCTAGATCCCCACTAGAACAAGAAGAAAGCAAAGTGTTCCTAAAACACTAGTTTCAAAATCTGAAAGTCCGAACAGCCAGATGAAGGGTGCCTCAAAACATCTGAAGATGTCTGCCTCCTATAGCACATATCCAACTAGAGCTTGACCACACAGCAGTATGGCACAAGAAAGGGTCGACAACAAAGGCAAAGCCACTCGACTACTACCCAATAGTCGAGGAGATATTCACGGAACTGGCTAGGCAGTCCAAAATCGACATCACCATACCAAAGGCTACAAAAGCAAGTAATCCACTCGTTATAGAACCATTGATCGACCAGGAGAAAGAGGAAGACTATGAAGTAAACCTTCATATTAGTACTTTCACTTTGGAATACAATTCGACAAAAGAGTGAACCCCCCCCTCCCAAATTGAAAATGTACCGACTGAACAACAGGTTGTCACGGAACAAAGCATTATAGTCCCAAATCAATAGCAAGAGAAAGGAGAAGAACAGATAGATGAAGAAACTCAATCAGACAACCTAGAATATGCCATGACAAAGGAAAATTTGAATAAAATAGCTAAGGAATATCAACATCAAGTAAAAATAAAGGAACTCAAGCAAAGGGAAGGGGAAGCGCAAACTCATCTTACTAGAGGAGTCAGAAGATGAGAAAGAACTACTTGCTACTACTGCCGACATCTTGTAGGATGCTGCAATAAACAAGGTATTCGTCGAGAGCCAATTCAAGCAGTTTGTCGAATCAGGAGCAAAGAAAGGTGGGATTAAAAGGTAAGAAATGCTACCCCACCTGAAATAAATCCTATTGATCTAACTCCAGACTCACCAAGACCTTCTTCGACTAGAATAACACCAGATGCAACCATGGCCATATCACCAATTTACAATGAAATTATCCCTGGAACCCTTAAGGAAAAAATTGACAAAGATGTTGAACTTTAGCAATTTATCAACAATCTACCAAATCTATTCCTTAAATCCCAACAGATCACCACCACCCATAAACTTGTCGAGTCAAGCTCTGCCCGACAAAGTCTCACTCCACGAACTAACCAAGTTTCTTCACCACCATCAATTATAGGACTTATCAAATCATCATACATTCACAACCCCGACCTGGCATCCGCCGTAGTTGCAACCCACATTTCATCATTTATACCAACCTTTCGGTCAATTAGGTAGATAGGGGATTACTTTCCCTCGAAGGTAATAATCAAGCAGCACTAGATGCAGAAATCAACAACCTCATGGAAAAGGAAGGAATCAAAAACCCTATAGACCTACAACTTGAAGTCAAAAACCCCATGTCGACAAGTCATCTTCCAACCACCCCTCTAACTCTAGACCATTCACCATTACCGTCACCACCACCACCACCATAATTTCCTCATAATCCAGAACCACCATCTTCACCACCGTTGGAAGCACAAACAACCATGAACCCCATTCAGGAAATTCAACAAACTAATCCTACCATAGCAGAAGTTTAATTAACTGAGAATCCACCGACTGAAGAGCAACAAACACCACAACATCAACCAACATCGGTACCAATGGGATTAGAAGTGGTCCATAATTCTAAACATAAGATCAAAAGAAAATAGAAAAAGAAAAAAGAGCATGACCATCCACAGCAAGTACCGACCGTGATCCACCTTCAACAGTTAGGATCGACTTCTGCAGTCGAAACACCAAAGCTAAGAGATAGAGAGTTGGACCAACTCTTGGGAGAACTCACCAAAGAATCATCAACAAGAAACCAAACAAGACAAGAATGAATTGAAAAACTGAAGACAGAACAAGTTGAATTCCTGACTAAATGCAGGACTTTAACACAGACAGTCATACTAGGACCAGAAGAGACCGACACTGAAAAACCATTGGAGAAAGCATACCAACTATTCGAAAGCATCGTGTCGACCCTTTAGGAATAGCTACAAACCAAGAAAGAAGAGAAAAAAGAGGAAACACCCATGTTATTAATACAACAGTACATAGCATTTTCAAAAGCACACAAGGTACTGCAAGAACATCTTAAGGAGTCAACTATTACAGAAGAAGTACAACGCAGCTGGTACACCCATTATGGCCAAGTCTTTCAATAGGCTCGTGAAACCCACAAACATATCAAGACACTAGAAAATCAACAGGGTCTTGATGAAGCAATAAAAAGCACAATACAAGACCAGATTGTATAGGAAACAATGAAACTAGAGAAGCTAGAGATACAATCTCATCAATGGGTAAACCAGACTCTTTCCAGCATCGACAAACTGGACACAATTTGTCCACAAATGAATATATTGAAGGATACAGTAGATGAAAAAGCCTAGTTTTTGGGGCCCGACATGAACAATATTATAGAAATCTCAATTCAGGAGAAAATGGCGACTTTATCCAGCCTTACCACCTTGACCATAGACATCCAGAGAGCTCTCCGCATGTGGGAAAATTTTCAACACCAACTGGCCATTTCGACAGAAGCCATAGTCAAAGTATGTGTATAGAGGAAACCATCTATTAGACTGCACATACCATGAATACAGAACAATGAAAAGGAAGCTACTTGAGGCAAAGTTTTGTACCTCCCCTGTTTCTTCGAGATGAAGAAATATTTTGTTCCTTGGGGAGATGTCGGAGGAGCTAGTCGGTGCGCTGACTAGTCGAGTTAACCGACTAATCGTAGATTAGGTCGGCCTCCAAATTTCATGTCGATTGACCAAACCAACAAGTAGTTACTCATAACCGTTTTGTAATCATATATAATAGGTTGTTGAGCCAGTTAAGAACTTGGTTCAGTTTTGTATATGTATGGACCCTCATGTGATTCTATAATATATTCACTTATTCTACTATGTGTTCTTATCTCTTTTCTCTGTATGAGATTACAACAGCGGGACAATTTTGGAGCACCTCCAAGGTAGACATTACGCAAGGTGCTTGAGCCAAACATTCAACGACATTGTATAATTGTGCAGCTCAAGCATTTGGATTAAAAATAGACTTCTTGAGGGTACTCTTGGGTGGGCGCAAAATCAAGTCAATATTAGGTTTCTTGATTGTGAGGGGACCCTTAGATGAAGACAGAGGAGAACTAGTGGAAGGAATTTTTTAGGAAGAAGGATTCTCATCCTTCTTATCTGCAGGTTTGTCATATGGCTGAATATGATTATTCAAGCTAATTGTTTCTTAGGACATCATTATGATTTCTTCTGTGGAATTAGAAGATCCTTGATTAGGCATATGATCTATCAATTGTTGTTGATATGGAAAGGGGTCAGTAAGCACTGTTGGTGTAGGGTTACTTTTTAAAAATTTACTAATCTCTTCACGATGAGGGCATTCCTTCATGAAGTGGTCACCACCACACAATAGGAAGGGATACTTAGCCTTCCTCTTGTCTTTATAATCATTCTCTAGGGTTATCATATGTAGTGAATTCTTCCCCCACTTCCACAGTTGGATTCTCTTCCACATGAGAATCAACTACCTGAACGGTACGTGCATAGTTGTCTCCCCGAGTGCTGTTCTCGGTGTATTGCACTAACAAGATGACAAAAAATGTTTTTCTCAAATTTTTTAGGGAATCCTAGAAGCGTCTCTCTATATACGCAAGGTACATGGGAGCTCAAATCTGTGTTAGTGATGTCTAATGCACAACCACTCACAAGGGGCCTTCTGATATACAATCGAGTACGTGAAGTACCTTTCGATATACCTCAAGGGTACCTGAAAGTCATTCAATATACCAACAGTGCATGGAGGAACCACTCAGTTCCCAAGTTGCAGTGCATACAAATGAACAACAACTCCTATGTTTAAAGACGTTAGAACATGTCTCTATCCTATCACTCAAGTTACTGAAAATTTGGGATTTGAGGGCCACTGTCCAACTTCACAATTTGGGATTTTAGGGAAACTTCTGATGTTTTGGGCCTCAACACATGATGGTGATGAGATTTATGTGTAACTGAATGCCCCTCAAAGCATTAGGCTAGAGGGATACGATAAGCAAGAGCTTTCAAAGAGCAAGTTATCACTTTGAGGCAAGAAATCGCTTGATCGAAGATCATCATCAACCAGGCTTCTGCAATACATCAATACTTTTTGACTCATAACCAAATGATTCCTCATTATGGATACAAACCAATACAATGCAAATCCATGAGGGAAATGAATAAACATGGCTACTAGAATAAAACTTAGATCCATGCGAAGAAGACTCCTACTTGGACATAGCTACCAGACATACAATGTAGATCTATGTCAAATGGACGCGAATTGGAGCACAACCACGGCCATACAAATGTGGATCCATGCTAGGAATTATACAAAATACTCTATCATAACCTGGGGAAATCAATGAACACTTAACAAACTCCCATGTTCTTTGCCTCGTCTTCCACACGGTACGATTATATCCATGTGATTACAATGTTTTGATGTCGAACATGGTAGAAACCATTTGATTATCGGTCAATGATGAGAACCGTTAACAAGTGTGAGGGAGATCATCATTGATTTCAATCCTACCCAAGGTACCCTAGTACAATATCCTGAGTGTGAATAGATGATTTGATGTCGAACACTTAGTCGAATATTTCGATCAAAGATCAATGATGTGAACCTATGTCGAGGGCAAGAGAATGTGTCATTAATGCATACAGATCTCAAGGTGCTATCGTTTTGTTTCTAAGACTAATTCCCGGATGATGATCTGATGTTGACAGGAATAGTCTTGTCAAAGGAGGTCCATGATGAATCCCACATCGATGACATGAAACTCGAAACAAAGTTCTAGAATGCTGAGTATGTTGTAACCATAGGACTAACTCAAAAGGTACTAACACAAAGGTTGTTTTGACTGCATAGGTAAGCTTTCAATTTTCCTTTGAAGATCGAGCGGCACGACCAAAGACTTGGCAGGATTGACTTAGACTAGATGGATACCAATACATAATGCGATGGTAAATGATGCATTCTTTGAAATACCTAAAGGAGTGACATCACTCATGAAAGTGCCATGTTCAAAAGTGAGTGACTGAAATGAAAACAAGTGCCATGTTCAAAGGTGACTAGTAACTGCCATTTATTTCCAAAATAAAATAGTTCCCTTCCCTTAATTTCTCCATCATGATTAATGAGTGCCTCTTTTCATTCTTACAAGTTCAAAGAGGGTAACAAACACTCATTGTAGCTTATCCGGAGATAAGTCCATTCTCATATATTTCATGAACCTGAGAAAAGAGGGGTCCGTTCCCAAAAGAGGGTCTCTCTGTATTTAGTTTAACAAGTCCATTGAAAGTTAACTTGGCATCCTTCATGTTTAAAAATTCTGAATGAAAACAAAAGAAGACTCCAAAGGGTCCTTTTTTCGTACAATTTAGTCTCTAGGGCCCGAAAAAGTTTAAAATAATACCCAAGAGAACTCTTCCAGACATGATTGGTTGGAGTGCTCCTTTTTAGTAACTAGTCATTCCGAACCGAAAAAAGGGGTAAACTATCGTCAAAAAGACGACTCTTCAAGTAATTTTATGAGCATGAAGAAGACAAGTTCATTCGATAATATTTTCACATTTAAGGAGTTCGAAAAGAGTTTAAAGAAGACTCCATTAGGGTTTCTTTTTGCGATGAGCGGGTTTAACGAGCCTAAAAAGAAGCAAAAACGAATCGGAACTTTGATACTAGGTTTAAAGAGCGCAATCAAAGTATCAAAATTAGTGCTCAACGACTTTTTTCATTTTATAGAAGTATAAAAAAAGTCAAAAACGAATTTACCCATAGCCAATATTATTCACTTTCGTTCCTGCAAGCACTTTTTAAGAGACTGTTAGCTTTCCAAAAAAATGACTTTTATAACTATACAAAAAGGGAATTTTATAATGAAATAATTAAAATATATTAAAATAATATAGCACAACACTAAATAATATCATATAAAAGTCTATTGAAATAGCAAAAACATTTCATTTACCTTTTACCAAGTTTTTTGAGAGTTATTTGGAGTAATTGTGTGCAGATTTTCAGTTGGAGATTTCGGAGCAATTACCCGTCCATTTTTCAATCTTTCAGTCTCAAGTAGGAGTTAAAAACATTCTCAACATTTTCATGGTTGCAATTTTTTTCTTTCCAAGCATTTTTATGAAATTTTGGGGATTTTTACCCAAGGGTAAAAAATGTTTCCCGAGTAACGCTCTTCTTCCTTGGGGGAAAAGTGGTGCCCGTGGAAAAACATGGCTTTTATGCCTACACACACGGTAGAACCTCTCTATCTCAAGGAGACATAAGCGGTGCCACAAAGCACGCCAAAAAAATGGATGCCCTAGCCAAAATAATGATTTTCAAGCATTTAAAAAGATTGATTATGTGTCTAAATACTCCATTTGTGGTTTTTGGTAGGTTATCATGGTCAAAATGGTGGTATGGAAAGAGAGACAACATGAAGACGATGATGCCAAACCTGGGGAAAATGCAGATTCTATAGCTGCTCTATGGGGGTGTGGCCTTTTGAAGTTCTTCCATGCTCCCAGTATGATATCTCATGTAAAGTTACTGGAGTACATTTTGCGGATGTGGAAATCGGAACTACAATATTTTGAGGTGGGGGCCCACATCCTCACCATGTAGGTGGAAGATATTTATTGTCTTACTGGATTATCCAGGCATGGAGCACCAATTTCATTGATAGGCTCCCGAGGGGGAGACATCAATACACATGAACTCATAGTTCACCATTGTTTTCCAGGCACTAAAATGTCTGGGAAAAAGATCGCAATTAAGGAAGTGATGGACTTGCCACTTTAGACAATACTCTTCACTATGCAGAGGGTTGTAGGGAGCCAAGGGGGTTATCAATCTTCTCGGGTGCACATGTTGTATTCCCTAGAGGCTATGGCACCTACTGTTTTCAACTGGGTCGAAGCATTGCTTTGTGTGTTCAAGGATCAGTTGATGAAGTGTCGACAAGGGGAACTCAAATAGTTTGGTTATGGGACTATCATGGCATGTTTCTTTTCGAGCGGGTACCTATCCTGAGGCCATAGGTGGTTTTTACTAAGCTCAAAGCTCGAGACCCTCGCATGCTACTATGGGTGGAGATCATGGCTCGAACTGGAGGTGGAAGATCCAAGGTCAAGTACGAGAATCCCTTATTCCATTGGTTGGACATCTAGATCCTCATGGTCGAGGATTATTCTTATGCTTTGGCCGAATTCTGAGGAGATCCAAATCTACCTTTACCATTTGGTGCCCAATGGGGTGATATTGGTAAGAAATAATCTCAAGATGTTAATTATTTTTGTATTTTCATGTTTTATGATTTTTATGAATGATGACGAGACCTAACGTTTTCATGTAGGTGTTGTAGATGCCCAACCTGGGGGTTCATCCCCAATGGACAGGTGAGTCGGGGCTCACTCCGTACACAGAAGGGGCGATGAGTTAACTAAGTTGGAGGACAACCTCAACCGGTTAAAACTAGACATTCTAGATGTTGTTATAGATGACGTACCTAGGAGGCACCAGAGACACACAGCTGGAGTGTTAGGTCGTTTTAGTCACTTACTTCGGAGGGTAGATAGGGCTATCTTGTGCTATCATGAGCACCACTAGATATTCTTCATGATGTATACACTGAAAGCTAACTAGCTTTGGGATTTTTTCCATTTTGTATATCTAAAAGCTAGAGTGCTTCATTCAAGGTCTTGTGACCATTATTATTGTAAAACGCTTTATATATATATATATATATATACAGACTTATTTGCGGTGTTTATATGTGTTTCAAATGGAAAATGATATTTACATGAGTTTTTACATCTCTTTTATTGTCTATTTTACAATGGACCATGTTTTATTTATAACAGTTATGTATGGGAAATATACCAATCTAAAATGTAGTTTTCCAATGAGTTGGCAACCGTATTGTAAGACCTAGGAATGTGCCTATAAGTGATTAACTCAAATGACGTCTCTAAAAAATGCACTCTTCGAAAGAGACGGAGACGTGTAGGGTTTATGATGGTATAAACATGGTTCAAATGACAAACCACTAGCTGCAAGTCCATGAATACTACCAATTCGTGAATGTCCCAAGATACAATCTCGGTCAATAAGCCTATCACTACCTGATACTCGACGATATTTTTGGTAGATGAACCAATACAAATTGCCCCTGAACTGACTAAATCATGTGTTAAGGAATACAAAACCCAAGCAGTTGAAGTGAGGTTCAAGGTATAATGGCAATCATCATCAGCAAAACCATAAAAATCCATCTAATCTGCATGACCAAACATGGTATAAACAGTATTGACAATAAACTCAAAACCATATTGAAAATCCAAAAACACACCAAAAATTCAAACAATATACATATATACAAGGTACCATATAGAAATGACTTCAAGCATAGTACCTCTTCAGGTTCAACCCATTGTGAGGTTTCCTCAAAGGTATCCCATCGCAATCTACAAGCTCATAAGCCCCTTTCTCTAATACTTTACTGACGATAAAGGGACCGTACCACATAGATTCAAACTTCCCCTTCCCTAACTTTTCATGTCTCTGATCATAGGTCAGAACCATGTCACCTTCATTAAAGACACGAGGTTGAACAGACTTATCGTACTGAGCCTTAACTCATTTTTTGTGTGCCTTGTTAGCTAAGGCAGCATCTCTTCTACTTTCATCAAGGTTCGTTAAGTACAAAAACCGTTCTGCTTCAATGGAAGTGTTCGAGAAAATTTCTACTGCAAGTTTAAGTGATCAGATTTGACACTTGATAGGGAGGACAGCTTCTAGTCTGCAGACCAGTTGAAAGGGCGTGAAACCATTTGTTGTTTTAACTGAAGTCCTATAGGCCCACAGTGCAGAAAAAAGAGTCAAATGCCAGTTGGATTTGTGATCTCCAACCATGCTACACAGCATAGTTTTCAAAACTTTTTTATTGGCCTCAACCTGGCCATTAGCCTGCAGGTAATATGGAGTTAGTTTTCATGGTGAAAACCCAGATTAGCACTCACCTCAGCCATCATCTGATTGCGAAAATGAGATTGGTGGTCAGTGACTATGGCTTGAGGGACTCCAAACCTAGCTATCCCATGGTTAAATAAAAAGAGGGTGGAAGTTTTTCCATCCTTTGCATATGTAGGCATTGCCTAATCCAATTACGATGATGTAACCATGCCTCCCGGCTGAGGTAGGATTACAATGCATAAAATCAATAACCCACTTGTCGAAAGGGCCAACAGTAATGATAGGGTGTAAAGGAGCAGGGTGGGTGTGCTTTTTAGGATAAAAGTGTTGACAAGGTGGGCATTTCTTAACCGCCTATTGACTCCTAGAAAATCGTAGGTAACAACAATAGGGATTCTCCCCAATAAATGTTCCCAATTAGCTCGTTATCATTTGGTATGGGGAATCCGTCCGGTTAATGGTCCAACTACTGTAGGTTAAGTAACGGTTAAATCTTATTTTACGGGTTGCGGCCTGGTCCACCATTTATGTGTATTTTTTTAGTGTTATGTTTATGTATGATATGCAAGTGCCTAACTAAATGTAGTCAATAGAGATAATGAGAAGTGTCACAATGTGATGTGCAAGTTCTTACATCTTATCTTACCTCTCTCGCTTCTAAATCATAAACAAAGAAAAACTAACTAAGAATCACTAACCTATCCCTAGGGAGAAATACTGTAATTAATGTTGAGTAATGTATTGGATAACCTGCATAAAGAACACAACAGATAGTTGTTAATATTTCTTAATACATGCATATCAATAGATAGATAAACAAAGAGATAGATCATTGTTAATTAAAACATTCATTACTCAAATACAATTGTGGAAATTTCACAGAAGTAAACAGGAGCACATTCATAACATGAAAGAGTTCATAAGTTAGAACGATCTCACAGTTCATGAAAACAAGCTGAAACAGAAATAATTCATATCCAATAAGTGCTTTCTCCGGCCAAAAATATATAACTCTTTATTATAAGATGAAATAGTTCTTCTTACAATAATCTTGCACAAAGATGGTCTGAAAAAAGGTCCTTTGATACATCAAGCTTTCCTATATTTAAACAAAAATCAAAAAACTCTTGGGCTGCCCTCGTTGTCTTTTGGGATTTTCCAACCTTTCCCATACAAAATTTTGTCTTTTAGCTTGTGAAAAAAAAGATAAATACAATACATTACATTCTTTATCAAAGTGATAAACAATCAAACTAAGAGGGTCCATCCTGCTCGTTCATAAACTTTCCCCACACATTTGCCTCTATTGCTATATTCTCAAAACCTGAAGGTTCGAGAAATCTGATAGTAATTTCGTGCTGAGCAGCCTGGGCTTTTACACCCACTATCCTGGCAGGAATCAAGTGCATCTGGTCTTCCAGCAAGTGGATGCTCACAGCTGCATGTGCTATTTCAGTCTTAAGTATCTTTTCATCTAAATCCTTGACTTGCTGAATGGTTTGTTCATCTTCGCTGCATCTCTCTTGCAATTGTTTCAAAAACATTTCATGCTCTGGCAGCAATTCTAATCTCTTTGCAGACGAGGTTTGACACCAATTATAGGTTAGGAGCACTCTCCTACAGAAATCCGCACAGGAATTCCTTGTTTTCTTCACTGTCCTTTTTAGTTCTTCTACTGCTTTTCTAGCAAACTCAATCAGCTTGTATTCCAGCTTTAACGTCTCCAAATCTTTGATAGATATATCTGCGGGAGATTCCTTGTTCGTTTCTACCCATGTCATCCTTCCCTGTAGAGTTTCTAGGATATCCTGTGTTCTATCCAAAAAATAAGAAGTTGTATTTACAATTTCTTCTAATCTAATGTCTATCTGCTGAACTTTAAATATTTATTCCACCATCTGCAGTTGCATTTGATGAATCTTCTTTCGGAGCGTAATGGCATGCTTCTTTGAAGGTTCAATATCAACCTTCTGCTCCATAGCTGACTTTAGTGAAGCTGCTAGTGAATTATTTAGATCCTCCAAGGCTGCTATCTGAGTATTGTATAGCTTAGCCTTCCCTTCTACGGTGGTCTTCTGCACTTCCAGCTCTGTCACTTTACTTTCCAATCTGCCATCTTTCTTATCCAATTCTTCAACTGATAACCTAATCTTGTCCCTCTCGGCTTCCAAACTCTGATATTGCTGCTGTAGATTTCCAAACTATGACAAGGTGGTTTGGGAATTCTACTCTGTATTTCCTGCAGATATTACCAAAGCATCATTCTCTACCTGCAGAGTCTGACATTCTTCCTTTGATACCTTAACTTCACTGATCATATCCTCATACTTCCTTTTTAGACTCTGACTTTCACTCCTTTCTTTCTTCAAAATATCCTTCAATTGTGTGACCCTTTTCGGAGACTGTTCTAAGTCTTTCATGATTCTGTCCACATTATCCTCAGTGGCTAGGGTTATAGATACCCCAGCCCTCACTATTAATCGTGGATCTTTGTGTGTATCTATTGGGCCCAAAAATGGCCTCTTTTGACCACCCTTAATTACCTCTTCTTGTCCTATCCTACCCCATTGAGCATGCCAAATAAACGTTTTACCCCCACTCTACTCTTCAAACCACCAAGGTATGATTGGTCATTGTTTTATTTTATTAATACTTATGATTGTGATAATTAAGGCTTCGTATCTCTCAATGTGCTAACATATGATGGTTTATAAAGGTATTTTGATATATATGGACTGCAAGAAGATTGGGCTGAACAGGATATGAAAAGGATGGGCATTCATCGCTCAAGTTGATCCCCATCCATCCTATCATTACCCAAGGAATGTGGTTCCAGTGCGATATCCCAAACAAAGCTATGTCAAGGTAGATGTAACAAAATGCATCAGACTTGGAGGTCAACAGTGCGTTGCTACTTGTGTGTAGCCGTAATCTGAAGATATCGTCCCTCCTGGGGTGATTAACAATTTTCCTATGTTTCCTATTTTTCATCCTGCCACATTTGTAACAGCTATTGTCATTTAGGGTGCCTGAAGATTAGGGATCTTCATGGCTACCCCACAATTGGATAGGATGTTATGATTTACATTGTATAAATATGGAGAATTGTTTTGAGCCAGGGGTTGCTGAACATATAATCAATTCATTGTATTAGCTGTGAAGAGGAATTGTGTAATCACTCTGTCTTTTAATACAAGGAGTTACTTCTGATCTAAAGGTTTTTACGTGTGTTCAGCTAGCATCTCTGTGTGAAGGCTAGGCCTTCTTTCCACAGGGATCGCTGAGTTAAATTAGGCCTTTTCAATTATTTTGTTGTGTGATGTTATGTTAATTTTATTTCTTCATAGGAAGCTGTAACAAGTGTGGGTTTACAGTGTGTCGTGATTGCATTCCTTGGATACCTGTAGTGGCATAGTGTGACAGTCAACTGAGTAGGTAATTATTTCTTATGCAATTTGTGTGGTAACTGTAACAGTTCTGTTCATCCTTAGATCTTTTAGTTGTCGTTTCCATGAATATTTGCAGCCTGTCTCTTATTTTTATGATTACAGAATTTCATTCATGTACTTCAATTTCCTAGAATAATTGAACTCAATATCTGTATTTTGAATTCCTAGATCAATATTCAATTTATGTTTTTGGATTCCTAGGACAATCAGATTAGATAATTGAGTTAATCATTAAGTGGTGTGAACAGGATTTCCCTTTATCTACAATTGTAATTTAGATGTGACTTTTATTTTTCTATTCTTAGATCAAGACATAGCAGAAGGTAATTGTCATTGCATTCCTTAGAAGGTAACTAGATTAATTAGATTCTTGGGACGAGCATAGCCGAACAGAGGATAGTATTGGTCAATTATAGTGATTTTGTGTTTAAGCATATACTGTGCATGGTATCCTTGAAATACAAGACTTCCCTACGTTGACAATAAATACTGTACACTCTATATGTTAGTTGTAATTCACTTGCATATTGGGTGCCCGACATTTTGGTGCCGTTGCCGGCGAAGGATAAAGATTAAACACCATCATTAGTTGCATCCTGTAATTGTTTCTATTCAGTATTTTCCATTTTTCGTTGTAATGATTTGGGTTGCATGAATACAAGAAGGGTAAAGCATGATCATCTTTTGAATCCCAAAACCCCACAAAATACTAACAGTGCAGGTGGTCTAGGTCGCGGTCGAGGTCCACAATTGGGCAGAAGGACATTCATAGACGATATTGTTGACAAAACTGATTCATCCACCAGGGCTTGCCATCGGGAAACGCCTATCAGAAGAAGCCCTTCCAATCCTGGGGCGCCAGCGTCAGGGTCCACAGTGGAGAACACATGAGCAGCCGCGACTTCCTCAAATATCCCTGCAGGAGAGGACAAAGCTGGTACAACCGGACCTGCTGGTAGAATCCCGATCTACCATATTTATGGGAAGGTTGTAACTAAAGAAGAGTGGACACAGTTCCACCAGAAGATTGCTGATCAGTGGAAGAATGAAGAAAAGAACGAGGAGAAGAATGAAGAAAAGAACGAGGAGAGGAACAAAGGAACGAATGAAGAGAGAAACGAAGAAGACAAAACAGAAGAAGGAATGAGTAACAGACATGAATCTGACGAGGAAGAGGCAATCATGGAAAACCATCATCATGAAAATCATTCCCTACCTGAAGGAAGGATGGCTACACTTCAATTCTCAATTCAACATCCATAAGGGACAACCCCTATGAAAAATATATCACCATCGGTGTTGCCTCACTTCTAGGAGAACAGGGATAGGATGAAACAGGTGTTCCTGGAGAAATATTAGGAATATTGCAACACCAAAGACAAAAAAGAAGAATTGTTCAAAATGGTGCAGAAGGAAGACGAGAGTCTAGAATATTTTGTAGAAAGGCTCTTATATAATGTGCAAAGAGCTGGACATACGAACATGGGGTTAGATGTGCTCAAGATAATCCTGCTTCGCGAGATTAGGGATGATTGCCTAGATATGTTAAACCTATTAGGAAAGGGGGATATCTCCAAGGAATCTTTCGAGAAGATTATGGAATTATGCAAAAGGTACTCCAAGGGATCTTCCAGGAATAACAGGTGGGACAAACGGGATAAGCTAGAACGCGATGTCTTTGACAAAACTCGGAAGTCATCTAATGGAGGAGCCACCCGTGCAGAGATAGGAAACCTCCTTGAAAATTTTAAAATAGAAATGATGAGCTCTATATCCTCGAAAATCGACGTCCTGAGGGCAAAGCAAAAATAGGCAGTAGAGGACCTCACACTAGGTGTGTTCTGCCCTCGATGTAGAAAGAACCACCCCCTGAGGGAGTGCTCGCTTGACAAGGTAGAGGTGTGTCAGCTGTGTGAGATTAACCATGACACAAAAGAATGCCCCTCACTTCCCCAAGTGAAGGCTACTCTGCAGGCATCAACTCCAGAGGTGGAACCGGCCTACTTCATTGCACAAAAGAAACCTTGGCAGCCTCGAAAACAAGGTATGATCTCGGACTCATTTCCATTTTTGAATAATATGAGCAATTGGAATAATATACAAAATGTGAATACATAATTCCCTTCAACTTATTCTCAATGGAACCCTTCTCAACCTTCAATACAAAATTATAACTCATGGAATCCCTGGACACAACCACCACACCAACCTACTTCTTGGTCTCCTGGATGGAGGAATTTCCATCCAGGGAACCAGTTTCCTCAACAACCTCCACATCAATAGTGACCATATCCTCCTCAATATCCTCAATACCCTCATCAGCAGTCGCAGCTGCAGTTGTAGAACAATTCTACCCCTAATGTATCGATACGACCTCAGCTGCCTGCTCAACCTAATCATAACCCAAACAATAAAACAGTCCATCAATTTGAGACTGTCAACATGCATGCCTACTCCCTTTCTCCTATGCCTTGCAACGATATTAGTTTACAGTAAGGTAAAATAGTAGAGCCTGTGATCATAGAAGATGTTCCACCCTCTGTACATGAAGAAGGGGTGAATCCACAGCATCTATCCGATACAACCCCCATTATTGAAGATGCTGAACATCCCACAAATGGGACGGCTAAAACTCAAAATGATAAATCCAGCGATACGCAGCCTATCCAATTGATTAGGAAACCACAGTATCCCGAGAGATTAATGCTACGAAGGATAGGGGGACAACCTCAGTTTAACCTCTTAGGAGAGTTAAAGAATCTTTATGTTAAAATCCCCCTCCTTCAAGCTCTTCAAGATGTACCTATCTATGCTAGAACTGTTTGGGACCTGTGCACAAAGAAACTAGGGAGGAAGCCCAGAGATACTCCCACTCTCCATGTCATAGGGAAATTATCTGCATTAATAACAGGAAAAACCCAATTGGCCAAGTATGACGACCCTAGGAATCCTAGTGTCACTGTGCAGATTGGGCATATATAGATACCCAACATACTAGTAGATTTAGAAGCAGCGATTAATGTCATGACGATTGAGACTGTAAGAAAACTTGGGCTCACTAATCTTAGGCCGACCCCCACTGTTTTAGAACTGGCAAATAGATCCACCATTAAACCTGAAGGAATTCTGGATGATCTCGTCATCTCAATTGACTCATGGGAGTATCCTGCTGACTTCTTGGTTTTACAACCTAAGTCCCAGCTGGGAGGACACCCATTGATCCTAGGAAGGCCTTGGTTGGCCATAGCTGATGCTTGCATCAGCTGTCGGTCTAGGTCTATGACCATATCCGATGGCACTGAGACTAAGAACCTCACTCTCTATCCTCCAGCTCGGCTGAGTCTAGAAGTTGAAACTTCTTTTTGGATGGAGCCAGAGGAAGAGGAGGGCGTTCAGCAATTATTAACTATAGGGAAAGCCTTAACTTTAAATATGAAACTGAAGATGATGCCATTAATAACTTCATCAGTGAACCCACCTCAATCAATAAAGAAGTTTATCAAATCTTGAACATTACTTTGGGTAAGGAAGAACAAGAAAATCTCACAGAAGAAGCACTAGATGGTAACACACACATAATCCCAGTATTGAAAAATTCAAAAGTATTCCCATTGACGTAGAGTCTGGAAAAACCTTGAATATTAACCCCAGCCTCTCCTTAGATGAACAGAAGCACTTGATCAGTCTCTTGAAAGAACACAAGGGGGGCATTCGCCTGGCAGTATACAGACATGAGGGGTATTCCCTCTAACCTATGCACCCATCATATTTATATTAAAAGTGACTAGCGGCCTGTGTGTCAGCCTCAATGACGAATGAACCCCAATATTAGGGACATAGTTAAGGAAGAAATTCAGAAACTCTTGGAAGCGGGATTTATATATCCTATTTCAGACAGTGAGTGGGTCTCCCCACTCGTAATTGTACCCAAGAAAAATGGTAAATGGAGAGTCTGTGTCGACTATAGGGAGCTGAATAAAGCCACACAAAAAGACCACTTTCCCTTGCCCTTTATTGATCAAGTACTCGACACCCTATCAAGGAAGAAGTTCTTATCCTTCCTGGATGGGTTTAGCGGGTACAATCAGATTTAGATTGCTCCTGAATACCAAGATAAAACTACCTTCACTTGTCCATGGGGAATGTTTGCTTACAGAGTGCTTCCCTTTGGTTTATGTAATGCATCAGCAACATTTCAAAGAGCTGTAATCGACATATTTTCTGAATTAGTTAATGACAGTATGGAATTTTTTATGGATGATTTCACTCCTTATGGCAAATATTTTGAAGAAGCATTGGAAAATTTGAAAAAAAAATTAACTCGCTGTGAACAGACCCAGCTCTCTTTAAGCACTGAAAAGTTCCATATGATGATGAGTGAAGGAGTAGTATTGGGGCACTTCATCTCTATTGATGGCATTCAGGTGGACCCCTCAAAAATCAAGGTGATAAAAAATATACCTACTCCTGCAACTCAAAAAGAGGTGCGAAGTTTTTTGGGACATGCTGGATACTACCAAAGATTTATAGAAATTTTTTCCAAACTTGCTTCTCCTTTGTTTTCATTGTTAATGAAGGATGTGCAGTTTGTTTGGAGTGAAGCATGCCAGACAGTGTTTGTTAAGCTTAAGGAGAAGCTCTCCACAGCTCCTATCTTAAGAGGGCCCAATTGGACCCTACCCTTTCACATTTCTTCAGATGCTTCTGATATCGCTATTGGAGAAGTTTTAGGACAGCATGATGGTCAAGTACCTTATGGAATTTATTATATTAGTAAAAACTTAGCCCCTGATGAACTTAATTATACTGTCACCGAGAAGGAATTCTTAGCTATTGTCTATTCCATTAACAAATTTTGACACTACATTACCGGGTATCCTACATTTGTGCACACTGACCACTCAGCCATTAAATATCTAATGAACAAACCCGTCACTAATGCCAGAGTGACTAGATGGCTCTTATTATTACAGGAATTTGATATTACCATCATAGATAAACCTAAAAAAGAAAATGTTGTCGCTGATTTTTTATCTCGTTTCACTAACAGTGATGATAATTTGCATGTTGAGGACTCTTTTCCAGATGAACATTTATTCACAGTTTCATCTCATTCCCCTTGGTATGCAGATGTCACTAATTACTTGGTTGCAAGAAAGCTTCCGGCACATATGTCTAAAAGAGAAAAGAGAAAAATCATCTAGCAAAGTGCTAGGTATTGTTGGGTAAACGGTCATCTCTTTTACACAGGTCCTGATCTTGAAATCAGAAGATGTGTAAGGGAAGATGAAATCTTTCATATACTGAAAGCCTTCCATGATGAACCTTGTGGGGGACACTTTGCAGACAGAAGGACAGGACACAAAGCATTAAGGATGGGCTACTATTGGCCAAATCTTTTCAGGGATGCAAAAAGATATGTTTAGTCCTGTGATAGTTGCCAAAGGATGGGTCAGCCCAACAGATTAGATCAAATGCCTCTACAACCTCAATCAGTAATTGAACCATTTGATAGATGGGCTCTGGATTTCATTAGCCATATCAGCCCTCATTCCAAATAGAAAGCTTACATCTTGGTCCATACCAATTATATGACCAAATGGGTAGAAGTTGTAGCTCTGGCGAAGGCTAACGACCAGGCTGTGATCGACTTTCTATACAGTTAAATCTTTACTCATTTTGGGGTACCTAAGGAAGTAGTTACTGATTGGGGACCGCAGTTTATGTCGCATCAATTTGAAGCTCTACTACAGAAGTATCATGTTCAGCATAGGGTAGCTTCACCTTACCATCCCCAAGCCAATGGCCAGGTGGAAAGCACTAATAAATTAATTGAAGCCATCCTTACCAAGACAGTTAAGAGCCATCGTAGAGATTGGGCTAACAGGCTCCCAGAAGCACTATGGGCATATCGCACCACTTGGCGTAACACCACAGGTTTCTCTCCTTACGATACAGTGTATGGAAAAAGTGCCATCTTCCCAATTGAATTTGAAATCAAGCCCCTGAAGATGGCCACTGAAGTAAACCTAGATGTGACTGAAGCCCAGAAAAGAAGATTGAATCAATTGAATGAACTGGATGAGAATCGGTTAGCTGCAGTGGACCAGACAGTGTTAATTCAACAACAAAGATCCAATTGGCATGACTAATTCATTAAAAAGAAGGTCTTCTATGAGGGAGACTGGGCACTATTATACGATTCTAGATTCAAAAGAGATTTCAAGGGCAAATTACGCACAAGATGGTTGGGCCCATACCTTATAGACAGTGTATTTGATAACGGCACAGTCCGCCTGGTAACTATTGATGAAAACTGCATACCATTATTTGCTAATGGTCACAGGCTGCGACTGTACCGTAAACCAATTTCAAAGGATGCATTTATCTCACAAATTGTCGTTGATCTAGATTACCAGCTAGCACAAGGGCAGGAAATTCTCTCTACCTCTGTCAATCTTTAATTAATCACTGTAAATCGCGCATGAATCATTGTACATAAATAATTGTTGTTTTTTTTCTCGTTATGTTATCTTTTCTTTTTTGCACTTGATCTTTTTTTTTGTTGTTTTTTCAAAATTTGCAAGAAAGCGCTCAAGGATGAGGGTCAGATCGGGCCTGTCAACCAGAAGTCATTTTTCTGTGCCTTCCCGCACCATGAATTTTTTTTTCTTTTTCTTTTCCCTTAAATAAATTTGTCACAACTGCAACCCATTTTCCAGTAGCTGCTGCACCCATTTTCCGGCAGCTGTGACACCCATTTTCCGGTAGCTGCTGCACCCATTTTCCGGCAGCTGCGACACCCATTTTCCGGCAGTTGCAATCCATTTTTCGATAGCTGCTGCACCCATTTTCCGGCAGCTACGATACCCATTTTTCGGCAGCTGCAACCCATTTTTTGGCAGCTGTGACACCCATTTTTTGGCAGCTGCAACACCTTTTCCAGCAACTACAACCTCATTTTTCGGCAACTGCAACACCTTTTCCAGCAGCTGTGACACCGTTTTTCGATGGCTGCAACACCGTTTCCGGCAGCTGCCGCATCATGAAACTCCACCTTCTTCCATTCCCACACGCTATGACCCCGTTTCACTTTTGACCATAAAACCTATTTCCCGTCGCTCCAACACAGTCACTTTCCGTCCGCTTAACATTTTTCTTCCCTTTTTTTCGGCAGTCGTGACATCTCTTCCGCCAGCCGTGATATCTCTTCTGCCAGCCGCGACATCTTTTTCAGCAGCTGCAACTTCGCTATATTTAGTTGATTTTTCTAGCATTGAAGGCTACGTCTCTGCTTCATTTTCTTTATGACCTATGGCTGTGACTCCTGTGTTATTAGCAGATCTTTTTGCATGCCATCAACTCCTCTAGATATGGCTCTAATTCCTCATGCCAGCAATCTGACCCATAATGTGATATTTCTCATATTTTCGACCATTTTTACACGATGGTTTTTGTTTCACCGGCGGAAAGAATTCTTGCAGTACATCCGTAATAATGATTATATTTAATGACTGCACAGTGCACAAGTTCGGCTCCCACAATGTCTGCAACCACACGTTCTATTATTCTCCGAAGGACATCCAGCGCGCATTTTCAAAGGTATGGCTTTGATTAACCACTTGATTAAGTATCAATATGATTTAACAATGCCAGTCGTACCTCCCTTTTTATGCTCGTTATTGCATAGATTAACTCTCTGCCTGTGCGACGTAAAGACTAATTATGCTACCTAATAATCTCCACCTTTCCCAATTCGGAATAAAATTTCAAATAATCCGGTGCGCTGAAACTTTCCAAATTTTCCTAACTCTCCTCTCAGTGGTCCATGCATACTCTGTTTTGTAACCTCCATTGCCGGAGTCTATAATCTGTTGAACCGCAAACTAGTTCTAAAGTCAAAAACATGGGGATTCCAGCTCATTATGAACCTTCAAACACACAAGAGCTCAGGAGAAACGCTGCAGTCTTCGCTATCTTTCAAGCTGCCGGTTGGACAAAAAATTTCAAACGTCTAAATGGATTTCACCATGAAGCAGCCTTACAGTTTTCTCTGAACCTCATAGAAACTCACTCAGAGGTTTGGGGATTGTGCATTGAAGTTCCTGAAGCCATTATGGCTGAGGTCACTGGTATTCCTCAGGTGGGATGGGCTTGGTTTGGATGTCGAGTCCCTACTATTGCAGCAGTACAGGACTTTCTAATAGAGGGGGAGTAGGTTCAAACGACAAAAAGGGGATAGTATTACAGTCATTGCCACAGCCATGGAATCAAGTAATTGTTTTTCTCAAGAAATATATCACCTGTGAAGGTAGGTACAAAGCTGTCTATAATTCTGAATTCCCTTTACTATCTCATCTCCGTCACAGGGTTCTGTTAAATATTCCATATTATTTGCTCAATGATTTGTATCATATGGCGGGGTTTGTTCGAGTTGCCAAACATCCACTTGCCTCACTGACCCACTATGGCCTCATTAAATTAATCATCTTAAGGACCCTTTCTCAACACAATATAACCTGGGAGCAATTTACAGCTCAAGTTCAAGAACCCGCTCCTTTGCTTGGTATCCCAATAGAAGAAGAGCATATCCATCCACAGTTGGGGGGACATGAAGCACAACAAGAGGATCGGAGCCCTCCAATATAGTTGAGGGGGGAGATGAGACTGGATCAGAGGACCAACCAGGGGCACAAGCAGAACAATTGAGAGAAGATGTACATAAAAACCCTGTGGAAGAACTAAATAATAGGGTAGCTCTGACAGCAGAGGGTGAAATTGGACCAGCATTAGCTGCTACGACAATTGAACCCGAAGATGACAGAGCCATGGAAACAGAAGAAAATACTAAGCTGGTGACCATTGAATCCTCACCCGAGTGGGGAGGAACTTTGATTGAGGAAGAACAGCTCGAGGAACAAGAAAATGCTGGAATTGGGAACATTCCTTCTACCTCAGCTGTGAATCCAGAAAATCCAGCACCACAAATAAAAAGGAAGAGATCAAACTATGAAATTAAGATATCTCCACCAATAAGAAGGAAAAGAACCAGGTCGGTTGCAGCAGCAGAAGCAGCAAGGAAAATATGGGCAACCTTAGAAGCACAAATTGAGTTCCCCATTCTTGAACCCAGGCCAATTCATGCCCCACAAGGGCCGGTCAAAGAAGAACCCCAAATTGAAGGACTTCTATTCGAAAATAGGCTATTAAAAGAGGAAGTCCAAACACTCAGAAGGGAATTGGAAAATTGGAAAGAAGCTTGCAGAAAACAGGGTGAAAGGAACCTACACACATTGGTGGAGGCTGTGGATCAATTTAAGGGACCAAATCCTACCAAGCCTGGCAATGAGGAAGAAAGAGTGGTCTGTCCCACATATGGAGAAATCTTTAAGGAAGCAGGCCACAAGATTGAAATTCATTCCTTTACAACACAACAATCTATACCTACAATGGAGGAAGTTGCGGAGAAAGAAGATGCTGTCACACAAGAACCGGCATCTTTAAATATTCTTGCTGAAGTTGCCACTAACTCTGGGACAAAGGAACCAAGGGATGAAGTTATTCCTGATTGTGGGGATGAAGATTGCACTATGACCCTGGAGTCCTCCCATGACACAGAAATTATAGAAGTGGAACCACAACATCAAGGCAATGATGGGACTGAACAGGGTGTTGTCACGCAAGAACCAGCATCCCTGAATGTGCTTGTCCAAGTGGCTGACCAGATGGGAGGAGAACCAGGGATTGAGGGAACTCTGGAGTTTAATAAAGAATTATGTACTACGACTCCATAATTGTCTTATGACACAGAAATCATAGAAGAGGAGCCACAACAGCAGGGAGATGAAGAAGTGAACCAGGAAGTTGTCACACAAGAACCAACATCCTTGAAGGTTGTAGTAAGGACTCTTGAAATGCAACAAGAAAATAACCCTGAAGTGGATGCCATTCTTGATATGCATTGGAGTGAAGATGAACAAGTTCAAACACAATCCTTAGGTGATACTGAAATCCTCGAGGAGCAGCTGCATACTGAAGAATACATCCAATCTCAGCAGCAGGAGGAAAAAGAAGAACATGACTCTGTCACACAACAACCAGTATCCTCACAGCCTCTAGCTAAGATAGCAACTGATAACCAAGTAGAAAATGGAATTAAAATTCAAGAGGAAGTTGCTCCTTAAGAACCAACGTCCTCACAGTCAGCTGCCAAAATTGCCATGAGAGAACCCCAGGAAGAGGATGCTATTACACAAGAACCAGTGTCTCCAAGAGTGGTGGATGTTGTTACTGAAGAGATTCCAAAAAAGGTTGCTGACACACAAGAACCAACACCCCCCGAGATAGCTTCAGATGTGCAGGTTTTCCATTGTGGTACATCAGACGACAAGGTGTGAATTGATCCCCTTCGAAACTTCATCGACCTGGATTCTAACAAGGAGGAGCATCATGAAGAATAAATCTTGAACCTTACAGCAGAAGTCTCAATTATGAGAATGGAGGTAATAAAATGGAAGAGCCAGGTGGAGGAATACCAAGGAGGGATAATTTCCCTTACTGAGCATAAAAAGATTATTAGGAGATTGGAGGAGAAATGGGCAAAAGAACGTATGACCCAGAGACTTCGAGAGGAAGAGCTACAGAGCAATTTAAGGGAGCTGAAAAAGTTTCAGTTTATGCAAAAGGAAAAAGAGCAGATGTATGCTCTCTCTCAATAACTCCTAGGCACTAGGGTGCCTTATTCTTCTTACCCTGTCTTCCTGTTTGAACAGTTTGTTTGGTTTAAGTTGAGAGCTGTGAAAGAAGGGAGGTCATTTGAGATAATGACCTCAGCAAAAATTTTGGAAACATTTTTAAGAAGTAATTTTGAAGATCAAAATTTGTTGTGTGAATTATATTTGCATGAGATGGCTTGCCCTCTGGACTGCCATTCAAATCCTGTCCCTTTTTCAGGGGATGTTCAGTTGAGGGCCTTTGCTTCTTTTGTGAGTAATCATGCTTAGTGGGTGGGAAAGGTATTTTCAAACCTTTTCTCACAATGAAGCTCACTCTAACCTATGGGTTCGAAGTGAGCCTCAAAATCTGGGTATTCTTCTTGCTCGACACAGGATTTTTCTTTCATTCCCCATCCAGACTCGGCACATAATGGAACTGCAGGAAGAAGTTATTTCTATTTGTACCAACCATATTTCTATACACCAACAAGCAGCGTTAGAAGGAAGTAAGCACATATGGCAGGTTGCCTCTCCTATACTCAGGAGCAAAGACCCCTATTATTTTAGGAATTTTGAACATGCACTTTCCAAGGTCGAGGGTTATGTTGGATGTATCAGGGAATGTAGGGCTAATTGGTTGGGTCTGAAATTTAAATTTCCCCTCATCTGGTGGCCGAAAAAACCATATAGGATGGACTTCTCACTAACCAAGGTAGAGGAGCAGTGATGCTGGAGATATTGGATTGCTCACAGAGGGTTCGTAGAAGAAGAAGGGACGTCTGAGTTCCCCTACAACTTCTCTTCTCTCCATGAACAGAGCTCAGTGCAAGATTTGGATTCAGATTAATGGAGGTTGTTGCATGAGTACATGCAACAGGACAGTTGGGGGGAGATGTTGGGCCCAGAAATGGCCTCTTTTGACCACCCTTAATTACCTCTTCTTGTTCTATCCTACCCCATTGAGCATGCCAAATAAATTTTTTACCCCCACTCTACTCTTCAAACCACCAAGGTATGATTGGTCATTGTTTTATTTTATTAATACTTATGATTGTGGTAATTTAGGCTTCGTATCTCTCAATGCGCTAACATATGATGGTTTATAAAGGTATTTTGAGATATATGGACTGCAGGAAGATTGGA
The DNA here is from genome assembly GCA_001517045.1 of Pseudotsuga menziesii. NCBI lineage: Eukaryota > Viridiplantae > Streptophyta > Pinopsida > Pinales > Pinaceae > Pseudotsuga > Pseudotsuga menziesii. The sequence goes on from LPNX010193999.1 coordinate 204,192, forward strand.
CTGAACAGGCTATGAAAAGGATGGGCGTTCATCGCTCAAGCTTATCCCCATCCATCCTATCATTACCCAAGGAATGTGGTTCCAGTGCGATATCCCAGACAAAGTTGTGTCAAAGTAGTTGTAACAGAATGCGTCAGACTTGGAGGTCAACAGTGCGTTGCTACTTGTGAGTAGCTGTAATCTAAATATATCCTCACTCCTGGGGCGATTAACAGTTTTCCTATGTTCCCTATTTTTCATCCTACCATGTTTGTAATAGCTGTTGTCATTTAGGGCGCTTGAAGATCAGGGATCTTCATGGTTGCCCCATAATAGGATAGGATGTTATGATTTACATTGTATAAATATGGAAAATTGTTTCGAGCCAGGGGTTGTTGAACATATAATTAATTCATTGTATTAGCTGTGAAGAGTAATTGTGTAATCACTCTGTCTTTTAATACAAGGAGTTACTTCTGATCTAAAGGTTTTTACGTGTGTTCATCCAGCATCTCTGTGTGAAGGCTGGGCCCACCTTCCACAAGGATCACTGAGTTAAATTAGGCCTTTTCAATTATTTTGATGTGTGATGTTATGTTAATCTTATTTCGTCATAGGAAACTGTAACAAGTGTGGGTTTACAGTGTGTCGTGATTGCGTTCCTTGGATACCTGTAGTGGCATAGTGTGACATTCGACTGAGTAGGTAATTATTTGTTATGCAATTCATGTGGTAACTGTAATAGCTATGTTCATCCTTAGATCTTTTAGTTGTCATTTTCATGAATCTTTGCAACCTGTCTCTTATTTTTATGATTACAAAATTTCATTCCTGTACTTCAATTTCCTAGAACAACTGAACTCAATATCTGTATTTTGAATTCCTAGATCAATATTCAATTTATGTTTTTGGATTCCTAGGATAATCAGATTAGATAGTTGAGTTAATCATTAAGTGGTGTGAATAGGATTTCCCTTTATCTGCAATTGTAATTTAGATGTGACTTTTATTTTTCCATTCTTAGATCAAGACATAGCAGAAGGTAATTGTCATTGCATTCCTTAGAAGGTAACTAGATTAATTAGATTCTTGGGATGAGCATAGCTGAACAGAGGATAGTATTGTTCAATTACAGTGATTTTGTGTTTAAGCATATACTGTGCATGTTATCTTTGAAATACAAGACTTCCCCATGTTGACAATAAATATTGTACACTCTATATGTTAGTTGTAATTCACTTGCATATTGGGTGCCCGACAGTGTCGTGAACCATTGTCTTATCGGTCACCATCATTCCTGGCTTACCCCCAGTGTCCACTTTCTTCTTGGTTCTTTTGACAATTCTCTTTCTTTCTTTGTCATAAAAGATAGTGTTAAAATCCAGCACCTCCTCCCCTTCATTTGGCATGACAGGAGTTAAATCCACTCCAGAAATTTATCCTGGACCTTCTCCTACTATACTACTAAAAGGAACAACAGGATCTAATGGGTTAATATCAAACTGAGCCTGTTCTTGATCAGTAGGATCTTGTCCTTCTAATGTATCTGTTCTCGATCCTTCCGATGTCTCTTCCGCTTGCTATTTTTCCTTTTGGACACCTTCTAATCTGAACCCTTCACTTTCTTTCTGCTTTTCTGTATTTCATCCTCTTCTTTTATTTTATTTTCTTCTTCAATCTTCTTTGTTGCTTCGTCAGCTGCTCATTCCTTTTCTTCTTCTTCTATTCTCAACCAGTTCTCTGCCTCCTGTACTGGTCTATTAGCTTCTTCCTACCTCTTTTTTGCTTCTTCTTCCTCTTGATTATTCTGCTTCTTAACAGCTTTACCTTTACCACCAATAGTAGCTATCTTCTGCTTCAATCTTTTCTTTAAATCTGTCATGTTCTTAGCATTTCGGAAGGTTTCTTCATCCTTATCCTAGAAAGTGGTGTATTTGAAATGTACTCCAGCTTCGGCGCAATACTCAGCAACTTTGCCTGCAAAGTCATTCCTATGGAAGTTCATTTCACTGAAGTGAAAATACTCTAATTCCTTGACAAACTCTGTTGCATTATTTACCCTAGAAAACTTGTAACTCCCAACAAAAAAGGGCACTGCAGGATAAACTACTTTCTTTTGCTCAAAAAGGAACTTCCCTACTCCATCAATATACAATTGTCTCATAGCCTCCTTGTGAATTACATAGTTTGTGGCATACTTTCGTAGAAGATAAGGGGCTCTCGAACCACCATACATTCTTAAATATAGGCCTTCTTCTGTCAGATAATAGCTTACGTATTCTTGCACAACTTTTAAAGCTCCTTCTGACATACAATTACATTCGGACAAGAAAATTAATGTGTACAAAGGCATGATCAAATTCTCACAAATTTCCTTCTAGTAGCTGTAATATTTGTGAGCCCAAAATAGTTTGTAAGCTGCATACACTGGAGCTCGTTCCTTATCCCAATGGAACTTTAAGGCTGGGAATGGCTGAGCGCACATAATACAATCAATCAAGATGGAACTCATGTAAAACTCTGACTTCTTTTGGGATACTCCTCCCAATGTTGGGCTTATACAGGCAGACAGACTGTTGGATACTATACTTGCCCAGTTGAAAATTGTACCTTGTGTAGCAACAAAATAGATAACTAGTATCCAACCTATTTTAAAACTTTTTCCATTAGCTCTTCCAAAAATTATGTTCAACATTAAAATAATGAACCTATATGGAGTACAGAGAGTTGATGTTTCATACTCTCCAGAAGGCCTTGTACGGAAGTTCTTTCCTGGTATCATCATCTTCTTGACTATTTCCACCATGTCTAAGTTCAGCTCTTTTAACCAACTTTCAGTCAAATAACTTTGTGTTGTTGGTAAATTATACACCATAGATACATAAGCTAGGCTATATGTAGCATAACCCTGCTTTGCTGTATTTTCCAATATCATCCTTGTAACATCTTCCCTAGGCAGAATCCACCCCATCACCTCTGCGCATGGGAACAGCTCAGCTCTAGTAGCCACTTTCATAAGGGCTGACCTCTCAATATTTGCATACATGTGCATATCTTCAAAACCAGCATCTAGAATAGTCTGGCTTGAAATCATCCTATACACCTATCCCCATTTATATTCTGTCTCAACTCCAGTAATAGCTTTAGTATCTTCATAGATGACTTCCACTCTAGTTATCACCTCCACTTCAGGCTCCTCTTCGGATGCTTGGGCTTTCTTCTTTTGTTTTCTTGGCATATTGTTGTGTTGATAATTTAACTGTAACCATTACACAACAAGAGCTTAGTCTATTTATCTCTAGAAATAATTTGTAATGAGAAAACAATAAAGCAACCAAATATTACCATTTCATCGATATGCATATTGAAAATTATTATCAAAACCCACAGTTCTTCTGAATGAAAGACTGATTAAACAAAAAGGAGCTCCAAAATATTTCTTCCCCCCAAACCTGTTAAAACTCCGCTAGCTCAAAACCCTAAGCTCTCCCAACTTCCTAAAAATCTATATGTGTATCTCGCTTGAGGAAAAATCTCACACCGTCGTCTGCTTCAACACAAAAACCCTAAACCCCTATCAAACTCGTGGTCCTCCTGCATCCCATGGAAACCTACTGTCAAAGGAGACATGGCCATGTGGATTAAGCTTTAAAATGAGGCCATAATGGACAGGGAGGTGCAAACAGTGAAACGCTTGTCTGCATTGTGCCCTAATCTTCCCAACAAATGAAACTACCACAAACGTATTCATGGCTACACAACGGCGGATACGAAAAAACCTAACCGGATGAAAATGAAAATGCTCACAGATGAGCAAGCTACATCCCAAGTAAAGGGATTTTACCATAGGAAAACCACAAAGACACAAAAACCTTACCCTACTGCGGAAACATAACCATATCCACCCTGGCGGCTTAAAAACCAAGCAAAAACAAATTCATGAATGGATCCTACCTGGCAATGGAGATGCGGGCGACCTGGACAGGAGATAACTTCTGCGGGCATGGAGGAGAACGTATCAAAACCTAACAGCTGCGCGCAATCGAGTCTAATGGCTACCACCGTGAAAATGAAAGGTCACGGGCTCAAAATGGTGTTATAAACCTCGACCGGGAGTGAAACACTAGTGGGAAAAAAATCTTAACCACACATCGGACACATAGTCCTGAAGACATCCGCAACATCAAATGAGAATGGATCTACCAACCCGATAATCGCATGGGAAGAACACGTCGAAAATCGATAGGACTATCCTCTTTGGTATCAGCGGGGAAGTCATGAAGCTTCGAATTGACTCAACTCTAACCTTTTGCAATGTCGGATGGTGGATAAACTAAATCTCTCGGTTCATTCCAAAGCACCAAACTGACAGCGAAAATGGCAACTTAACCAGACATCGGAAAAAAGATATTTGAAGGAACATCCGATCCATCGGATCTGCTCTATACTAAAACGTCAGAACCTCAAAAAACTATCTCTGAGATCATAGACAAACTCACTCCCGATACAGCGGTTTAGACCTTGAAAGGCTTCCGATAAACACATCAGAAAGATAGTGTATCGGAATACTAGTCAACTAGACATCCAATATGGACATGCAAAAAAAAATTAAGTTTTTTCAAAAATACAGCTGTGTTAAGATTATTAATCCTCCCTTGTCCAATTTGGTCATATGTCTAAATCGGGATTCATTTCTAAATCGGGAGTCATGTCTGAATCGGGTGTCCATCTAGTCTATTTATAGTCATTAACACCATTGGGTCCACTTGGCCTAATTGGGGCACATGTTCCAGTTACTAAAGTGTGGGGAACACTAATTGAGGCTCACTTCCATTGATTGCACTTGATTGCATCAGTTTAGGAGCCTCCTAGACCAATCCCTACAATTTAGGAGCCACTAGGAGTGCCGAAACCAACCAAGGTCAGTTCAATTCAGTTGATGACTAGTTGAGCTAAGTTAGGAGTCAGTTACATTCAGTTCTAGTCCTCTACATTCAATTAGTGCTAGGTTTACATGACTGCACTTAGGAGGGGCGCATTTCTCACCTACCACAGTCAGTTAGCCTTGGTCAACATGGAATGTAACACTTGATTTGTGTTTTAGAACTCTGATGAACTCCGGTTATGGTTTAGACAAGGTCAGTTAACTATTGAGTCCCCCGATAGTGATTTAGACAAGGTCTTAGTTACCTACAGTCAGGTAGAGTATAAACAATTCAAATTTCCTCATGTGGATTTGAATTGCTTGTGGCTATTAAAGACATTGTACTTCATTGTAATTATTATCTAATTACTCTTTGATTAATGAAAAGCATTCACAACTGCAAGCCATTTTTGCACTGTTTCATTCTTAAATCACTGAGTAAATTGTGTGATCTATCGTGTGAGTTGTGTGTTTGTCCACAAATCTATGTGCTCAATTTAATATGGTATCAGAGCCTCGGTGGACAAGGCACTTCTCCTCCTCAGATCTCCTACTAGATCATTTTTTGAGCAAAATTGCTCCTTCCAACACTGCACCAGAAGCAGAGAATTTACCACTTAATACCCCAAGCAAAGGAATTGTTGATCAAGCTTACTTGATTAACTAAGCTGGGTGTGAAGAAAATTCCAAAAGTGCAGGCTGTCTGACCTTATGGTGCCCTTTTTGTGTTTTACGGGTGCAACTTTGAATGGATTCATCAGTTCCTCTTCTCTATATGTCCACAAACTATTCAGAATGGAAGAAGAAGATGATTTCATCTCTAATGAGACAAGGTCTCTGTCAGGTGTCTATTGGACTTGGTAAAGAGTGTTTTAGTGAGATTGACTGGCTGAATAAAAGTGATTGAGCTTTTGGAACAATAGCAACGGGTCTTTCTCCTAGCTTGCGCTACCTCATTAGATCTATTGAAGACACGAAGGAACTCTGGACAAGATTGGACAGAACCTTTAGAGTGATTGATGAGGATCATAATAGCATTTTCGAGAGAATATCCAGCACCATAAGCACTCTTCATCCAAAATTCTCAGCCTCCACTCTCTCTTATGAAGTTGTTCAATATGAAGAAGAAGCAGAAGCTTCTACATAGTCAATTCGAATTGAAGACAGTCTCCATGCAGTGACTCCTTCTCCTGATGCTCCAGAAGTTCATGAGATCTCTGATATCTCATCTCCTCATATTTTTGAAACAGAAGAAGACATTCAAATCTCTGATATTGAAGAAAAACACTATTGCACTTCCATGCAAACATTCACCGGTGATTTTCCTTTGAATTCTGTGCAAAATTTACCGGTAATTGCTTCCGAAAGTGAAGAGAAATTTGATTTTTCTCCCTCTAATGTTGCTGCTAGTGTGAAAATATGTGATACCTCTGATATTTTGGAAGAAATATCAGATTAACAGAGTGATCCATTCACTCCCCATGATCTAGATTTTCTAGCAAATTCCTGTAGGATTGCATGCACCAAAATTCAGAATTTTGAAGAAGAAGAAAGCTTTGCATCCACCGTCTCGGTTAACCATTTATTTGAATCTGATATTAACCTTATTGGATCTGATATGATCTTATTTAGATCTGATCTAATATTTCTTGGTTTAATTTATCAAATTCATAATCTTTCAGTACTGTTTGTAGTTGTTCTCATCAACGGTGTGAAGAAAGAAGTACCACAAGTCTCCTACAAAACTGCTGCTGGGGATTTGATTCCATTTCATAGTTTTGGATCTGTTTCGAACATATTTAGATCTGATTTACTTTCTGATATGATATTATTTGGTTCATATTTTAAAATCCAAGAGCTCTCAATCATGCTTGTAGCTGCTCTATGTTGGGCTATGGGCAGACCCGGGTTTTATACCTTTAACTTCGCACCAACAAAGAGACCCACAGTGTTGGCCCTTTCGGCAACAACCTGCGAACAGGTTGCAGTCTCACCCGAAACAGCTATGGGGTGCCGCAGAATCAGGTTTCTACAAGCAGAAGAGGGATATTACTGTACCTTTAGCCTTAACAATAAATATTTATACCAAATAGAGCTTCAATATTCACTTAATTAGCTTTGCAGTTAGATAAAAGACTTTTCTTGCATAACCCTTAACTGGGAATTCACAGCGAAGTAATATTTAATAGTTATCTTACTTTAACATTCACTTACTTAGCAAAAGCATCAAAACATAACAGAAACCACAAAAGAACCCCAACACAAGATATAACGTGGTTCACCCCCAGGGTAGGGGCTACGTCCACAAAACTGCGCTTTTATTCCACTTCTTACAAAACAACAGTTCTGATCTGCGCACTTAGCTGCAGATCCCTCTAACTGCGCACTCAGCTGCAGTTCCTCTTTTACAATTCTCTGCTGCGCACTAAGCTGTAGTTCCTTTCTTACAATATCAAACTGTGCACTAAGCTGCAGTTCCTTTCTTACAATATCAAGCTGCGCACTAAGCTGCAGTTCCTTTTTTACAATATCAAGCTGTGCACTAAGCTGCAGTTCCTTCTCACAAAACCCTCTACGCACACAGCTGCAGAGGTCGTCCATGCACACAGCTGGGACTTATCCTTAAAACCCAAAATAGATCTAATTCCTTCACATCATATGATCCTCATGTCATTAGATACCTTTACATATTTACATGAGCACCTATTTATACAAGTTCGCTATTACAAAATCGCGGGCTTTTACCCGAATTTTATGGACAATTTACAAAAAGAGGGCTTTTACTCAACCCCGACACCCCTAAGACTATTTTGAGTCGTAACTCTGCTTACAAGCTTCCACAAAAACCGTGGAGTTACCAAAATTAAGGACCGTTAGGGTGCGTGCCCCAACAGGCCCCTAAGACTCACCAGTGTCCCGTCCCGGGACACTCTGCTGCTTGTCTGGTGGGAGAATCTTGTTGGCAAATAGAGTGAACTGTTTGTTGAGGCCATACATGATATCATCGGCTGCTTGCTCCTTCTCCACCAATTTCTGTAATGCTGTCGTTGATGCTTCACTGGCCTTTTCTTGTGCAAATGCATCATATTCCTTCAAAACTTTGAGCTGGCTATCCGCAGCAGTGCTCAATTCCAAGGCCTCGTCAACAAGAGGCTGCATAGAATTTTCCAACAGCATTGCTTTCGTTCTGTATGACTCGATTTCCTGCTGGATTTCATTGCTTCGCTTTACCTTGAGCATCTTCTACATGGGAGGCAGAGTCTTAATTTCTGCTTTCGCCGAATCCAGTTCTGCCTGTCGCTGCTTGATGGTTTCTCGCAGCTTTTCTACTTTTGGATTTTCCTACAGTTTTGTCCAGGCATCGACGCTTTCTTCTAGTAGTTTTGTTGCGCTACTCACAATATCGGTGATCTTCGTTGCTGAGGCCTGTATGTCTCTGCGACGCTACTCCCTGACCTCTGGTGGACTTTCTGGAGTGATGCGAAGTTGAAGCTCCGTGATCTGGGCCTCATGTTTTGCTTTCATTTTTTCAAGCTCGCTACGCGACTGTTGTGCGTAGTCTTTCAGCTTAGCAATTCTTTGCTCTGGTTCGTCCTCCGCCTGTATGTCGAAGTCAGGGAGACTTCGACATGCCTCATTCAATACTCGCACCAAGCTAGCTTGCTTATGTTCTGCATCCCTCTTCCTCAGCTCCGCTTCTTCAAACTGCGCTGCGAGGCTCGCATTTTGCTTTATGGTATTTTCCAACTGTATTTGTGAGTATTGGTCCCGTGCTTGGATCTCCTACATGATCGCTGATTGACAGAGATGCAGCTCCGTCATAGACAACTTGGTGTATTCGATCCCAATAGTCATGCTCATCTCCGAGCGAGACGTTGCGTCAGTTATTATGAGGCCTGGACTTGACATTTGTCCTTCGTTATTTCTAGCTGGCCATTGCCTTGTGTCTGTCTACGCGCTGACTGGGACACTGCTTGTTGTAGCACCAGTCGCGGATTTTTCTGCTAACTCCTTGAGTTCTGAAATTTGCCGGGCTACACTGGTAAGGGCATCAAGATGCGTAGCTGCAAATTATGACCATTTTCTAGTTAGTGCTTCTGTAGACTTTGTCAGAGCCTGGTCAAGCTCTTCCATCGTCACGGCTGGCTCTTTGACGATATCTGTACGTTTTGACGCCTTCATTTTCTTTTGGGACCAAGGTTTGGTCACTTCCTCTACCTCTGGTGACTTGCGCTTGTCTAGTCGATTGGGGTCGGAGATCGTCTTGACTGATTCTGATTCTTCCTCATCAGCTCCACTATCGCCACCAAGGTCATCGTCGCTCTGCTGCGACTCGCTCTATTCTTCACTTTCCTCTGGTGGGTCTTGCTACTGCGTCTGACTAGGGCCTGCACCCACATTGGTGACTGGAGGGACTAGAATGTTAGGTTTTGTTCCTACATCCTTCAACCACTTAGTCGGCCACTGTTGAACTACTGCGAGGATGTCTTCTTTGGTTACTACGTATGGTAACTTGAAACATTGATGCTTTTTATCCGCACGGGCCTGGATGAAGAGATGATGCATGTCAGCCCTGAAATTGACCGCTCCATCATACTGAGAGAATAGCTCATTAGTAAGTCATGGCGTCTTTAGAATTTCATATTGGATACTCATCGAGTAAAAGGCGAACACAGAGTTCGTCATTTGCTAGAATCTTTTATCGTGCGACACCCACAGAAACGCATACCTTGCTGTGCCAAGCATATTTAGAGGCACATCAACAAATTGTGCTTCGATAGGATCTTTCCATCCTACCAGCGCAATGAGCACCAACAACCATGAATAGTGAAAGGGTCTACCTTTCTCCTGCGCATCTTGGACATCTTTGAGAAATTCCTTAGTAATGTATGCTGCCCAGTTATAACTGTAGCCTTCTACACAGTTCGCAGCAATACTGACAATCGGGGCAAGTACTTCATATGGTCTGCACTTCCGCATTAGTTTGCGTGCGAGAAGCTCTGCGGTGAAGTGAATGTTTTGGTGCTGAATGGTCAAGGTTTGATACCCTCGCTTTTCTTTTGTTAAGCTGAAGCGTTCCTTCATGTGTTGCGCCAGCTTCGTGTCTTCATGCTTCCCAACGAATTCGATCCCAGGATCAGGCCCTTCCTTTGGCAAGCCTGTGATTCGGTGAATGAGTTCTCCATTAATGAATATTTTCTGGTTTCTGATCCATAGGTTCCCATCATGCACCAATGCTAATAATTGCTTGACCACCACGGTCACCTATGTGCTGCGACCGAAGTGGGGAACATTGAGCATCTTCAACAAGCCAGTTTTCTCCAATCGAGCAGCCCACTGTTTCATTTCTAATAATGTCGCTCCCGTATTCGGATAGTGGACATAGTGCAAGTATGTCCCAGGTGCGAACTGTGGAAATTTCCCATGATCATTTGTATCATGATCGGCGTACTTGAGCCGATCTACTTTCCCTGTCATTGTTCCAACCAACTGCACACCTGGTGGCAGCGAAGGGGTGCGTAATGTGAATTTCTTTGTCCACTGAGGTAGCTGAACTCCTGGTCGAACAGGTGGAAGATAAGGGGGCTGGTGTGATGCAACATTCTTCGCCTCGCCGAAGTCTTCAAAACCTTCAGGTGGGATTTCTGCCGAGCCAGAAGGGTTCATCTCAGGATCCTCCGGTGTTTTCCCTAATTGCTTGTGTCTATCTTCGTTCCTCTTAGAACGAACTTCTGGTTTAAACTTCTTCCTGGTAGATCGTGTCTGCATTGGCTGAGTTGGTGCTGGGGGAGTTTCTTCACCCAGTGCAGACATGGAAGAGGTACTCATAAGGTTCAGAAGACCCGTCTGTTCGAACTCTCGCAACAATTCCTGGAGTTCGCGATCAGCTGACATGGAATCAACTGTAGAGCTCAAGAAATTGCATAATGCAACATTCGCAGGTCTGAGTGACTTCTTAATGAATCCAACAACCATTCTTACCATAAATGTGCATTGAAGACACCAAATCTGATAGAGGTCTTGTCTAAGCGGCGCTAGATTCTCCAAAATCTTATTATTACAGGTAGTTAATGTTGTTAACGTACCGGTGCTGCCACATTTTCTTTTTCCCAATGGTCGCATTTCAAGCTCCGACACATGTTTCTTCTTCGGTACAATCCAAAACTCTGGTTGTGCCACCCTAAGGATCTTCGACACAGTACATACCTTCGACACATCCCGACACCATGACAGAATTTCTTTGACAGCCTCAATGATTCCTGCAGTGAGCATCTTATCTGGCTTCATCTTGACTTTTTCTTTGTACTTAGGGTTCGACCTATAAGGGCGTTGCTTTACTGGCTTCGCATCAGGCTTCAAAGGGATTTTTATCACTCCTATATCACCAAGGATACCTTTCATTTCTGAGAACTTCGTCACAAACACATCCTGATACTCATGGAGAAGTTGGGTTACCTTGCTTACTGTTTCTTCATCCCAATAATCTCCAATAGTAACATACTTAGGCATTTCTTCTGACCTAATGTTTACTTGCCTTGTCTTCAAGGGCTGAGTCACTTCTGGTGCTTCGACTGCTGGTCCATGTACTTCACAGTGTCCTTCTGAATCAGGAATGTTAATATTGCGCGGGTCATCATCCTCGTCAATTGCGAGGTTATAACATTATATTGCATTAGCTTCTTGTGCCTTCCAATCAGGTTGGTGCTCTGCTATTTCTCTACCATCAAACACTTTAGTATGGATCAACCTTATAGCTGCGTCCAAAGCAGGACAAACCTCATTAACAGAAAATGTCAGCACGAAACTATCAACAAGAGTATCCCAACTTACAGTATAATGGTGAAGCTCCACCTCTGCATACCAGTTCTTTGCTACAGGCTCCAGAGTATGTACAAACCTATGTACCCATTCTTCACGAGGTACATGCTTCCATGCTTCATAACATTGCTCCAAATGTTTCTGAGGGTTAGTCTTACCATTGAATCTGCTTGGCACCTCCTGAGGTCAATCCTTGAATCTCAGGCGAAGGGACTTTTGACAAGCTTCCCAACTATGGATGTACTTTTTATGACCCTTCCACCATCTAGCAACTGTGGCTCTAAATACTAAATCTAGAGTCTCCATTTTCTGTGAATCTGGGACCTGCTCTGAAAACTGCAAAATAAAATCTTCAGGGTCTATTAAGCCATCAAAATTAGGTAAGACTCTTGTCTGTGAGCCAAGCCATCTGAGAGACTTGGTAATTCTTGCACATCTATGTCCATGTAGTTCATAAAGTTTGTTCTGCCAATTCTCTAAGCCTTCATCTGAATCAGTCATACAAGAACTATCACACTTCCAGTCCATTATACCTTCAGTAGTGGGGTTAACATAGTCTTCTTCTTTAGCTGTGATGTTGTAGATGTGATCTAAATCATCCTGATCTTCATCTCTGACTGGCTCTGTATACCTTTCTCCTTGAGAGGGGTCCAAGGGTACTATGACTCTTAAGCCTTTACCTTCAAAAGTCATTTTCCTGCTCTTAAGGTTGATCACTGTAGAATTCTCTATTGCCCATTCAATTCCTAGCAACGCTGGATAAGGGTTGCTATCATCAATTATTTCAATAACTTCAAAAGCTGCTAAGGTACTAACTCCATCAATGTCTACTGGGACACTAGGGAATCTTCCTAGGGGCACAATCCTCTGCTGATTGGTTAATCTCAACTGTATAGGGGACCATTCAAGGGTAGGTTTTCCCATTTGTTCCCATGTCTGCTTAGTTAAGACATTTACTTCTGATCCCAGGTCTAAAATGATATCGGTCATGTCATACTCTCCTATCTGAGCATGCAATCTCATTTCTCTTCCTATCCTTCTAACTCTATTAACAGTTTTTTCTTTACCAGAGCTTCGCTGAGGCTCGCAAGAAGCAATAACTTTCTGTAACTCATTCAAAGCATTCTGATTCCTTAAGAGCTTCATACAACTTTGTAAAAATGATGACAGGGTACTTACTTTATCCGTCGAAGCTTCTTGAGACTGTTGTTGAAGCTGCTGCACAGGTGCTACTGATGTGCTTGGATTAGCAAAGTGTTTTCTGGCTTCCATAAATGTTTCTTTTTCCCTTCCCACATCAAAGGTTGGAACTTTCTCTGGAGTTTTATGAACCCAAGCTTCGTTGGGCTGTTTCTCCTTGTTCTGTACTTATGTCGTAGCTCCACTTATTGTAACAACATTAATGGCTGGGACAGGTCTTTGCTCTATAGCAATCATCTGAAGATTCTGAGTGGGAGCGCCATTTCTTTCTTTTATTTTAGCTATCAACTGTGGGCATTGTTCAATAACATGATCGCCCACTCTGCAGTATCGGCATGTCGTAGTTGGGTTCCAACAGTCTCTAGCTAGATGTCCTGCCTGATTACAGTTATAGCATACAACCTGGCCTCGACCTCTTCCAGCATACCACCACGACCACGACCTCCAAAAGAACCTCAACCTGATGTACTCCCACGGTAACCATATCCATCATTTCCTTGGGCATCATTTTGTACCCTATAAGCATCATATGTTCGCTCTCTCATAAGGTCAAAGCTGCGACATTCCTCTTCGTTGTGTCCTACTGACTTACAGAACTTGCAATAAGGATTCTTGGGGACTTGAACATATCTTTGTAGCAAATAGCAGTCTTCAGGTCGATGCTGGCCAGATGTTCTACAAATCTCACAATATAGAACATTAGGGTTAAATGGGTTTGGCACACCAGTATTCAGGTAATTTCTTAATGCAGGGCACTGTTCCTTGTCATGACCTTCTATCCTACATCGTGTACACCAAACCTCTTCACGAATAGATTTTCTTTTTTTCATATTGCGCAGCTCCAAAGCCATCTCTGCCAACTACGCTTGTATTTGGGCTATGCTAGAATTATCTTCGACAGGAGTTGTCTCCAGTTTCATGGCAATCTCCAAAGCCTCTTGTTGATCAACAACATTCTGTTGCATGAGTGGCGTTTTGATATGACGTAATAAGACTGCAATAAACCATTATTTATGCTGCGTTGGTCCAATAGTGAAACTCACTTGATCTAGCAGAACTTTGAACCTCTGATCAAAGTCCCAAACTGACTCTCCTCATCTCTGCTGAATCTCTTTTAATTTAGTTATGCACTGTGACTCTGATTTAGGCTTCTTGAACTCTTTGATCATTGCTTCTTTAATATTAGCCAACATATGGTTTTGATTACTGGAGAACTTCATGAACCAGGTCAAAGCCCGGTCTCCAAAAGAAGTAACCAGCTGCACTCTTCTTATATCTTGATCCGTAATGTTCTTCGCAGTCCACACAGCTTCACATAAAAACCAAAACTGTTCTGGATCCCCTGATCCAGTTCCTTTGAAAACTGGGAGCTTGATATCGTCAACCATATGGGCCATTGTGGATCGAGGGGGGGGAGAACTTACTGGGGTAGACTGACCTGCGACAGGAATACTTGGGCTAGGGTTACTTTCAGGTTACGACGGGTTCTTAGGGGTAACAGATCTTCACGGCGGAGTTACAGGAGGGTTTCCAACATACGGGGTTTCAGATTTAGGGTCTTCTGGACTTAATGGAGTATACTCAGTATTCTGGCCTAGGGTATAGGATTCTAGGTTTCTCTTGTATCTTTTACCGCTTCGCAGCAAACCACTTTGATAGTCGAAGTTGATTTCACTTCCAAACATAGGCTAGCAGAAATAAATCTAGCAATCTGATTCTATAAGCAATATACCTTTCTCAGCCAAGAGCATTTTAATCTGCAGACTAAATGAATTTAGGTACTTACCCCTTGGTCCTTGAAAAACTTGTCTCTCAACTTCGCTAAATGAGGTACTTGTGTCGATGGCAATCTCTGTCACAAATGCTTCAAGGGTTCGCGTTGTCCAAAAATCAACAGCTCGTGATATCACACTGTTCACTCTTTTCAATATGTTAATTCTTGTGGGGGTCCAATCAGGAAACTGAGCTTCTTGGAAGTTCATCCTTCTCTCTGTCAACCTGGATAACCACTAGTGCAATTCTATGTGGATACTACCAAAGAAAATTTCATAAACATCCGAAAAAAACATACCTTTGCAGGAAGTCATCTGAGCTACGACGAGGATCCTTGTTTTCTTGTTCAGCAAATTTCACATAGGTCTCTTCAATCCAATCACTGATTTCTTTCACTGAGGGTCTCCAGAACATAACCCTCTAGGTACGACGTAAATCCCTCTTGAGCAGATACTAAGTTCAACCGGCAACGGAACCAATTTGTTGGGCTATGGGCAGACCCGGGTTTTATACCTTTAACTTCGCACCAACAAAGAGACCCACAGTGTTGGCCCTTTCGGCAACAACCTGTGAACAGGTTGCAGTCTCACCCGAAATAGCTATGGGGTGCCGCAGAATCAGGTTTCTGCAAGTAGAAGAGGGATATTACTGTACCTTTAGCCTTAACAATAAATATTTATACCAAATAGAGCTTCAATATTCACTTAATTAGCTTTGCAGTTAGATAAAAGACTTTTCTTGCATAACCCTTAACTGGGAATTCACATCGAAGTAATATTTAGCAGTTATCTTACTTTAAAATTCACCTACTTAGCAAAAGCATCAAAACATAACAGAAACCACAAAAGAACCACAACACAAGATATAACGTGGTTCACCCCCAGGGTAGGGGCTACGTCCACAAAACTGCGCTTTTATTCCACTTCTTACAAAACAACAGTTCTAATCTGCACACTCAGTTGTAGATCCCTCTAACTGTGCACTCAGTTGCAGTTCCTCTTTTACAATTCTTTGTTGCGCACTAAGCTGCAGTTCCTTTCTTACAATATCAAGCTGTGCACTAAGCTGCAGTTCCTTCTCACAAAACCCTCTGCGCACACAGCTGCAGAGGTCGTCCACACACACAGCTGGGACTTATCCTTAAAACCCAAAATAGATCTAATTCCTTCGCATCATATGATCCTCATGTCATTAGATACCTTTACATCTTTACATGAGCGCCTATTTATACAAGTGCGCTATTACAAAATCGCGAGATTTTACCCGAATTTTATGGACAATTTACAAAAAGAGGGCTTTTACTCAACCCCAACACCCCTAAGATTATTTTGAGTCGTAACTCCGCTTACAAGCTTCCACAAAAACCATGGAGTTACCAAAATTAAGGACCGTTAGGGTGCGCGCCCCAACACTCTCACCAATTCCCCCATGTGAAAAATCAAGTACCATACTTTCTCTTCAAAACTGTTGATGGGGATTTGGTGTTAGTTTCCTCATATGAGGTTACTAATATTTTATTATGTGATTCATTAGCTATTTTAGAATCTATATCAGACTATGGAGCTCAATCATTCGCTCTCAACAACCCCAGTGCTTCTCTACCATTGATCACATGCTCATCTCCTCATAGAACTGGTAAAGAGGAAGATTTTATGCATCCACCTGGACACTTGCTCCTAACACTTGGGGTTGTTCTTAACACTCATGATTTGCTATTCATGGCTGCAACATATCAGTTCCTTGAGTGTTCCTCACATGTTTTGAATCCTCAAGAAGCTTTTCTCACTTATCAGTTGACTTTAGTTGCTCTACATGGGTCCAGTCTTCATTTGGTAACTGTCTATATTTCTGATTTAGTTGAGCATATCATTCTTCTGCCAAAGAGGAAAATTCCTCCAGACATAATGATGGATAGGTTCACATGCCAGGCCCCAGGATACCTATGCATAGAAGAACCAGATTGATCTTGATTCTACCTGCTTAATTGGAGGGGGGGATTTTTTTCCCATCTGGTTTTTTCCCCAACACCTTGTTTTTGAGCAGTTACTTTACTTTACTTGATGTAATGGGTGACCTATGGTCTTAGTTACTAGGGCCCATAGATTGTCCAAGTTAGCATTCAGGGGGGGTGTTAGGATTATTAATCCTCCCTTGTCCAATTTGGTCATATGTCTAAATCGGGAGTCATGTCTAAATCGAGAGTCCGTCCAGTCTATTTATGGTCATTAACACCATTGGGTCAACTTGGCCTAATTGGGGCACATGTTCTAGTTACTAAAGTGTGGGGAACACTAATTGAGGCTCATTGCCACTGATTGCACTTGTTTGCATCAGTTTAGGAGCCTCCTAGACCAATCCCTACAATTTAGGAGCCACTGGGAGTGTCGAAACCAGCCAAGGTCAGTTCAGTTCAGTTGATGACTAGTTAAGCTAAGTTAGGAGTTAGTTACATTCAATTCTAGTCCTCTACATTCAATTAGCGCTAGGATTACTTGAATGTACTCATGAGGGGCACATTTCTCACCTACCACGGTCAGTTAACCTTAGTCAACACTGAATGTAACACTTGAGTTGTGTTTTAGAACTCCGATGAACTCCGGTTATGGTTTAGACAAGGTCAGTTAACTATTGAGTCCTCCGATAGTGATTTAGACAAGGTCTTAGTTACCTATAGTCAAGTAGAGTCTAATCAATTTGAATTTCCTCATGTGGATTCGAATTGCATATGGCTATTAAATCCATTGTACTTCATTGTAATTATTATTTAATTACTCTTTGATTAATGAAAAGCATTCACAGTTGTAAGCCATTTTTGCATTGTTTCATTCTTCAATAACTAAGTAAATTGTGTGATCTATCCTGTGAGTTGTGTGTTTGTCCACAGATCTATGTGCTCAATTTAATAAGCTGAGCCATGGGCAAACTTTGGTAGAAATAAAACATTCCTAGGCCGTCTAGATACTAGAAAATAAAAGGGGGGACCCTAAAAATAAAAAATTTCGGGGGAAAAAGTTGCAGCTGCAACAATTGGTGACTACTTGGCAAACACAAATCTCTGAAAAACTTATTCTTTGATACAATAAACTGTTTTGGTGATATCATTTCATTATGTTTCTTCAAGATATTTGGATTCCAAAATGCAAGATTTATGAACTTTAGTCATTGATGATAGTTCAAGTTCAAGAAGGGGAACCAGGATTTCAAAGTCTAGATAACTCTTCGGAGGCTGAAGATATGAGTTTTATTTTACCTCTACCTTTGGGTGGCTTCCAACTTAGACACCACAGGATCATAACATATGGTAAACAGATATATCCGTCTATTCCTCATTCCCATGCCAATTTGCATTTTTTGATGCTTCTGGACTTTAGTCCTTTTGAGTCCTCCTGATTGCTTTCTTTCTGAATTTTAATTCAGGATCCTCTATCCATAGTGTCCTTTTGTGTGAGATATATTTTAATTTTCACTCACAGACGGAGATAACTTTGGCAATATCATTCATACTGATGTGGTTCAGTATGTGTTTTTGATACATATTGCTTTTTAGGAGATTTTGACTCTTATTATCCTTTTGGCTTTCAATTTATGACATGGGATCATTTAAATATAATACACTATTTACCTTGCTTCCTTTCCATGGGTCTTTTGTTGTTACCCCTAGGGCAGCTTTTAATGTGAGATGAATGGAGCCTCAATATAGTACTCTGGACTTTTCTATCCTTAGTTATTTCACAGGGATTAAGCAGGACTTCAAATGTGTTCATAATCCATTTAGAAAAATATGCTAGTCTTGAAGAATCTTTAAGCATTGTAAGCATAAATAGTAGGCAGTCTTTGATCAAATATTTCAGTTTATCCAGAACTCTGATGAACTCCAAAAAACCAAAAGTCATGTTGATTTATTGAAACATAAACAAACCAAACTCCACCTGCAATCAAAACTCTAAGCAAGTAAAAGCAAACAACTAAAACTAATCTAAAGTAAGCAAACAAATCAAATCATTTATTTATGTACAAGAAACAAAATAAAAAACCATTAAGAAAAATAAGGTTTGAGAACTAAACCATTTACTAGTAAGTTCTCCTCCAACCCCTGTAAGTCTTGCAACTTGTAAGTCGAGGGGCCTATCTTTGCTGCAATCTGAAAAGGGCCTACCCATAGTTGCTGAAATTTAGTGTGCTTTCCCTTTTCATCATGTAGGTGATCCCACTTAAGAACCAGATCACCTACTTTGAATTCTTTGTTCCCGTCTTTGTGCTTGTCAAACCAATGCTTCACCATTTCTCGTTGATGCTTAAACCTTTTCAGGGATTTGGACCTAGACTCTTCTGACTTCAGCAAATTATAAATTTGGATTTGCAGAATTTCATTATCAGTACCTCTAGATTCTTGGGCTAGTATGGAAGATGGCAACAAAATATTAGGAGGGAGGACAGCTTCTTTCCCATAAACAAGAGTGTAGGGTGACACACCTAAGGAATTCTTCAGTGTGACTCTATCAACCCAAAGGGCATTAGGTAAAGCTAGATGCCAGCTCCTTTGATTTTCTATCATTGTTTTCTTCAAAATTCTAATCATATTTTTATTTGTGGATTGTGCCAAACCATTTTCTTGTGGGTAGTAATTTGCAGAATAGTGTAACTTAATTCCTCTTTCATTAGCAAATGCAGTTAATCTAATAGATGAAAAATAAGAAGCATTATCAAAAACCAGGGAAATTGGAACCCCAACCTGGTCATAATGTGGTTCTGCAAGAAATCCATAATTGCATCCTCGTTTACTTTTCGTAATAGAATGGCATCTACCCATCTGCTGAAATAATCAGTTGCCATCAGAATATACTTATGTTGCAATGAGGAATTTGGATTCATTTCTCCGATAATGTTGATTCCCCATTGTTCAAATGGTTCTGAGATCATCATTGGTTTCAATGGTCCTGCTGCTTTAGCTTGTCTCCCACCGCTTCTTTGGCAAGTATCACACTTTCTAACATGAGCATGAGCATCTGTAAACAGCGTTGGCCAATAATATCCAGCTCTGAGAATCTTATGTGATGTTGTGTCTCCCAAGAAGTGACCTCCAGCAGGTCCATCATATAATTCTGCTACAACCTTCTTCGCATCTTCTTATTCCAAGCATCTGAGAAAGACTCCATCGTAGTTCTTTCTGAACAGCACTCCATCAATAATATGATATAAGACTGATTTTAGACGTAATGCCCTTCTTTGCTTGGGACTCCAATGCTCCAGCAAATATCCTTCTCGAAGATAATGAACCAAATCCTGATACCAGGAGTCTAGAGCAGTAAATAGAGGACATACATCCACCATGTGTAGTTCAGCTTCATTATCCCAGCTGCTTCTTCATTGTTTTTCCCCTCAGCCATTAGTTTACAAAGTCCTTGTCCTTTAACTATAGTTTTTGGTTTGAATTCAAGATCGTATTCTTGCAAAGCAGTCACCCATTTACCTCTTCTTTCTCCCAGATATTTCTGTACAAAAAGGGATCGTACTGCTGGGTGTGGGACTATTACTTTAGTGCGATTATTAAGTATGTATGGCCTGAATTGCTTAACCACCTTAAAAAATGCATAAGCTTGTTTATCAATCGTAGGATAGTTCAATTCATCCCCTTACAGACCAGTGCTCATAAATGATATGGGGTACTCATCTCCACCATCTTCTTTCTGTGTAAGCACAGTTGTTAATGAATCATTGGAGGCAAAAGTGTACAGAATAAAATCCTCTTCAAAATTTGGACTTTTGAGTGATGGTGCATGAGCAACAGATGTTTTGATCTTGTTGAATGCATTTTTCTCCAAATCAGTCCATTTGAACTGCACATTCTGCTTAACCATTTGTTGTAAAGGTTTGACGATTTGAGCAAAGTCTAGCACAAACCTTCGCACAAAATTGATTGTCCCCATAAAAGATTGCATACCTTTTTTATTGTGGGGTAAAGACATATTTCCTTCCTTCTATGACTGCAAACACATATTTCTTAGGATTTAATGAAATGCCATATTTACTGCAATGCTCGAAAATCTATTTCAAATGAAATGCATACTCTTCTCTCTTCTTTGAAAATATTGTAACATCATCTATATAAACCACAACACTACGGCTAATCAGACCGCGGAAAGATATATCCATATCCCTATGGAAAGGTTCTCCAGCATTGATAAGTACAAAGAGCATCCTCCTATACGCAAAAGTTCCCCACTTGGTTCTGAAAGTGGTCTTGATCCTGTCCTCTTCTGCTACTATTACTTGATTGTAAATGGAAAATACATCCAATAGGGAGAACAGTTCAGAACCTGGGACCATTTGTAGTATTTGTTCCATGGGTGGGATAGGATAATTATCTTTATTTGATGTAGGGTTAAGATTTCTAAAATCTACGCAAAGTCAGATCTCTCCATACTTTTTCCGCACTGGTTCCAAATTAGAGACCCATTCTAAATGTTTGACTTTAAATATGATTTTAGCATCTAGCAGCTCTTTCACCTCACTCTGAATTAGGGGTTCTAGATTTGGATGCATTTTTCTCAGAGGTTGCTGATAAGGTTTGATCCCAACCTTGATTGGAATGACATGTTGTAAAATTTTAGTGTCATACATCTTTAGTTCTTCGTAATTCCAAGCAAATAAATCCTTATATTGTCTGAATAAGCTCATGAATTTACTCCTCTCACCAGGTGAACAACATTTCCCCAAATTTACATATTTGGTTTCAGCTTCTATCCCTAGATTTATCAGCTCGAATTGTAAAGACGAGCTATTAGTCTTGACATTCGTTGGCTTTCTAAATTTGTTGTCTAAATCAAACATCTATTCCAAAGTCCTCACTCCTTTTGGAATGAAATTGTCGTATTGTAATTCTGCTTGATGTTCTTCGTCATCTATTATTGCCCCTTTGAAAGTATCATCATTCATTAAACATTCCAATATTTGTTGATCATTGTCAAAAACTCTTAGATTTGTGATGTTATCTGGAACAGAAGGCCTAAAAACCAATTCAATAGAGCATATGTTATTCAAAGGTACTAATCTTGCAGCTGAGGTAGCTAATAAGTCAACTGCTGCATTCTTTAATCTAAGAATTGACACAATATTGAATGCATGAAAATTTATCAGTAAATCCCAAACTTAATTTTGGTAAGCTTTCAAATGCGGTGAAATGCAATGTATTTTGTTCTGAATTTGTTTAACAACGATTCCAAAATCTCCATATACTTTCAGATTTTTTACTTTCAATTCTATTGCTTTTTTAAGTCCCTGAACTAGTGCTTCGTATTCAGCTGTGTTATTTGTGCATTTGAATTCTAACCTACATGAAAGAAAATGTTTATTTTTTTCTGGTTCAATCAGGACAGAACCACCTCCTGATCCTTCCAATGTTTTAGAACCATCGAAATAAAGAATCCAAAAACTTTCTACTCCTACTGAATTTGAATTTCTAACTACATCCGAAACTAAATCTACTATATTATAATAAAACTCATCATCCTGCGAAAATCAAAGGAGATCGATCTAGATATCAGGTATACTACTGGCTTCTTCAACTTGGTAATTTCTCGGTTCCAGTTCAAGAAAATAATTTCCCAACACAGAGTTTACTGGTTCTTTTTTTCCCTCCAATTGAGTCACATTATATTTCATTTGAGGCTCTCTTAACACTTTTATATGATTTTGACATCCCTTAAAAGGAAACCACAAATATGACCAATCTGATGCAAAATATCCTTCTAACCTTGCTAACCAATCCCAGCACAAAACCAAACCATAAGCATCCGGGATATCTGCTACGACAATGTCTATGTACTGACATACCCTCTCATCTGCGGATAAATGAATCAGAACATCCTCCATTTCTCCTATTACTTTTACTATTGTTCTGTCTAGTTGAAGAACTTGGCCAGTAGTTGGTTTAGGTTGACCATTGATTTGCTTGCAAACTGAAAGTGGCATGACATTGACTGATGCTCCTGAGTGGACTAAGCAAATATGCACATTATAGTTCAAAATCTCAAAAATTAGAAGAAATGCTGGAGTTTTATACTTAGATTTTCCTCCTAAGCTCGCCTAACCAATCTCTTCTTCAGGTTGGTTGTCAATGGGAGGCTCCTTCTCGGGTGTCTCAAGTGCTTTCAAAATCTTTTCTTTCTGTTGAGGTAGATTGCACATTTCAAACAATGAGATATTTGCTTTCGCCTTTTTAATGTCTTCCACAATATCATATCCCATTTCATACTCATTCAGATTCTTCTTGACATTTTCAGTTTTATTTTCAACAGGCTTTATAGGTGCATTGACTTTCTTAGGGTTCTAGTTTGAAATGACAAACTCAGGTATGTTAACAGTTGAAGTATTACTCTTCATTTTCTTCATGTTCTCTTGGAGTTTCTTGATCTTTGGAAGTATCAAGCTATCTTTTTTTAATGTATTCTGACTTCTCGTCGTGACATTTGTCTCTGATGTTTCTTCTTTATCAGGGAAATCTTCATCTTCTATGTTGAACATAGACCCATAGTCCCATAATACCAAGGTGTCTTCCTCTTGTGTTTCTGTAGGTTCATGATATTTCCCTTTCTCTTCCTCAGTTTGTGTCAACTTGGAATCCAATAATTGGTTCATTACTAATGTCATAGAATTAATCCACTGTGGGAAATTTTTCTCAGAATGAGGTTGCTGATGGAAAGTGCAAAAATTATCCATTCCTACATCGGTCAGATTCATTTCTGAAGGACTATGTGGAGGAGGCTTCGATTGACTATTATCCTCTCTATTTTTATAATAACGCTTGTATTGTTTGTGAGCCTCCTTTTCCTTTTCTAAATCAATCACCCTGTTTGATAATTTTTGCATCATCTTCACTACCCCATCTAACTCCTGTGATCATTCATCCTTTAGTTTAGTTAATAATAGGGGTTTTTTTGTTTCCATAAGTTTTTTCATCTGACTATGCAGGATACTTTTCTATACTCTCCAATTCTGCCTCTACCTTATCAGCTTCTTTATAAGTATCTACCAAAGTGTGCCTAACTGATCTCTTGGCGAACATGGCTAGATCAGGCCTGAGGGCTGATGTATAATACTCAATTAGAGCATGCTCAGATGGTTTATCAGCTGCACTGAAGCTATTCAGGTATGCAGCAAACCTCTGAGTAAAATTATGTACCCTCTCTTTCTTTTCTTTCTTTAAAGCAATCAATCCTTTCATTAAAGCTGCGTGAATTTTCTGGATTCCGTATTTGTTTCTAAACAGTCTCTCAAAAATATTCCAATTTGTGATTGAATTTGCAGTTAGAGAAAAATACCATGAAGCTGCTTTCTCTTTCAGGGTGTGCAGGAATAATCTGCAAACTACATCTTCATGTTATGTTACTTGCAGACCTTCTAAATCCAGATAAAAACTTTGCAAGTGATCATCTACAAGGATTCCTTCACTAGGTTCAAACTTGGGTAAAAATTTATCAAAAATCTGAGGCATATCATGCAATGGAGGTGTCAGGTTTAAAGGAGATCTAGCTCTCCAAGCAGGTTGTGGAGGTCGCTGATTGGCATTCACATTGGCATGATTATGAGTGGAGTATGAGGTGGGGATTGAACAGGGGTCTGGAAAGGTGAACAGTGAGGGGAATCTGTTCCCAACTAATACAAAGGTTGGTTAACTCCTTGTAAGGTTGTTTCTACCAATTCTTCAAGATCTTCTACCAACACTGAATCTTCCAATTGAGGACGGTCCTTCTTCTGATACTCTCTTCTAGGTAGAACAAAGATAATAGGTAACCCTCCAATTTTTTTTACATATGCTCTGGTAATCCTCCTTAAATTATCAACCACTTCATTATCAATGGGATAAAGATACCCCTTTCCTGCTTCTTCAGGAGTGGGTTTCTGAGGAAAACTGGTTTCAGAACTGTCACCAGTGGAAAAATATCGAGAAAGCAGACTTCCTCGGCCAGCCATGCACTCATGGCCCTCCTTCTAGCACCAAAAACTGTTGAGGCCTGGAAAATCACATGTAACAACAGTAGGGATTCTCCCCAATAAACATTCCCAATTAGCTCATTATCCTTTGGAATGGGGAATCTGTCCAGTTTACGGTCCGACTACCATAGGTTAAGTAACGGTTAAAGCTTATTTTACCGGTTGCGGCTCGGTCCACCGTTTATGTGTATTTTTTTAGTTTTATGTTTATGTATGATACGCAAGTGCCTCACTAAATGCAGTCGATAGAGATAATGAGGAGTGTCACAATGTGATGCACAGGTTCTTACCTCTCGTCTTACCTCTCTCACTTCTAAATCATAAACAAAGGAAAACTAACTAAGACTCACTAACCTATCCCTAGGTAGCAATACTGTAATAAATGTTGAGTAATGTATTGGATAACATGCATAAAGAACACTACAGATAGTTGTTAATATTTATGAATACATGCATATCAATAGACAGATAAACAAAGAGATAGCTCATTGTTAATTAAAACATTCATTACTCAAATACGATTGTGGAAATTTCACAGAAGTAAACAGGAGCACATTCATAACATGAAAGAGTTCATAAGTTAGAACGATCTCACAGTTCATGAAAACAAGATGAAACAGACATAGTTCGCATCCAACAAGTCCATGTCAAGCATTTGAAACCCCACAGTGCTTTCTCCAACCGAAAAAATATAACTCTTTATTATAAGATGAAATAGTTCTTCTTACAATAATCTTGCACAAAGATGGTCTGGAAAAAAGGACCTTTGATACATCAAGCTTGCCTATCTTTATACAAAAAGCAAAAAACTCTTGGGATGCCCTTGTTGTCTTTTGGGCTTCCCCAACCTTTCCCATACAAAATTTTGTCTTTTAGCTTGTGAACAAAAATATAAATACAGTACAGTACATTCTTTATCAAAGTGATAAACAGTGAAACTAAGAGGGTCCAGCCTACTCATTCATAAACTTTCTCCACACATTTGCCTCTATTGCTATATTCTCAAAACCTGAAGGTTCGAGAAATCTGATAGTAATTTCGTGATGAGCAGCATGGGATTTTACACCCGCTATCCTGGCAAGAATCAAGCACATATGGTCTTCCAGCAAGTGGATGATCACAGCTGCATGTGCTATTTCAGTCTTAAGTATCTTTTCATCTAACTCCTTGACTTGCTGAATGGCCTATTCATCTTCACTGCATCTCTCTTGCAATTGTTTCAAAAACATTTCATGCTCTGGCAACACTTCTAACCTCTTTGCATATGAGGTTTGACACCGATTATAGGTTAGGAGCACTCTCCTACAAAACTCAGCACATGCATTCATTGTTTTCTTCACTGTCCTTTTTAGTTCTTTTGTTGCTTTGCTAGCAAACTCGATTAGCTTGTATTCCATCTTTAACATCTCCAGATCTTTGACAGATATATCTACAGGAGATTCCTTGTTCGTTTCTACCCATGTCATCCTTCACTGTAGAGTTTCTAGGATATCCTGTGTTCTATCCAAAAAATAAGAAGTTGTATTTACAATTTCTTCTAATCTAATGTCTGTTTGCTGAACTTTAAATCTTTCTTCCACCATCTATAGTTGCATTTGATGAATCTTCTTTCACAGCGTAAGGGCATGCTTCTTTAAAGGTTCAATATCAACCTTATGCTCCATAGCTGACTTTAGTGAAGCTGCTAGTGAATTCTTTTGATCCTCCAAGGCTGCTATCTGAGTTTCATTTAGCTTAGCCTTCCCTTCTGCGGTGGTCTTCTGCACTTCCAACTCTGTCACTTTACCTTCCAATCTGCCCTTTTCCTTATCCAATTCTTCAACTAATAACCTAAGCTTATCCCTCTTAGCTTCCAAACTCTGATATTGTTGTTGTATCTTTCCAAACTCTGACAAGGTGGTCTGGGCATTTTTCTCTATATTTCTTGCAGATATTGCCAAAGCATCTTTCTCGGCCTGCAGAATCTGACATTCTACCTTTGATACCTTAACTTCACCGATCATATCCTCATAGTTCCTTTTCAGACTCTGGCTTTCACTCCTTTCTTTCTTCAAAGTCTCCTTCAACTGTGTGACCCTTTTCTGAGACTCTTCTAAGTCTGTCATGATTCTATCCACATTATCCTCAGTGGATAGGGTTAGAGATACCCCATCCCTCTTTATTAATCGTGGATCTTTGTGTGTACCATGGACCATTGTCTTATCGATCACCATCATTCCTGGCTTACCCCCAATGTCCACTTTCTTCTCAGTTCTTTTGAAAATTCTCTTTTTTTCTTTGTCATAAAATATAGTGTTAAAATCTGGCACCTCCTCCCCTTTAATGGGTATTAAAGGAATTAAATCCACTCCAAAAATTGATCCTGAACCTTCTCCTACTATACTACTAGAAGGAACAACAGGCTCTAATGGGTTAATATCAGACTGAGCCTGTTCTTGATCAGTACATTCTTGTCCTTCTAATGTCTCTATTCTTGATCCTTCTGATGTCTCTTTCACTTGTTGTTTTTCCTTTTGGACACCTTCTAATCTGAACACTTCACTTTCTGTCTGGTTTTTCTGTATTTCATCCTCCTCTTTTCTTTTCTTTTCTTCTTCAATCTTCTTTGTTGCTTCTTCAGCTAGTCGTTTCTTTTCCTCTTCTTCTATTCTCAACCAGTTCTATGCCTCCTGTACTAGTCTATTAGCTTCATCCTGCCTCTTTTTTGCTTCTTCTTCCTCTTGCTTTTTCTTCTTCTCAACGGCTTTACCTTTACCACCAACAGTAGCTATCTTCTATTTGAATCTTTTCTTTAAATATGTCATGTTCTTAGCATTTCGGAAGGTTTCTTCATCCTTGTCCTATAAATTGGTATATTCGAAATGTACTCCAGCTTCGGTGCAATACTCAGCAGCTTTGCCTGTAGAGTCATTCCTATGGAAGTTCATTTCATCGAAGTGAAAATACTCTAATTCCTCGACAAACTCCATTGCATTCTTTACCCTAGAAAACTTGTAACTCCCAACAAAAAAGGGCATTGCAGGATAGACTGCTTTCTTTTAGTCAAAAAGGAACTTCCTTACTCCATCAATATACAAATGTCTCACAACCTCCTTGTGAATTACATAGTCTGTGGCATACTTTGGTCAAAGAGAAGGGGCTCTCGAACCACCATACATTCTTAAATATAGGCCTTCTTCTGTCAGATAATAGCTTCTGTATTCTTGCACAACTTTTAAAGCTCCTTCTGACATACAATTGCATTCGGACAAGAAAATTAATGTGTACAAGGGCGTGATGAAATTCTCACAAATTTCCTTGTAGTAGCTGTAATATTTGTGAGCCCAAAATAGTTTGTAAGCTGCATACACTGGAGCTTGATCCTTATCCCAATGGCACTTTAAGGCTAGGAATGGCTAAGTGCACAAAATACAATCGATTAAGATGGAACTGATGTAAAATTCTGACTTCTTTTGGGACACTCCTCCCAATGTTGCGCATATACAAGCAGCCAGACTATTGGATACTATACTTGCCCTGTTAAAAAGTGTACCTTCTATAGCAACAAAATAGATAACTGGTATCCAACCCATTTTAAAAAAATTTCCATTAGCTCTTCCAAAAAAAAAATTCAGCATTAAAACAATGAACCTATATGGAGTACGGAGAGTTAATGTTTCATACTCTCTAGAAGGCCTTGTACAAAAGTTATTTCCTAGTATCATCATCTTCTTGACTGTTTCCACCATGTCTAAGTTTAGCTCTTTTAACCAAGTTTCAGTCAGATAATTTTGTGTTGTTGGTAAATTATACACCATAGATACATAAGCTGGGCTATATGCAGCATAACCCTGCTTTGTTGTATTTGCCAATATCATCCTTGTAACAACTGCCCTAGGCAGAATCCACCCTATCACCTCTGCGCATGGGAACAGCTCAGGTCTGGTAGCCACTTTCATAAGGGCTAACCTCTCAATATTTGCATAGATGTGCGTATCTTCAAAACCAGCATCTGGAACAATCTGGCTTGAAATCATCCTACACACCTCTCCCCATGTATATTCTGGCTCAACTCCAGTAATAGCTTTAGTATCTTCATAGAAGACTTCCACTCTGGTTATCACCTCCACTTCAGGTTCCTCTTTGGATGCTTGGGCTTTCTTCTTCTATTTTCTCAGCGTATTGTTGTGTTGATAATTTACCTATAGCCATTACACAACAAGATCTCAGACTATTTATCTCTAGCAATCATCTGTAATGAGAAAACAATAAAGCAACCAAATATTACCATTTCATCGATATGCATATTGAAAATTATTATCAAAACCCACAGTTCTTCTGAATGAGAGACTTCTTAAGCAAAAAGGAGCTGCAAAATATTTCTGCCCCCCAAACCTGTTAAAACTCTGCTAGCTCAAAACCTTAAGCTCTCCCAGCTTCCTAAAAATATATATGTGTATCTCGCCTGAGGTAAAATCTCACACCGTCGTCTGCTTCAACACAAAAGCCCTAAACCCCTATCAAACTCGCGGTCCTCCTGCGTCCCATGGAAACCTACTGTCAAAGGAGACATGGCCATGCGGATTAAGCTTTAAAATAAGGCCATAATGGACAGGGAGGTGCAAACAGTGAAATGCTTATCTGGACCGTGCCCTACTCTTCCCAACAAATGAAACTGCCACAAACATATTCATGGCTATACAGTGGCGGATACGGAAAAACCTAACCGATCGGAAATGAAAACGCTCACAAATGAGAAAGCTACATCCCAAATAAAGGGAGTTTACCACAAGAAAACCACAAAGATGCAAAAACCTTACCCTACTGTGGAAACCTAACCCTATCCACCCTAGCGGCTTAAACACCAACAAAGCAAAACCAAGCAAAAACAAATTCGTGAATGGATCCTACCTGGCAACGAAGATGCGGGTGACCTGGACAGGAGATAAATTTCACGGGCATGGAGGAGAACGTATCAAAACATAACATCTGCACACAATCGAGTCTGATGGCTACCACCGTGAAAATGACAAGTCAAGGGCTCAAAGTGGTGTTATAAACCTCGACCGGGGGTGAAACACTAGCGGGAAAAAAATATTAACCACACATCAAACACATAGTCCTGAAGACATCCGCAACATTGAACGAGAATGGATCTACCAACCCGGTAATTGCATGGGAAGAACACATCGGAAATCGGCAAGACTATCCTCTTTGGTATCGACGGGGAAGTCACAAAGCTTTGGATTGACTCATCTCTAACCTTCCACAATGTCGGATGGCGGACAAACTAAATCTCTCGGTTCATTCTGAAACACCAAACCGACGGCGAAAACGGAAACTTAACCAGACATCGGAAAAAGATAGTCGAAGGAACATCCGATCCATCGGATCTTCTCTATACTAAAACACCGGAAAATCAACAAACTATCTCCAAGATCATAGACAAACTCACTCCCGATACAATGGCTTAAACCTCAGAAGGCTTCTGATAAACACATCAGAAAGATAGTGGAATATGCCTCCGCTGTATCGGAAGACTAGTCAACTAGACATCTGATATGGACATGCAAAAAAACTAAGTTTTTTCAAAAAACAGTTGAGCCCTAGGCAAACTTTGGTAGAAATAAAACATTCCTAGGCCGTCTAGATACTAGAAAATAAAAGGGGGGACCCTAAAAATAAAAATTTTCAGGGGAAAAAGTTCCAACTGCAATACCGCCTCATGACAATATTTGAATATTGAGGGCCAAAAATACCCAGCGCGAAGGATTTTCTGAGCTGTCTCCATCCCAAAAAGATGACCTCCACATGCTCCACAGTGGCAATCATTCAAATATTTTTCAGCCTCTTCGCGTCTAACGCATTGTCGAAGAATGGATTCAATACCATCTCGATACAACATATTCTTTAAAATGAGATAATACTTTGTGTGGTGACGGATGCGACGACGATCGTCACGGGACATATCGAGCTGAAATCTCTATGTCTGGAGATAAAGGATCAAATATCCATACCATGGGTCTGTTGTGCTGATCAGGAACAAGAATTCATCCAGAAATGAATCATTGGGCTCAGCTCCCATCAAAGCACAGGGAAGGTCACACATCAATTCCTCAAAAACCAAGGACTTCTTCGAAGTATCCTTAACAAACTCAAGATCAAATTCCTGTAAGATAACGATCCAACGAGAATACTTGCCCCCTAGTATCTGGCAAGTTAGAATGTAATACATGGGGTTTTGATCTATGAGTACAATTGTGGTGCGAAGAAAGATGTAGTGACGAAATTTCTACACAGCAATGACCGTAGCCAAATCCAACTTCTTCACATGCGAGTAATGGGTTTCAGAGCCAAGAAGACTCTTACTTATGTAATAAATCACGTGTTCTTGGCCATTGGAATATTCCTGCACTAGAACCATACCTATGGTAGTAGTGGAGGCAGCAACATACAACAAAAATTCTTTTGAGTAATTTGGGGGGTGCAACACTAATGAATGCGTCAAAGCGTGTTTCAAAGTATTAAATGCTCATTGGGCTTGGTCATCCCAAAAGAATGGAGTGTCCTTCTTAAGGATACGCATGTATCCGTGCCTTTTTTCTACGAAGTTGCATACAAAACAGCGAAGAAATTTTGCCTTCCCCTGCAAAATTTGGAGTTTAGTGATATTAGTCGAGGTAGTTAAGGCCAAAATAGCAGCAGTTTTCAAACGATCTATCTGGATGCCAACTTTGGAAACCACAAATCCAAGAAGACGTCCAGTATCAACACAAAAGACACATTTGTGTGGATTAAGCCAAATATTATAATGATGACACCTAAGGAAAATGTCTCTAAGGTGCTCTGGGTGGTCCTCCCATTGTTGTGAATGAGTGGGGAGATCATCCAGATATGGCTCCATGATGTGCTTGATATCGTGAAAAGCATAGGACATGGTGCGCTAGAATGTAGCTTCGGTGTTTTTTAGACCAAAGGGTAACTTCCTATATTCAGAGGTTCCCCACGGGAAAATGAATGTTGTTTTATGTTGATTGACAAGCAGAACCTCTATCTGATTATAACCATAAAATCCATCCATAAAATCAAATATGACACTCCCAGCACAGTTATCAATGATTTGATCAATGTGTGGAGTAGGGAAATTGACCTTGAGACAAGCCTTATTTAAATCTCGGAAATTGATACAAACCCTAATAGTGCCCTGCTTCTTAGCTAAAGGGGCAATATTAGACACCCATTCCGTCATTGGTATGGGATAAATAAACCCCGCTTTCATAAGTTTCTCCACTTCGGCTGTGATAGCCTCAGCCTTCTTAGGATGGACTTGACGTAATTTTTTACGGACTCGTCTTCCCGTGGGATAAGTTTTAATCTCATGTACAACGATAGACGGATCAAGCCCAGGCATTTCTTCGTATGTCCAAGCAAAAATATCATAGAATTATTTCAATAGAGCTCTATAACTTTTAGTTTCTTCTATTGAATAGTTCTGGCCTACATGAACATGCTCAATAGTTTAGGGATTGCCCAATATGTTAATAGGGGTTGTCTAAGTGATTTTTCAAAGATTTCCTTCAGAATCAATACCTTGCAACAATACAGGTGTTTGAGGATTGCTAAGGATATCAGTACTAATAAGAGATACAAGGTCAAAGTCTACTGAACTAGCATTGGGAAGGAAAGAAGATCTATGATGATGATCTTCCCATATAGGTTCATCCGCATTCATGATCTCCATAATGGACTCATCCGATGGAAAATTCTATGTGAGATAGTCTAGAGTGGGGAGAGAGGGTTCTAGCCAGTAGGGCATGTGGTAAGGATCTGAAGCCACCATATGAAGATCATCAGAATGGTAATCGGAAATATATTGAACAGCATCATAAAGAGCTTCATAAGGGCCTAAAGAGGATTACTCAACAACTTATTTGCCCATAGGACTGTGGCAAGTTGTGGAAATCATGTTCACAGTTGCCACTTCCATACTAGGAGGGGTTGAGGGAAACACTCCCATAAGGGTTGAATCCTTCAGCATACCTACCCCAATCAACTGATAAGGAGGAGGGGATTGACCTAGAAGAGGGACACTATTTGTACTGGCGGTAGCAACATCTAGTGAACAAAAATCGAGTTGATCGATGGTCACAATCTTCCCCATATGAGGGAATTGGAGAGTTTGAAATATTATCGAAGCGACAGCCGTCATAGCATAGAATGAGTTTCTCCCCAATAGAAGATTGTAAT
Source organism: Pseudotsuga menziesii (assembly GCA_001517045.1). Classification (NCBI taxonomy): domain Eukaryota; kingdom Viridiplantae; phylum Streptophyta; class Pinopsida; order Pinales; family Pinaceae; genus Pseudotsuga; species Pseudotsuga menziesii. The sequence goes on from LPNX010193999.1 coordinate 237,106, forward strand.
TCAACGGGGAATCGACTACCTCCACCTGAATGGAAATAGTATTTCCCCCAAGCCTAACCAAAAGCGCTAGTAACATACCATGAGGTTGGAAACCTCGTCCATCGAAAGCTTTCAAGGTTGTGGGTGAATTCGTAAGTTCGGGAGAACTAATGGCTCTCCAACCATCCATAGACAATATTGAGTTGCAAGCTCCTTCATCTAGAACGGTCCTATGGACCTTTCTCCCAAATACTCTTGTCGCAATTTGAAACATGATTTGGTGGGGTAATATACACTTATAGTTCTCCACATTAAAGTGAATAAAATTGGTATTATCTAGGTCTAATGCCCCCAATGTCGTTAACAAGTTTTTGCATTGTGTGGGATAACTTTGGAGAGCCTCCAGGGTAGACATTGCGCAAGGTGCTTGAGCCAAATCTTCAATGACGTTGTAGAATTGTGCAGCTCAAGCATTTGGATTAAAAATGGACTTCGACCGGACAAGCTAAGAATCAAATGCAAAATTTGTCTATTAATCATCCTTTGACGAGACAAGCTACAGCTTCGTCCAATCCTAACTAGTCAATGGATGTTCTCTTTGTACATTCATCAGACGAGAAGGGTAACCAAAAGGCCGGATGGAATAGAAAGAAGGTAATAAGCAATAGAAGGGGTTGGAATAGGAAGTAGAATCAGAACGATGACAAGAACAAAAATGATGTGGGGGGGGCAAGAATCCTAAATGGAAGCTTAAATTCCCTTGCAAACTTTGTGGGGGAGACCATCTCAAATACTTGTGCCCCTGCATTGATGATGCCTCAAAGTTCATTGCACAAAGCCCAGTTGTGTTGACTGATCCTTTACCTCATAATAAAAATTGGGCTTCGAGGAACATGGACGCCGAAAGCACTTCTGGTGGGCCTCAAAACCCATTGAATGCGGAAGGTGGCCATGGTTGTATCAACATGATGCTTGTTGCTAACATTGTGACTTGCAAAAATGATTACAATCTATCACAACCAAACTTGGGTAAAGAGATTGCACCTCCTGAGATACCTTTTCATATCGATAAGCCTGACGATATACTTCGTATACCTAAGGGAGTCCTAAAGCGCTTGGGGCACAATCCTAATGCTCAATTTGCCCAACATTATTCTAATGTCGAGGACTTAGGTCAAACTCCCTATGCAATGTATCTCTGGAAGTCATTCAGACTTGTCCCTCGTAGAGGAGAGCATTGTTGACTTCCCTCAAGATGGTTGATTATAATCCTTCCACTATAGTTAGATTTGAAACCCACGAGGTCCAGCCTCGCTTGCCTTACCATGTGGCTTTCTTATTCCATGTGGAGTGTAAGAATAACATGATCAAAATCATAGTGGATGATGAAGGCGTTGCGGCCTCTTTGATGTCTTTGGCTTGTTGGAAAGGCCTTGGCTCACCCATGTTGTCGAAATTCATGACCATGTTGACTACATTCGATGGACATTCATTTCGGTCGCATGATAATATTCCCTCTCTCCAAGTCCAGTTGGGAGGGAAGACCATGTCAATCAAGGTTGAGGTGGTTAATGCACCCCTTGACTACAATCTTTTATTGGGTCAGAACTGGATCTACCTTATGTAAGTGGTCGTGTCTTCTGTTCTCCATGTCATTTGCTTCCCTTTTTAGGATCTGATTGTCATGAACGACCAAATGTAATTTGATAGTTCCAGTTTGATTGCATCATCAGGATCCACCATCCTAGCTATTAACAATTCTTAGACGACAATGGAGAGTGTTGGCATTGAAATGTATCCATCACTAATGGGATCTTTAATATTGCAACACCAATGCTAGATACTAGTTCCACTCCTAGTAGTGATTCGTCGTCATTACGTTCGGTCCCAATTCGGACTATGTATTTGGATGACCCTTGGACTCTTCCTTCTTTGAGCACTTTGGATGACAACCCTAGACCTACCAATATGGAGATGTCGTTGTCTACAACGGAGGTTTCTTATCAAGTTGTTCTGGATCTCGTTGTAGACCCAGGTCCTTCCTCTTTGTGGATGGAAGAGGAGGATATCTTTGCACTTCTTGCTTGGGTGGTTGCATCACCACGCTCACATGATTGCCTCGATGATGTTTTTCCTTCAAACGAAGCAATTCTCGAGGTCATGAATGGTCTGGAACGAACTTGGGAGGAGTTGCACCATCACTCTACCTCCTCCCAGATCTTGAACGGATCAAGCATAATGAATTTAGGACGACCCTCAGAGAGAATGTTGATTATCCTATGATCCCATTAAGCACTCATGGTGTATATGCTGAAGGGAACATGGTGAAATTATCACCTACGATTCCTATCAACATTTATCGGGTTCCTGGAAAGATAGAGAATGTTTAGATTGGTGCAGATTGTTCTCCCGATGAAATTAAGGCATACACTGAGCTTTTTAAAGAATTTTGTGATGTTTTCGCTTGGTCGTATGACAAGATGCCAGGAATAGACCCTCGTATTGTCGAGCATGAGATTAAAACCTATCCTAATGCTAAATCTATTCGACAACATTTATGCATGATGAACCCTTGTAAGGAGGACGCCATTAAGGCTGAGATAGAAAATTTACTCAAAGTTCGCTTTATCTATCTGGTTCCCTTGATTGGGTGGGTATCCAATCCCGCTTCAGTAGATAAGAACCAGGGAACTATCCATGTGTGCACAGACTTTAAAGATCTCAATAAGGCATGTTCAAAAGATAATTTCCCCACACCATTCATAGATTAGATTTTGGATGAGTGTGCTGAGTGCGAAGTATTCTTGTTTATCGACAATTTTTTAGGGTATAACCAAATACAAATTAAGACCGACGACCAACATAATACTACTTTCATTTGTGCTTGGGGTACGTTTGCATGCCGGAAGATGCCTTTCGGCCTTAAAAACGTTGGAGTTACATTTCATTGGGCGATGACCTTTGCTTTTCATGACCTTAAGCGTATTATCGAAGTCTATCTGGATGATTTAGTTTCTCACTCTCGTTTGATAGTGGATCACCCACACCATTTGCACTTGGTTTTTGAAATATGTTGCCGTTATCAAATCTGGTTAAACCCTCAAAAGTGCATCTTTTGTGTGAGAGTGGGTCAATTATTAGGGTTTGTCATTTCTCAGGAGGGGTTAGGGTCGATCCTCTGAAAATTGAGGTCATACCTCGGTTTTCTCCCCCGTGCATGATTAGACATCTTCAAAGTATCCAAGGGATGGCTAACTTCTAATGAAGATTTGTCATCAATTTCGCCAATTTGACCAAGGGTTTCATGCGCCTTTTGAAGAAGGATACTCTGTTCATATGGGATGAGTGATCCTAGGAGTCCTTCGATGCACTTAAGAAATCCTTGGAATTGCCCCCCATGCTTAGTCCACCTGACTATATCTGTGATTTCCTATTATGCATGGCCACGTCTCAAGAGACGATTGGGATGGTTCTAATTCAAGAGGACAATAAGCTCCAAGAGAACATTGTCTACGCCAGAATTTCATTGATGCAGAAATTCGACATAGTCACATCAAGAAGCTAGCCTTAGCGTGTTCATGTTGTACAGCAGTTGAGACATTATATACTGCTTCGCCAGACTATGGTCGTAGCTCATATCAATCTGTTTCAGTTTGTCTTGACTAGGCAAATGATATGGGGAAAGTACAATAAATGGATTGTTATTTTGCAAGAATTTGATCTCGATTTTTTTCGGCAAAGTCAAAGAAATCATTAATTTTTGCGAAACTCATGTTATATCTCCCTAGTTTGGATGAAGACAAAATTCATGAAGATTCCTTTGTGGATGAACATATCTTCCTTATTTTGACCGCAGACCCTCGGTATGGTGATATCACTATATACCTACAAAATTTGAAGGTTCCTCCTCACCTCTCACAGAATGAACGTTGACATTTACAACATAATGCCAAGAACTACCTTTTTATTAGTGACATGTTGTATCGTCATGGGGTGGATTCCATTTTGCATCGGTGTTTGACTCATGATGAGGCTGAGGTTGTGTTAAATGATTGCCACGGTGTGATGTGTGGTGGTCATTTATCTGGGCTTGCTATTGCTCAAAATATCCATAGAGCGGGTTATTACTGGTCATCTATATTTAAATATTGCATTAATGCGGTCAAGCGGTACCACCCTTGCCATGTGTTTGCACGGAATGTGCATTTGGATCTTGCCCCGTTACATCCTATTATCATTGTTGATCCCTTCACCAAGTAGGGAGTGTGCTTTATGGATTGCAACCTAGCTTCGGCTAGAGGGCACCATCATATTATAGTGGTTGTGGACTATTTCACGGAATGGGCAAAGGTTATGCCTACTATTAAATCCGACAGTGAGACGACCGCTCATTTCGTATTCAATCAGATCATCACTCGGTTTGACATCCTGAGAAAACTTGTCACTGAACATGGCATCCACTTTCAAAATAAGATGATGGATGAATTATCTTTGAACTAGGATATAAGCAAGAGTACTCTTCTTATTATTATCCTCAAGCAAATGGACAAGCTGAATTAGTAAATAAATCCCTTACGTCCATTCTGCAAAGAACCGTTAGACAAAGCAATACCAATTGGCACATTATGCTTTACCCTACTTTGTGGGTTTACCGAACCACAATTAAGACTGCCACCATGTTTTCTCCACATCAATTAGTACATGGGGTGGAGTTGGTTTTATCGATTGAATGTAAAATTCCCTCATTGAAACTATCCATAGAGCTCTTACCAGAGACTTTTGAGTTGGAAGAACGTTTGGTCCACTTAGAGCACCTTGATGAGTAGCGTCGAGATGTCATAGTGGGTCTTGAGATCAATAAGTGTCATGTGAAGGATTAGTACAATAAGTATGTTCATCCTCGTAGATTTAATGAAGGTGACTTGGTTCTCCTATATGACCAAGCTAGTGAATCGTCAAGGGCGGGGTTCAACCCCATGTGGCATGGGCCTTATGTGGTAAAATGTGTCTTAGAGAAGGGCGCCTATGAGCTAGAGGATTATGAAGGGACAACCTTAGAGGAGCCTAGAAATGGACTCTATCTCAAAAAATACTATGCCTAATTCTTCATTGAGCTTGATATCATGTATATTATTATATAGTTTGTGTAGTTTACTTTTTGTCCCATTGTAGCGATTCAGTTTGTTGACATTCTTCCCCTTGTTGTGACAGATGTCGACGGAATCTTCGATATACCTAGGATATGCTGATGGTGCCGACTACCATACCTAGAACATAGCTTCACCTGCTTGGGTCATTTATACGCCTAAGGGTCATATGGTGTCTTCAGGAGGTGTGTGTCTCCGACCATCATCAAACAATGTTGTTGAATTTAGTGTTGTGATTGAGTTACTACGTGATGCCATCTCCAATGGTATTCAATCTCATGAAGTCCACCTTGACTCATATCTAGTTGTGTCATAGTTAAATGGTGTGTAGTGTATCAGGGATCTGTCTTTATTGTGAAGGTTATTACGAGTAAGATTGTTAGAACAGAAATTTGACTACATAACATACATTCATATTCTTAGTCTTACAATCATGTTATCGATTCTTATGCAAATTACGTTTTAAACTAGCATTTGTTACATAAATAATGAATCATACACATTCCATTCACATTTGAACACACATATAAATACATCAAATCGATCACTATAGGTTTTTTGTTTGTTTCTGAATATAGTTCAAAATGGTGTCACAGTACAAAATATTATGATACAAAATTGGGGCTTTAAGCCACCCATATATATGTGTGTGTGTGTGTGTGTGTGTGTGTGTGTGTGTGTGTGTGTGTGTGTGTGTGTGTGTGTGTATNATTCTATCTAGGAATCTATGCCTATCAACCCGTGTGATGATCATGGTAACAAACAACTGCATTGGTCAATCGTCAGAATAGTCCAACCCCCGGATGGGGTACTCCTACTAACGTCTCTGCATTGCCTTGGGCAAGTCCTGGACTTGCACCATGGGTACCCTATGTCAGTTTGGAGAAGTTGTCGTGTATCTTTTGGAGCATCCGCTCTGCATCTGCACCGATCATTTCATCCCCTCGCCCCCTCCAACGATGTCAAGAGAAACCATCTGGTCGTGTTAGACCCACATCTACATATACATGATCAATGTCAGTACGTCATACCACCAAAAACATGTTTTGATTCCATTATATCAAAAATACAAAAATAAAATAATTCAAAATACATTTGGGATTTTTACCTATGTCACTGTATGCAGCACCCGGTGGTAGTGGCATGTCTGGGTCTATGCGGAAGTTGATCCCTGCATAGGGATAGTTGTCCATGGCCATGATATATTTCCCCCACCACTGGTAGCAGTCTAGTGGGAAAGGAATCGGTATCTGACCTTCCCCTAACCGTCGCATCACCTCCTCCCAACGGGTTTGGGCAAGATCTCGTAGACTATGTGGAGGAACCTCAACTCTTGGGTTGAGGCCCAGTACCCACTCGAAGAAGAAGGTGCCCAATATGTTGGTGAACCCAAAGTTCCTTATCCTTCCCAGCTTGCAGTCTGTTAGTTGTTGTTTCATAGTGTTCAACATTGATGTGCTCCAATCATACACTGTAGGTCTCATACACTCTACTAAATAAAACATGAGAGGATTGGAGGCCTGATGAGAGGCTTGAGACGCTCAAGATGGAGTTCACCGGAACCTGGCTTGCAATCTTCTTAGTATCTAGAAGGCAATAAATGACTATATACTCCTCGATGGTGAACCCTCCACCCACCCAACGAGCCCACAATTTAACTACCTTGCCTCGGTGAGACAGTCCTATAATGAAGTAGATAACTTCCACTTATAGTCTCAGTGACATCCAATTTAGCTGAAAATCCTTTGTGTCTAGGTCCCAGTAGTCAACAAACATATGAAGAAGCCTTGTTTGGGCCCTCAAACCCCCAAGCTTCCAAAACTTGTATAATCCACATCTTTTTAGAGTTTGTTGAGAGTTTATGTCTTGGTGACTTCCCTATCCACATCTTCATTCTCACATTCCCTCCATTCCAACACCATCATGTAAAAAAACATTCAACTTTGATGAGATTTTGCCATTAAATTGGGTACACGCAGCCTTGTATGCGAATTTTCTTAATAACAGTAGTGTATGTATGCGGGAAGGTTGTGCTTTTCCCTTGTACATCAATCCCTATACATGACCCGATAGCTTGTGACCCTCCTAGGCCGAGATACCCATTTATGGTTGCTCCAAACTAAAAAATATACCATGGAAATGGATATGGAGTGAGAGTAGGATTTACCTGGTCCTAATGACTCGTGATTTCATTGCTCCTAGCTCCCAAAATCGACAATTGAAGTTTATGGTCTTGTTGTTGTTGCAACTACTACCCCAAAAAAATGTAGCATTTTTTAGCGCCCCCCTTTTGAAATTTTAGTGTTGCTTCTTAGGCATTTTGAATTTTGAAATCCAGCATTCATGGCTTGTTTTATCATGGGAAAGTTTCAAGATTTTTGTTTTTTCACTAAATCAGAAAAGTTTCTTGTGAACCGCCACAACGAATGGATCTTCATGTTTAACCTGCTATGTGAGATGGTTTTTCAAGTTTGGAGCCGCTACAATGGCTGACCTTTTTATTTTGCTTCGCTTGTTTTGTTGGAGCCGCTGTAGTGGAAGTTTGTTGAGAGTCTAGCAGAAACAACGAATCGATCCTAGTCTTTAAGCCGTTACATAGGAGGATTTGTCTAAAGCACAATCAAGCCATTTTTGCTCTGTGCATCGGATGATGTTTCTCTTTTCAGCCGCAACGGTGGATGGGATGTTGCATTGAGTATTGGAATTTTTTTTTTTTTTTATGCCCCGTCGTGTCAAACAACTAGTTACCTTCGAGACGCAATGACGGATGTTTTTCACCTTCCAAGCCATATCCTTACCTTTGTTTTTGCGACCCGCTGCGTCGGGTGAATTCTCTTATCTTCTCTGCAATGGCGGGAAGTGCTCTCTCTTGACCACCAAATCTTTAGTCGAGCCCACTTCATCAGAAGACTTGTCAATTTTGAGCCGCTACAAGGGATGTCGTTCAATGTTCGTTCCGACACCATTTCGACCGCCGAAGCCACAAAGTATTGTGGGAAACTTGCTAGGTCTTGAGCCGATAGTTACAGCTGTGTTGGGGTAATGGAGCCGCCATTGTCGGGATTGTTTTCATTTTGACTTATCTACAATCATCTGATGTGCTATGTTTCGCACCAACGGCGTTTTAACTTTGCGCGTGCAGTTTTAAGAGCCTCACCTACCATTTTAATTGGTTTTTTTACCCATGGCTATCTATTTATACACCGATAGAAAGGTTTTTTTACCACTATTTGATTGATCGTAAGCTTTTCAAAGCTGTTAGTCACAATTTTCCCCATTCGAAGCTTTTGCGTGATTGGTCAAAACCGCCATTTGGAGCTCACATGGCGCATCGGGCTAAGCATCCACAATTGTTTGTCAAGCCTTTAGCCTGCCAGGTAGGTTTTTGTTTATCTTCTTTTTTGATCGGTGGTCTAATGAGAGCTACAATATGTCAGTTGTTGATACGTCGCGCAAGGGTGGGTAGGTGGTTTGTTTTTAGGTTTAAAAAGGTTCCCTCCCTGCATTTTAGGTTTCGTCATTTTCTTTTCAAGGTATTTAAACTTGTAATGGCTGACTTACCTGCTCTTGGAGTTTCACTTTTTCGTTCAGAGGCATTTTTCTCGCGAAGCCTATTAGCTAATGATGAATCTCCATAGGCCCAAGATTTTCATCGGCATGGACCTGACCTAGTTCTCGCCTTTGGGGGATAGTAGAGACTGCAGCTTCCCCGTTTCAAGCAAACCCTTTAGGTTTTGGTTATTGTATTGTATCTTCCAGCTGAGAAATGTTGAGCCTGGTGGTTTGAACCTAGGGCATCGCCATCGTCCAGCCTCGGTGCTTTGCCTGCAAGCTGTGAGCCTCTTAGATGTTTTCGTGTCTATGGGTGAGAGGGTATCTCAATTTATTGAAGAATGCAGAGGATTCCCTAGCCGAGGCTCGCCTTTATCTAAGGGTTTTTGTTACCAAATTTTGACCTACTGAACTGCGAGGTGTTTTTCTAGTCACAATGGACGAGGATAACGAAGTAAGGAAGAATACTAGTTTTGTGTCGCATATCATAGTCATTTATCTTTTCTCATTTGAATGCATAAGTTAGTTTAATGATGTAAATGCTTAAACATTTTTTGTGTTATTGCAGTCACAGCTTATACCAGACAACATGATGAAGAAGGGAAAAAAGAAGGCGAAGATTATGGATTATGGCTCAGATGCAGAAATCTCACCCACACCAAGGGTATCTATGAAGATACAAATTCAGTCACCGGGGCAGAACCTGAATTCAAATGGGGTCAAATTTACCACATGCTTGTGGAGAATAAGGTTCCAGAGGTAGTGTTGGAAGACCTAGCCCTATATGACAACATACTAATATCTGGATTCACCAAGGTATCCACTAGGCTAGAGATGTGTCCTAGCGTAGAGGTCATTGAATGGATTCTTCCCAAAGTAGATGCAATAGGGATGATAATGAATAATTTGGAGGACAAGGGATTTGCATCCTTCACACTTGCATTTATTACAAAATCATATAGCCTACCTTCGTCAGAAATTAGCATGACAATTGAATGGTTCAAGGCCTTAAAATTTGATTGCATAGCTACAAAAAACATGATGGTAGCTGAAGGAAATACTTTCAAGCATAAACAATCATAGGAATACAAAACTACTCATTTACGTACCCCATATAGAATGGTAGTACTGATGTTGAATAGGATTTTTGGTAGAGATGATGGTAGAACTTAAATCAGTTGGATGGATCCCACTGATTTACCATGTAGCCATGAAAGGGACAATTTTCAACTGGGGTGATATAGTAGCCAATAGCTTATCTACCTCCATTACTGCAGCCCAAGAAGGTCTGCACCAAAGAAAATCAGAATTCCATATGGGTTTTTTTTAGTTGATTGCATACTTTGCTTCCACCCATTTGAAAAGCTCAACTACACATGGAAGGGAGAGAAAGCCCCTATTTATGTAGCTTATCAGATACTGTGGGCACACAAATACCATAGTTACTACAAGCTAGTCCGTGAAGAGTTCCTGATGCCTTTGTACCAACTAATTTTCTTAGAGGAGTGCAAGTGCCTATCTAAGGGTGCTTTGGAATCTATTGAAGAGTTTGGGGATTACTTTTTCTCTAAAGAAGGAACATACCTAAGGATGTATGGGGGGACTAAAGCACCCTCATTACTGTCAAGATATGCTACTAATTACATAGTTCATAAATAAGCTATGAGGCAGCTTTTCTTGGATGGATTTGGAAGTCACTTGTTTGAGCTGAAAAAAGTTGTGTTTCCACCACTACCTTTTTATGTGGGGAGATATAAGTTTTCTAAAGTTAAGAGTGCCCCGAAGTTCGTTAAGGAATTGGAAATCTTTCACTTCGGAGAAAAGAGCTTTCATAGGAATGACTCAAAAGGTAAAGTTGAAGCCCATCAAGCACTCCTTAACGTAAATTTCGAATTTACTGACCATGTGGACAAGGATGAATAAATATACATGAATATCTGCAACTTGGCCGCTTTAAACAAGCAGCTCAAAAAGAAGACCACAATAGCTGGAGTTAAAGGTAGTAGCAGCAGCCATCCAGAATCAAAGGGTCAAGAAGAAGAAGCTACAAGAAAAGAAAAAGAAGAGACTGCACGAAGACTAGTAGAAGGTGCAAGAAAACTTCTAGCTGAAGCCCAGCAAGAAAAAGAAGAAGAAGAAGCTGCCAGAAAAGAAAAGGAAAAAGAAAAGAGAAAGGAAGAAGAGGCTATCCTGAAGAATATTGCGGAGTTAGAAAAATCAATAGCTCAATAAAGTCAAAATCCAGAATAGGAAGCTCAAAATCAAGAAAAAGCCATAGAAGAACAAAGAAAGAAAGATCAAGAGGACCTGGATAGTGAAAATAAGGGACAAATTCATACTCTATACAATCCGGAGAGCCTCCCTTCCACTTCAAGCAATATACTCACCGAAGGACATCTCCCTATGGTTGAATTGGGGTTGGTGCCATTTACCCCATCTAAACAGCATGAAGTTGCATGCCTGGAGGACGTATTTTTTTATCCCAAAACGAAGTCGATTGTGTGGAAAATAGAGAAGACTTTAAAGATGGGAACCCAACCCAGAATCACCACAGTGACCGAGAAGACGGCCATAAAAATGTAGAAGAAGATCCCAAACAAATGGCCTCCATGGGTGTTGCAACTGCAAATGCAAATGCTCATAATATTAGCAAGCTCACTGAAACCCTTGATCAGTGTAAAGGTAAAATGGCAGAAATGAAGGAGGTTGGAGCAACCATATCCGGTTGGTCGGTTAATAGTCGAATCTGACTTTCATGTTTAATAGTAAAATATGAATAATATATTAGATGGTGAATATTACAATGATGTCTTAGCCTTAAATATGGCTTGGAAACTTGATGATGAGGAAACACATCCTTTCATATTAACTTAATTAACCTAACTATAGATTATTTAATTATTTAATTATTATCTTATTTCATGTCCATTGCATTGTCACTCCCTTTAAGGGAGCTTTGTCCTCAAAGCTTGAGTATTTCCTAATGTCATCCTTCATTCTGAATCGGTGTCAGTATTAGAATCGGACGCTATTTTTGGTGCAGAGGCTTGCACTTTCTTTCCATTGATGATTCTGCAATGTATTGTCTGCTTATTCCTATATTTATGGCCAAGGGTCCAGTCATCACCACATCGACGACATATGTTTTTCTTTTTTTTTCTATTATCAGAGTAATTTTTAGATGACTTCAACCTATTTTCTCTTTCATAGGAATATGACTGAGGTTTGAGACATTGATGGTTGGGTGACCAAGTATCTTCACAGTACCTACATTGTGTCTCTTTTTCTTGTCGATAATTGTTATCACCTCTTGCTCTTATTCCTTCTAATTTGCGTTATGCGGCTTTGACTTTATATCTTGCTACGTCTACATTAGGTATGTCATGTAACTTTAACTCTTTTTGGAGGTACAGTTTAAGACCTCCTAAATAGGTTTCGAGTATTTGCTTGTCAGACAACCCAAATACTTGTGTCGATAAGGATTCCCACTAATGTGTGAATTCCTCAACGCTTCCAACCTATTGTAATCTGGTACTGAAATATTCATCTTCTTTGATTCTTTGAAACCTATTAAAAAAATCATTTTTGAACGAGTTCTAGGTGTAGGAAAAATTGTCTCTCTTCCACCATAAGTACTAATTATAGGTGTACCCTTCCATATGCATTAACGCATATTTCACCTTCTCCTCATCAGATTGAATATTGTAAATGTCAAAGTATTCTTTCGTCTTGTTTAGCCAAGCAACGCATTGGTCATCACTTCCATTGTATTGCAACAACTCTATCTTTTCCTTAGATGGGTACACTTTGTAAGGACGATATTGATTGTCTTTTGCTTTACGGTTTGATGGTGGCTCAAAACTACTGGACGACACAAGTAAAATATTTGAACTGCTTTGTTGTTGGCGGTGATTTTATCCTTTTTATTCTCTACTATCTTAGTGATAGCTTCTATTTTGTCTTTTAATCGTGCCTCCATATTTGGGAGTATTTTTGTTTCTATCTCTTGTTTAAGCGTTGCATTGTTAATCTTTATTTCTTTTTGCAAATCTTCTTGATTCTTTACGAGTGTTTCATGTCTGGCAACATGAAATGATGTTTGGATTGCTGACTTGGTCCAGACTAGGTATGAGTCTTTGTAACACCTCGATTAATGTATTATGGTCACCTCGATTAATGTTTTATGGTTATGTGTCATGGTGCTCAAGTTCTATGTTAAGGTGTTTATGTTTTGAGTCATGGTACTCAATTTTTTCATCCAAGTCTTTTTGTTTTTCATTCAGGATGTCAAATTTTTAATCCATCCTTCTTTCTAGTACCAAACAAACTCTTCTTTGAGTACTGTATTATTATTTTTCATCTCTTCCTTCAAGATTTTTTCGTTAGCGACAAGGGACTTGATGTCCTTCTCCATTTTTTCGATTTGTTCTTTTACTTCCGCCATGGTCTTGGACCTTGTATGCGGAGGTGTGTACTTCAAAGTTATTTTGGCTTGTGAGGTATGAATTTTTTTTCTTCTAAAGATGGTGAGGTTTAAGGAATAATAATTAATTATTATATAATAAAATCTTTATTTTATTATCTTATATAATAAAACAAAAATTGAACTATTATAAATATATTATAATAATTCAAGTCAAAGCAAAACCTAGGTTGAAGTTGGAAAGAAAAACCATGTGTTGGTTTTACTTTATCTTTTCTTTTTTTACTTTCTTTTTCCTTTCTTTTGTTTTTTTTTTCCTTTTTTTTTCTTTTAACTTTTCTTTGTAACTTTTTTCTTTCTTTTCTTTACCTTTTTTTAAATTTTTCTTTTTCTTTTCTTTTCTTTTTTGACAATATCCTATATTTTAGGGAAACCCTAAAACTAAATTTACACAAAGTGCAGATATGACCAAGGGCCGTATAGCTCTGATACCACTTGGAGCAATAGTATCCGGTTGGTCGGTTAATAGTTGAATATGACTTTCATGTTTAATAGTAAAATATGGATAATATATTAGATGATGAATATTACAATGATGTCTTAGCCTTAAATATGGCTTGGACACTTGATGATGAGGAGACGCCTCCTTTCAAAATAACTTAATTAACCTAACTATAAATTATTTAATTATTTAATTATTATCTTATTTTATGTTCGTTACAGAGGTTTTAAGGAAGGAGGAAAGAGTAGGCCGAGAGTCTAAGAGAAAATATGAAGCCACTCTTTCAGACTATGAGAAGCTGCAGCAGGATTACCAAATCCTAGGGGAGGAAAGGGATAAGTTGAAACGGTCAAACATGATCCTTGATAAGGAAAAGAAAAATTTAGAAAGTAAGATGGTGGAAATGGAAGTGCAGAAATCTACAGCTGACCAACAGACAGAGCGGTATAAAGCTCGGATTGCGGAACTAGAAGCCCAAAATAGCTCCTTAGAAGTATTACAGAAGGTTGGTAATGAAAGAAATATAGACATAGCTCCTCTAAAGGAGCATGCTCTTCTGCTTAGAGGTAAGATACATCAGGTGCAGATTAAACTAGCAGAGGAGGTTTTCAAGATCAAACAGGTAGAAGCTCGATTGCAGGAAATATCAGTTGTGGCTACTAAATTCAAGGAAAAAACCAAGGAAATTGCTGAGACACTACAAGGCCAACTGACATGGCTAGAGACAAATAAAGAGCATCCAGAAAATGCACCTGTTAAATTTCCAAAAAGGTTACAGATCGAATGTGATATTGTAAATTTCAACAATAGAGCTACTGAGAGATTGATAGAAGCAGTTGAAAAGACAACAGAAAAATGTGCATAATTTTACAAGAAGGTGCTTATAACTCACAACAAATGTCAGACCTCTTCAGCACAAAGGCTGTAGGAGTTTTCGACACATGAAGACTCCACTTAAAGCAACTGAAGGATAAACTGCAAGAAGACAAGTTAAGCATACAGCTGGTTAAAAGTTTAAATGCAAAGGTGATAAAGAGTTCTGTGGCCCAAGCAACAGTTAGTAATTGTCTATTAGAAGATATGCTGAGACTAACTCATCCACAAGTAGCAGGCATAAAAGGCCAACTGTCCAAGCATGAGGTCACGGTCATATTTTTAGAGCCCATAGAGTTCGAGACAATTGCCTCAGATGCTTCAACCTGGAAGCAATTCATAAATAGTTTGACTAGGTCCACTTAAGTGGTTTTTGTCCTATCCACACATGGATATATTTGTAATATTTTGTATTTATTTTTTAACACACTAAAGACAAATTTTATGTAACCGAAAGTAGAGGAAGCCCAAAGGGCAGGGAGACCAAAAGTCATTTTGCAATGTATAAATATAAGTAGAAGTCGAATGGGAGGGGGGATTTTCTAGCTCTAATATGTGAAATACTTGTTGTAAGAAGAACTATTTCTTGTTATAATAAAGAGGATAAAATTTATGTTGGATAAGGAGCCGTTGAAGTTTCAAATGCATGCTGTGTAGATGGTTGAATATAGAACTATTTATGTTTTAGATCTCTACAAATCTATGAGATCATTCTAACTTCTGAACTATTTCTATGTTGTGAATGATTTCCGTTCCTTGTTATGAATCTTATGCAACAAATGAGTAATGAATGCTTTAACAAACACTGAGCTATCTCTATGTTAATTTGTCTACTGTGTGTATGTATTTTGATTTTGTCAGCTACCTGTAAAATTCTTTGTGTAGAAAATGTAGTACATTACTCATATAAATTGTAATCTAGGTCCTTGGGGATAGGTTATATAGGATAATTTATTTTAGCATAGTTGTTATTTGCTTTCTGTGATTCAGGAACAAAGTGAGAAGATGGGAGGTAAGAACCTACGCATTACATTATGAAGTCTTTGCTTCCTGATCATATGAATTTAAATTAGGCACTTGCCTATCATTTATAAAACAATAAAAAACACACATAAACGGTGGACCGAGCCGCAACCGATAAAATAGAATTAAACCTCCATTTAATTCTACGGTAGTCAGGCCAATAACCGAACGAATTCCCTACACCAAATGATAAACTATATAATTGGGAATGGTTATTAGGGAGAATTCCTACTGTCGATACCTGGGATTTTCCAGTCCATCAATGGTTTTGGCACTAGAAGGAGGGCCGCCAGTGCATGGCTAGCAAAGGAAACCCGTTTGACCATAACTATTCCACCAGTGACAACCCTGAAACTAGTTTTTCTGAAGAAAGAATAAACCCTGAAACTGTCGAGCACCTTTACCAGGTTCCTTTTGAAGTAGTTGATCATTTCAGAAGACACACAAGATCATACACAAGAAATCTTGGGGGATTGCAGACAAACCCTGAATTACTAATAAGGGGAGCTTATAAATGAAGACCCACATGCACAGAAGATTCAGTCTTAGTAGGAAACTTGGAAGAATTGATGAACTTATCCTTACAGGAAATCGACCAACCTCTTAATCAATTGGGACCTGAATCTCTATATTGTTCACCTTTTCAATCTCCTTTTCAGTCCCCACCTCGATCTCCTCCACGAATCATGGCCAAAACTGTTCCTCTGAATCCGAATGCAAATCAACCTAATCCACCACCAGCTTGGACAACTAGAACTCCACTTAACTTGGATCCTCCATTGCATGCTTTGCCTCAGAATCCTGAAAAGTCATTACCTAAGTTTGATCCGAGAGAAGGAATTCTTGTAGATGATCACCTACAGAGTTTTTTCTTGGCCTAAGAAGGTTTTTTCTTGGAATTCCTGTAGGCATCATGGTATTTTTGCTTACAGGAAAATTCAATCACCGATTGGAATACTTTTGAAAGATTATTTAAGAACAAGTTTGGTAGCCAAAGAACTATTGTTGCTTTAATGAAGGAATTACTTGCCCTAAGGAAGGAAAAGAAATAGAAAGTGCAAGACTTTAGTCAGATATTTGTTGCACATTTAAATAACTCCAGTGCTGCCATAAAGCCTACTGAAGAAACTTTAATTGAATATTACACTTCATCCCTTGGCCCTGATATAGCAATGTTTGTTAAAAGATCAATGAAGCCTTCCTTGGTGGAAACTTATGAGGAGGCTGTAAAAATAGAAGATGAACTCGAAAGTGTAAATAAATATTCCGCGGAGCCAGAGGTAAGAAATTTCGGTGGCAAGAAACCTTTTTTGTTGACAAGGCGCAAGGATGAACATTCCCATGAATTAGAAAATGTGGTCAACATGGTACATAAGTTATCCAACAAAATCATTGACATGGAGAAAGAAAAGGAAGCCAAGAAACAATTCAAGCCTTATTATAAGAGAAGAGATGAAAGTGGTCCATCCCAACCACCCACGCATAGTCCGTCTACTATGAATTTAACTGAAGTTGGAAGGAAAAAAATTTGTACATTTCATCAATAGCCTCACTCCGAAAGGAACTTCCCATAGTAGATTAACTCCATGACTTTGGTTATGATTCAGTTGCCAGATTCTAAATTAATAGAAACTGTGGTTGAAGAAGAAAAGGCTCATGGAACGGAGGAGGCACCAGAGGAGACCGCCATGGTTTTGTGGGATTGTGCACCCATGTTGGGGTTAGATAATAAAGAACCTACTGAGGAAATACAACTGTATACTGTAAATGTTACGATGAGAAGCAAGGGTCCACTGATTGAGGATAATACATTACTGCCCAAGATTAAGAAAATTTAGGAGAATCTGAAGAAAATCAGAAATAATACTAAAACTCCACCTATACTTGATTTGGTTATAACGACGTAGAATGCCCCCACAATCAGTAAACTGGTAAAAGTTACAAAAAATAAGGTAGGAAGTATCAAGAAGAGTTCAACATAGTGTGAGATGGGGTATGATATAATAGATGATATCAAGAAGATGAAGGCAAATATTTCTTTGCTCGAAATGTGCAATATACCACAGCAGAGAAAGAAGCTCTTGGAAGCCTTCGATGCACCCATAAATAAACCCCAAGATGATATTCAGTCTGAAGAAGAGATCAGTGAAGCAAGAATAGGGGGGAATCTAAATCTAGAACATTACGATTTTTACTTTCTTTCGATATTTTCAATCATAATGTACACAACTGTCTGGTAAACTCTAGAGCAGCTACAAATGTTATGCCTCTTTCAATCTATAAAAATATAAATGGACAACCCATGCCTTCTGTAGGAAAAATCATACAATTGGATAGAACAATAGTGAATGTAGTGGGCGAAATGAATGATGTATTGATACGATTAGTTGCAGACAAAAGAGTGTGCCAATTTATAGACATTATGGTAGTAGATATACCTGAGGCTTATGGACTAATTCTGAGCAGGGACTGGTCTGCGAGACTCTATGGATATTTTGCTACTGACTGGTCACATTTATGGTTGCCTTATAACAACTGTCAGAATCATATTAAAGTACTAAGGGAACCACATATGAAGTATAATGTGATGCAGCTAGAAGGGAAGAATGAACCAGTAAATTTTTCACATTCGGTTTTGGGAAACTATTTTATTGAACTTGAACTGGGAAATTACCAAGCGGAAGAAGCCAACAATGGATTAGATACACAGTCCGAGCTCTTTCAATTTTCGTAGGATGATAAATTTGACTGTAACATAGTCAACTTAGTCTCAGATGTAGAAAGTAGCACTAGTACAGTAGAATTAGCAGATAGGTTTTGGGTTTTATATTTTGATGGTTCAAAAACTCAAGAAGGATCAAGAGTCAGCTATATCCTGATTGATCCAAAAAACAATAAACATTTTCTTTCTTGTAGATTAGAATTTGAATGTACCAATAACACAGTCGAGTATGAAGAATTAGTCCAAGGTTTAAAGAAGGCAATTGAAATCAAAGTAAATAATTTAAAAGTTTATGGTGATTCTGAAATTATCATTAAACAGGTGTGAAATACAATTCATTGTTTATCACCGCATTTAAAAGGCTATCAAAGCAAAGTTTGATACCTCCTAACAAATTTTGATGCATTTAATATTAATTCAATTCCTAGGTTGAAAAATGCAGTAGCTGACTTGTTAGCTACTTCAACTACAAGGCTTGTTCCTACTAATAATATATGTACAATTGAATTGATTTTCAGGCCTACTATACCAAACAACATCACTAATTTGATAGTGTTCGATGACGATCCACAAATCTTAGAGTTTCCAACTAATGATGAGAATTTCAAAGAGTCTGTAATTAATGACGAGGAGCATCAAGCAAATCTCAAAACTGGGAACTTCATACCCAAAGGGGTTAGAACTTTGGAAGGAATGTTTGATCTGAATAACAAGTTTAGAAGGCCAACCAATGTCAAAATGCACAGTTCATCTATGCAATTTGAACTAGTGAATATGGGGTCAGAAGCAGAACCCAAATATGTAAACTTGGGAAAGTGTTGTTCACCAAGGGAAAGAAGCAAATTCATCATCTTGTTTAAACAATATAAGGATGTCTTTGCTTGGACATATGGAGATCTTAAGACTTACGACACCCGCATTATATAACAAGTAGTCCCAATTAAAGCAAGAGTCAAACCATTTTAGCAGCCCTTGAGGAAGATGCATCGTAAATTAGAACCCCTGATCCAAAGTGAAGTGAAGAAGCTCCTTGATGCCAAGATTATATTTAGAGTTAGACACTCGGAATGGGTTGTAAATTTGGTACCAGTGAGAAAGAATTCTGGTGAAATTAGACTTTGTGTAGATTTCAGGAATCTAAATCATGCCTCACACAAAGATAACTACCTAGTCCCACCCATGGAGTAGATATTGCAAATGGTCTCAGGATCCGAGTTGTTCTCTCTACTAGATAGACTCTCTGGCTATAACCAAGTGTTGGTAGCAGAACAAGATCGACTGAAGACCACTTTTAGAACTAAATCGGGGACTTTTGCGTACAGAAGGATGCCTTTTGGCCTTATTAACGCTGGAGCAACATTCCAAAGGGTGATGGACATAGCTTTCCGTGGTTTAATTGGTCATAGCGTGGTGGTTTATTTGGATGATGTTATAGGTTTCTCCAAGAAAAGAGAAGAACATATTTTTCATCTAAGGTAAAAATTTTATCGATGTTGGAAATATGGCATTTCTTTAAATCCGAAGAAATGTGTCTTCGTTGTATTAGAAGGAAATATTTTGGGTCACATAATTTCTAAGAAGGGGATCTCCATAGACCCAGAAAGGATTAAAGCTATAGCACATATCCCTTTACCCCATAATAAGAAAGGTATCCAATATTTCATGGGGACGATAAACTTTGTGCGAAGGTTTGTGCCCGATTTTGCTCAAATAGTCAGACCTTTGCAACAAATGGTCAAGCAAAGTGTTCAATTTAAATGGACCGACTTAGAGAAAAGTGCATTAAATAAGATTAAAATAGCAATAGCCCATGCACCTTCCCTCAAAAGTCCTAATTTTGTGAAATATTTCATTCTATACACTTTTGCTTTAGACAACTCGCTAGATGCAGTGCTTACGCAGAAATAAGAAGGGGGAGATGAGTACCCCATATCGTTCATGAGCACTGGGTTACAAGGTGTTGATTCGAATTACCCTACAGTTGATAAACAAGCATATGCAATTTTTAAGGCGACAAAACAATTCAAGCAATACATACTTAAGAACATAACCAAATTAGTTGTTCCACACCCGGCAATCCGGACTCTTTTCATGCAAAAAGAGTTAGGAGAAAGAAGAGGAAACAGGGTGACAGCCATGCAGGAGGATGACTTAGAATTTAAACCTGCAACTATCATCAAAGGGAAAGGACTTTGCAAACTAATGGCTGAAAGTCAGGATAATGAGGATGATGATAGGGAGAATGAGGCTGAATTGCACATGATTGATGTGTCCCATATTTATCGCCCCAGAGTCCTGGTACAGAGACCTGGTGCACTATCTTCAACAGGGATACTTGCCTGAACACTGGAATCCCAAGAAAATAAGAGAATTACGCTTAAAGTCAGCGTCATATTGATAGTTGACAAAGTTCTTTTCAGAAAAAATTATGACGGAGTTTTTCTCAAATGTTTGGAACGAGAAGATGCACCCAAAGTTGTTACAGAATTGCATGATGGCCCTACTGGAGGTCATTTTTTAGGAGACACTACAACACACAAGATTCTAAGGGCTAGATATTATTGGTCGACTTTGTTTAAAGACGCTCACACTTACATAAGGAAATGTGATACATGCCAAAGGAGCAATGGGAGACCAGCAAAGGCAATAGAACCATTACAACCAGTTATTATTTCTGAACCATTCAAGCAATGGGGAATTGATATTATTGGAGAAATTAATCCAAACCCTTCATTGCAACAGAAGTACATCCTCACAGCCACTAATTATTTTACCAGATGGGTGGAAGCAATCCCGTTATGAAAAGTAAACGAAGCTGTAGTTATGGATTTCTTACAAGACCATATTATGACCAGGTTTGGGGTTCCAATTTCCCTGCTTTTTTATAATGCATCTTATTTTTCGTCAATTAAAATTACTGCATTTTCTAATGAGAAAGAAATTAAATTACATTATTCTGCTAACTATTATTCACAAGGTAATGGATTAGCAGAATCAACTAATAAAAATCTCATTAGAATTTTAAAAAAGATTGTCATAGAAAACCAGAGAAGCTGGCATATAGCTCTTCCTAATGCACGTTGGGTTGATCGAGTTACACCCAAGAACTCCTTAAGTGTGTCACCCTATACCTTAGTTTATGAAAAGGAAGTTATCCTGCCCCCTAGCATTTTATTGCCTTCTTCTCAAGTAGCCCAAGCATCTAGAGGGTCTAATAGTGAGGTTTTACAAGCCCAAATCAATACTCTGTTGAAATTAGAGGAGTCTAGATCTAAATCTAACGAAAGGTTTAAGCACCAGCAAGAGATTGTGAAAAGATGGTTTGACAAGCACAAGTCTGGGAATAAAGAGTTTCAAGTAGGAGATTTGGTTCAGAAGTGTGATCATCCGCGTGATGAAAAGGGCAAGCACACTAAGTTTCAACATCTATGGATAGGCCCCTTTCAAATTGCAGAAAAGCTAGGCCCCTCGACATACAAGTTACAGGATTTGTAGGGGTGGGAGGAGAATCTACCAGTCAATGGTCTGATTCTCAAGCCTTATTTTAGTTAATGCTTTTGAAGCCTTCTATACATAAATAAACCTTTTTTGTTTCGATTTTTCGTAGCTAGGTTTGATTTATTTAGGTTGATTTGCTTTCTTTGCATTTGAGTTATTTCAGTTTGCTTTATTTCAGTTTAAAATAAGGCAGCGCAGCTTTTGGCATTTGGGGGATATTCGAATTTGGGAAAACTACAAATATTTATTGACTGGAGATTTGCTTATTGAGTGTACATGTACCATCATAAAGATTCCTTAATTTGATAGATTATTTGAAGGGAGGTTATTTTGTGAACACATTGAAGTCCTGATTAAACCATGTTAAATAACTGAGGTAAGAGGAGTCTATAGTACTATTTTGGGGCTCCATCCCCTTCACATTAAAATCTGTCCTAGGAAGCCAATTGCAATGGACACACGGAAAGGAAGCAGGATGGATAGATGTATGGTATTTAAAATGATCCCATACCATAAATAAAAGCCAAAAGGCTTAAAAGAGTCAATATTTCCTAGAAAGAAAGCATACATCAAAAGACTTACTGAATAAAAGTAGTAAGATGATACAATTGCTTAGAGGATCTTCTCCGTTCGTGAGTTGAAAACAAATTATCTCTCACACAAAGGGACACTATGGATGGAAGAACCTAAATCAAGTTTCAAATGAAATAAGCAATCTGGGAAGACTCAAAGTGACAAAAGTATAGAAGCATCAAGAGAATGCAAAAGGCATGGGAATGAGGAACAAACAAATACATCTATCCATACTCTGTTACGATCCTACGATGTCTTAGTTATAAGAAACCAAATGCAGAAGTAAATGAACCCCATGATTTGGCCTTGGAAGAGCTATCGAAACTCTGAAAATCTGGTTACCGTACCCCAGTGGACCATAATAAATGTTAAAGTTCTAAATATTACATTCCTAGAAAGGTCTGGACATCTTAAAGAAATCTTGAAAAGTTTTGGGATTAGTTGATTTAGCAGAATACCATAAAGCAGTGTTTGGTCTTAAAAGTTAGTTTTTTCAAAGATCTATGTTCGTCAGTCAGTCGCCAATTGTTGCTGCTACAACTACTACCCCAAAAAATTTAGCATTTTTTTAGGGCCCCCCTTTTGAAATTTTAGTGTTTCTTCTTAGGCATTTTGAATTTTGAAATCTAGGATTCATGGCCTATTTTATCATGGGAAAGTTTCAATATTTTGGTTTTCTCACTAAGTAAGAAAATTTTTTTGTGAGCCGCCACAGCAGATAGATCTTCATGTTTAACCCGCTATGGCAGATGGTTTTTCGAATTTGGAGCCACTACAATGGCTGACCTTTTTATTACGATTCGCTTGTTTTGTTGGAGCCACCATAGCAGAAGTTTGTTGAGAGTCTAGCTGCAACAGCGAATCGATCCTGATCTTCAATCCGCTACAACAAAGGATTTGTCTAAAGCACAATCGGGTCATTTTTTCCCGTTGTGTCGAATGATGTTTCTCTTTTTAGCTGCAATGGCGGATGGGATGTTGTATTGAGTGCTGAAATGTTTTTCGATTTTTATGCCCCATAGCGGGCAGACGACTAGTTACCTTTCAGCCATAATGGCGGATGTTTTTTGCCTTCCAATCCCGACCCTTATCTTTGTTTTTGTGACCCGCTGCATCGGGTGAATTCTCTTCTCTTTGCTGCAACAACGGGAAGTGCTCTCTCTCGACCACCTGATCTTCAACTGAGCCCGCTTCATCGAAAAACTTGTCAATTTTGAGCCGCTACGGCGGTTGTTATTCAATGTTCATTCCTACATCATTTCGGCCGTCGAAGCCACAAAGGATTGCGGGTGTCTTGCTAGGTCTTGAGCCGATAGTTGCGGCTATGTTGGGGTAATGGAGCCGCCGTTGTAAGGGATGTTTTCATTTTGACTTATCTGCAATCATCCGATGCACTATGTTTGGTGCCAATGGCATTTTAACTTTGCATGTGAAGTTTTAAGAACCTCACCTACCATTTTAATTGTTTTTTTACCTGTGGCTATCTATTTATACACCGATAAAAAGGTTTGTTTTTCCACTGTTTGATTGACTGTAAGATTTTTAGATCTGTTAGTCGCGATTTTTTCCCAATCAAAGTTTTCGTGTGATTGTTTGAAATCACCATTTGGAGCTCACATGGCGCATCGGGCTAAGCATCCACGACTGTTTGTCAAGCCTTTCGCCTGCCAGGTAGGTTTTTGTTTACCTTATTTTTTTATTGGTGGTCTAATGAGAGCTGCAATCTGTCAGTTGTTGATACGCCGTGCAAGGGTAGGTAGGTGGTTTGCTTTTAGTTTTAAAAAGGTTCCCTCCCTGCATTTTAGGTTTCGTTGTTTTCTTTTCAAGGTTTTTAAACTTGTCATGGCCGCCTTACCTGCTCTTGGATTTCACCTTTTTGTTTGGAGGCGTTTTTCCCACGAATCCTGTTGGCTAATGATGAATCTCTAGAGGCCCGAGCTTTTCGTAGGCATGGAGCTTACCTAGGTCTCACCTTTGGGCGATAGTAGAGACTACAGCTTCCCTGTTTCAAGCAAACCCTTTAGGTTTTGGTTATTATATTGTATCTTCCATCCGAGGGATGTTGATCTTGGTGGATTGAACCTAGGGCATCATTGTCATCCAGCCTTGTTGCATTGCCTGTGGGATGTGAGCCTCTTAGATTTTTCGTGTCTATGTGCAAGAGGGTATCTCAAGTTATTGAAGAATGCAGAGGATGCCCTAGTCGAGGCTCGCCTGTGTCTAAGGGTTTTTGTTCCTAAAGTTTTGACCTAATGAACTGCGGGGTGTTTTTCTGGTCCCGATGAGCGAGGATAATGGAGTAAGGTAGAATACTAGTTTTGTGTCGCATATCATAATCATTTATCTTTTCTCATTCGAATGCATAATTTAGTTTAATGGTGTAAATGCTGAAACATTTTTTGTGTTATTGTAGTCACAGCTTATACCAGACAACGTGACGAAGAAGGGAAAAAAGAAGGCGAATATTGTGGATTATGACTCAGATGCAGAAATCTCGCCCACACCAAGGGTAGAAATAATATATGAAGATATGAAGTCAGTCAGCGGGGAAGAACCCAAATTCAAATGGGGTCAGATTTACCACATGCTTATGGAGAAGAAGGTTCCAGAGGCAGGGTTGGAAGACCTAGCCCTATATGACAACATATTGAGATCTGAAATCACCAAGGTATCCACTAGGCTAGATATGTTTCCTTACGCAGAGGTCATCGGATGGATTCTCCCCAAAGTGGATGAAACAGGGATGATAATGAATAACGTGGAGGACAAGGGATTTGCATCCTTCACACCTAAATTTATAACAAAAGCATACAACATGCCTTCATCAGAAATTAGCATGACAACTGAACGGGTCAAGGACTTAAAATTTTATTACATAGCTACAACAAAGATGATGGTAGCTGAAGGGAAGACTTTCAGGCATACACAATCATGGGAATACAAAACTGCTCATTTGTGTACCCCATTCAGAATGGTAGTACTGATGTTGAACAAGATTTTTGGCAGAGCTAATGGTAGAACTTATAAGTTTGGATGGATCCCACTGATTTACCATGTAGCCATGAAAGGGACAATTTTCAAATGGGATGATATAGTAGCCAATAGCTTATCTACCTCCATTACTGCACCCCAAGAAGGTCTGCACCAAAGAAAATATGAATTCCATATGGGGTTTTTTTAGTTGATTGCATACTTTGCTTCCACTCGTTTGAAAAGCTCAACTGCACATGGAAGGGAGAGAAAGCCCCTATTTATGCATCTTATCAGATACTGTGGGCACACAAATACCACAGTTACTACAAGCTAGTCTGTGAAGAGTTCATGATGCCTTTGTACCAACTAATTTTCTTAGAGGAGTGCAAGTGCCTATCTGAGGGTGCTTTGGAATATATCTAAGAGTTTGGGGATTACTTTTTCTCTGAAGAAGGCACATACCTAAGGATGTATGGGGTGACTAAAGCACCCTCATTGCTGCTAAGATATGCTACAGATTACATATTTCATAAGGAAGCTATGAGGCATCTTTTCTTGGATGGCTTTGGAAGTCACTTGTTTGAGCTGAAAAAAGTTGTGTTTCCACCACTACCTTTTTATGTGGGGAGTTATAAGTTTGCTAAAGTTAAGAGTGCCCCGGAGTTCATTAAGGAACTGGAAAGCTTTCACTTCGGAGAAAAGATCTTTCACAAGAATGACTCACAAGGTAAAGTTGCAGCCCATCGAGCACTCCTTAAGGTAAATTTCGAATATACTAACCATGTAGACAAGGATGAAGAAATATACAGGAATATCTACAACATGACCACTTTAAACAAGCGGCTCAAAGAGAAGACCACAATAGTTGGAGTTAAAGGAAGTAGCAATAGCCATCCAGAATCAAAGGGTCAAGAAGAAGAAGTTGCAAGAAAAGCAAAAAAGAGACTGCATGAAGACTAGCAAAAGGTGCAAGAAAAATTCTAGCTAAAGATGCCCAACTAGAAAAAGAAGAAGAAGAAGCTTACATAAAAGAAAAGGAAAAAGAAAAGAGAAAAGAAGAAGAGGCTATCCTGGAGAAGATTGCAGAGTTAGAAAAATCAATCGCTCAAGAAACTCAAAATCAAGAAAAATCAAAGGGTCAAGAAGAAGAAGCTGCAAGAAAAGCAAAAAAGAGACTGCATGAAGACTAGCAAAAGGTGCAAGAAAAATTCTAGCTGAAGATGCCCAACTAGAAAAAGAAGAAGAAGAAGCTTCCATAAAAGAAAAGGAAAAAGAAAAGAGAAAGGAAGAAGAGGCTATCCTGGAGAAGACTGCAGAGTTAGAAAAATCAATCGCTCAAGAAACTCAAAATCAAGAAAAATCCAAAGAAGAACAAAGAAAAAAAGATCAAGAGGACCTGGATAGTGAAAATCAGGGACAAAGTCTTACTCAAGACAATCCGGAGAGCCTCCCTTCTAATTCAATCAATATACTCACCGGAGGGCAGCTCCCTATGGTTTAATTGGGGTTGGTACCATTTACCCCGTCTAAACAGCATGAATTTGCATGCCTAGAGGATGTATTTTTTTATCCCAAAAGGAAGTCCATTGTGTGGAAAATGGAGAAGACTTTAAAGATGGGAACCCAACCCGAAATCACCACAGTGACCAAGAAGACGGTCGTAAAAAATGTAGAAGAAGATCCCAAACAAATGGCCTCCATGGGTGTTGCAACTGGAAATGAAAATGCTCATAATATTAGCAAGCTCACCGAAACCCTTGATCAGTATAAAGGTAAAATGGCAGAAATGAAGGAGATTTTAAGGAAGGAGGAAAGAGTAGCCCAAGAGTCTAAGAGAAAATATGAAGCCACTCTTTCAAACTATGAGAAGCTGCAGCAGGACTACTGAATCCTAGGGGCGGAAAGGGATAATTTGAAACAGTCAAACATGATACTTGATAGGAAAAAGAGGAATTTAGAAAGTAAGATGGTGGAAATGGAAGTACAGAAATCCGCAGCTGACCAACAGACAGAGTTGTATAAAGCTCGGATTGCAGAACTAGAAGCCCAAAATAGTTCTTTAGAAGTATTATTGAAGGCTGCTAAAGAAAGAAAGATAGAAATAGCTCCTTTAAAGGAGCATGCTCTTCTGCTTAGAGGTAAGATACATCAAGTGTAGATTAAACTAGCAGAGGAGGTTTTCAAGGTCAAACAGGTAGAATCTCGGTTGCAAGAAATATCAGTTGTGGCTACTGAATTCAAGGAAAAAACCCAAGAAATTGTTGAGACACTATAAGGCCAGCTGACATGGCTAGAGAAAAACAAAGAGCATCCAGAAAATGCACCTGTTAAAAGTCAGGAAAAGTTGTAGATCGAATGTGATATTGTAAATTTCAGTAGTAGAGCTGCTGAGAGATTGATAGAAGCAATTGAAAAGACAACGGACAAATGTGCAGAATTTTACAAGAAGGTGCTTATAACTCACAACAAATGTCACACCTCTTAATCACAAAGGTTGCAGGAGTTTCCAGCACATGGAGAACACTTAAAGCAATTGAAGGATAAATTGCAAGAAGATGAGTTAAGCATACAACTAGTTAAAAGTTTAAATGCAAAGGTGATAAAGAGTTGTGTGGTCCAAGTAGCAATTAGTAACTATCTATTAGAAGATCTGCTAAGAGTGAATCCTCCATGAGTGGCAGATATAAAAGGCCAGCTGTCCAAGCATGAGGCCACTGTCATATTTTTAGAGCCCACAGAGTTCGAGACAATTGTATCATATGCTTCAACCTGGAAGCAATTCATTAATAGTTTGACTGGGTCCACTTAAGTGGTTTTTATCCTATCCACACATGGATATATTTGTGAATTTTTGTATTTATTTTTTAACACACTAAATACAAATTTTATGTAACCAAGAGTAGCAGAATCCCAAAGGGCAGGGAGACCAAAATTAATTTTGCAATGTATAAATATAAGTCGAAGTCGAATGGGAGGGGGAATTTTCTAGCTCTAATATGCGAAATACTTGTTGTAAGAAGAACTATTTCTTGTTATAATAAAGAGGATAAAATTTCTGCTGGAGAAGGAGTTGTTGAAGTTTCAAATGCATGTTGTGTAGATGGCTGAATATAGAACTATTTATGTTTTAGCTTACTCTACAAAATTGTGAGATCGTTCTAACTTCTGAACTATTTCTATGTTGTGAATGATTTCCTTTCCTTGTTATGAATCTTATGCAACAAATGAGTAATGAATGCTTTAACAAACATTGAGCTATCTCTATGTTAATTTGTCTACTGTGTTTATGTATTCTGAATTTATCAGCTACCTGTAAAATTCTTTGTGCAGAAAATGTAGTACATTACTCATATAAATTGTAATCTAGCTCCCTGGGGATAGGTTATATATGATAATTTAGTTTAGCATAGTTTTTATTTGCTTTGTGTGATTCAGGAACAAAGGGGATAAGGCGAGAGGTAAGAACCTACGCATCACATTGTGAATTCTTTGCTTCCTGATCATCTGCATTTAAATTAGGCACTTGCATATCATTTATAAAACAATAAAAAACACACATAAACGGTGGACCGGTCCGCAACA
The DNA here is from genome assembly GCA_001517045.1 of Pseudotsuga menziesii. NCBI lineage: Eukaryota > Viridiplantae > Streptophyta > Pinopsida > Pinales > Pinaceae > Pseudotsuga > Pseudotsuga menziesii. Next base: position 265,953 of record LPNX010193999.1, read on the forward strand.
GGTAAAATAGACTTAAACCTTCATTTAATTCTATGGTAGTCAAGCCGCTAACTGGACGAATTCCCCATACCAAATGATAAACGATCTAATTGGGAATGGTTATTGGGGAGAATCCCTATTGTCTATACCTGGGATTTTCCAGGCCATCGACAGGTCCAAATGGATCCAAATGCACTATTTGTGGTAAAAAACAAAATGGTATGGTAAAAATGTCAATTTTTACTATTTATCAAATTTCTTTTAAAAATTTTACCCACTTAGCCTATAGTTTGCACTTTTGTTAACCTTTTTGAGTTGTTTAGGTCTAATATTGTGGTGTAGAGAATCATTTTGGGTGCACTTTTGCCGAGGTCTTGACCCGTTCGTGTCTATAACATGTATAACTTTTAACTGGCATATAGGATAGGGTCACTTTTCTGCATGCAACATGCATCGTCCTATGACCATGTCGCCTTAGCTATATGTATGAACCCACTTCGTGATGCTACAAAACCTTCACACTACTACTAGATGTGGCATTACGTAAGTGGTAGAGCCTTCCCACTCATGGGTTCCCTAGATAAATCCCTCTTTGCCATTTGGTAGCCATCGTGAGAGTCCTCCCTTAGGTTTGGTAGTCCCTTGTAGTTCTTCCATGTATTTGAGAAAGAACCTCATATTCTTTCTTAAACTTTATGTTGGTCATCTCCAATAGGGACTCTTGTTTCTATCAAGTTGTAATTACATTTCATGCGTTCGCTTGCCATATTGATATTTATGCCAACTCGCTGCTTCAGTTTTATGATCCATATATCTTGATCTTGTCTCAATCCTATCCAAGCAAAGTCTTTTAGATATATTTTACAGCTTGATCATCTCATACCCGAAGGAGAAATCCCCCTGAGTGCCCTTATCCTGCACATGCTTCCTTGCATTGAGCATAGGTATGTTCCACTGCTAGGAACTAGTTTGCTTGCTTACGACACTCAATTCCTCCTAGTTCTATACTATAACCAATTTTATTCTTTTCCAAGCTTTCCAATATGAAAAAATACTAAAAAAAATAAAAAACATAAAATGTCAGACGAGAAATGATATTACTTTGGAAGTCATCGTGTCGTGTCGCCTTCGAACAAAGCAATGTATATTCCATCTACTGGTTGGGTTATTAGTATGACTTTAGGAGTTGTACTCACTACTCTGAGTTTTCTCCATCGACTGGTTATGCTTCCAGTTCCTATGGAGCCTCTGTCGATGCCTCCTGTGTCCAGAGATGTCCTGGTTTCCATGTTGAGTCTATGCTGCCTATGAGTCTCGATCTGCCTTGTGCTCTTGTTCGAAGGAAATTTTAGACTAAGTTGGCCACTCCTTAGTTATCTTATCTTTGCATGTCAGCCATTCTTGATATAGTTATTGGTTCATGCACATCATGTTCGTATGAGTTCCTCCAAATTATCCAGTGTTATTGTGTACCTCGTGTTGGTTGATGGGGGATGCCTTAATGCCCTCCTTCCTGCGGATTCTATTCCATTGACTTTAGATCATTTATTATTGAATAGGGATATAGAGTCCATTGAGTTCCTTGAGACTTGCAGTCATTAGTGGTAGGTTCTCTTTCCATCGACAGAGTTGGGAATACATCAATTTCCCCTGATCAATGGACTCTCTCAAGTGTTTGACCTCAATGCATCTATTAACACTTGTTTGATTACACTATGTACCTTGATTCCCATTATCACTATCAATGGGATATCTCGTGTCTGTTAATGATATACATCAATGACCGATAATCAGACGATAGTCCATCATGTTAGACCTCGACACCTTTATTCGTGTTATGGGACATGTACTAGCAATGATTTGTGTAGAAGACCTCCGAGATCGATGGCATTCCATATGTGTTACCTCCTTAATCATGTCGGTATCTACGAGATATCAATTCTCATGACCAGATTCTAGTGTACCATCAGATGTCTTCATTCAACATGAAGATCTTGTTTCATTGTATATTGTACATGGCAATGACCACATGTGACATATGTCTATTATGCTTAATCATGGCCATTGTATTGTTATGTATATGAAGACCGCTACACTTCATATTTTCAATCACATGCAAAGATCTATCATTGTATTGCACTACTGAGCGACTAGTTTTTCCACCTGGGTCTTAATTACTCCACTTCTGGGATTTTTATAATGTATTTCGACCATCATGTTACCCCTTTGACCTCACACATTAGGGGGCATGTGTTATAGCTTATTTTACCACACTTGGTAGATCATGTTTTTATGGCATTCCATGTCCCTATGCAGACTCTTTGGACCCCCTTTCCTCAATATAACTTTGATGCTCCAAAAAATCCCTTTAAAAAGTCTTATTTATTGGTATACGCGGGTCATTAGCTTACAGACCACGTGTACACGAAGTTTTCTCCACTATGACCTCCGTACATCGAGAAATGTGCTCAAAAATAAAATATTTGGAGTTTTCCCTCATCAAGTAACGAATGACTTAACTATTGGCCTTCCATATGCCTAGAAACGCTCTGATTCGACCCTTCACTTCCTATTGAAGGGTTATATATTGAGATACTTGGATGCATTAAAGGAGGATAAATTATGAGAGCAAAGAGACTATAGTGGATTTGTGCCCCATTCTTGCATACTTAAGTCTACATCCCTTTGTACTTTGAGCAGGCATTGATGCTCTTCCCAAGTTTGTCATTGTCTTGTGAGCTTGCCATTGATATGGAGGATTGAAGTGGTGAAGGCCCAGGTGGAGGAATCAGTTTCTCAATTTCGACGAGGTACCGACATAGTTTGTCACTTATATCTATGTTTACATTTAATAGAAATATCCATTTCTCGTCCATTATATGTGTAACTATGAATATTATTATCCATGGATGTAGTTGCTTTGATTATATATCTATCATGCTTATGTATTTCGTTGTTGTTGAGAATGAAATGTAGGTGCCATTGTGGTTGAAAGCTCAACGGGGATCTAGTACAAATGTCTGGAATAAGGTACGCTTCTCATCCCTTAGTGTTAGACTTGTTTATTCCTTTAGCACATTGGAAGTGGATTGATTTCTGGTGTCATATTGTCTATTGTGGTCCACCCCAAGCCATAGGAATTTTTCTCCATAATATATTTCTTAGAATTATTCTTGTTAACCCATTCACGAATTAGGTTTATACAAGGGAAGGGAAAAGTGTTGAACACAATGACCTCATGGAAAGCTGAAGCCTTGGAAAACTCAATCTCACCAACTTGGATCAATGTCAATTGGTTTACATTATGGAGAGGCATGAGTAGCCACATAAATTGCTATATTAATACCAAGGACATCCTATTCAACATTCAACTAAGAGAGATAAAGGCTAAGAGAGGGTACGACTTAAGGTAATATATTTCATCAAGGTTAGGGAGGTGGAAAGGAAACCCCTCTACTCAAGGACTAAGGCAATAATGTAATGCCGCCAGTTTTTAACTTGGAATGTGTTTAACCAAAATTATGTAAATGATGTAAATATGCTAGTATGGATTCCTAGTATGAATCTCAAGGCCAAGGCTTGAGTAGTGAATGGGTAGGCATGTATGATGTAAATATTTTTATTTGGGCCATCTAATTGGATTGTCATGATAACTCAAAAATATATATATGTATTATGTCGTATAAATAATAGAATGGTCCAAGATGGTTGTGTAAAGATCACTAGAGGGACTATGATTTCACTAGAGGGGAATATAAAATGAGGCCTACAGGAAACTAAATCCCTTGTTGTCAACTGTCAACCTTAGAACTCATATAATTTCTACCATGTGCTTTAAATGGTCCAATTACTTCATCTTAACTATTAAATATAATCATTGAATGCTTGTGCGAGGTTGGCGGGAAAAAGTCACTTCATGTAGTTATTGAAGCATGGGGGTGAATGCACTATTGTGATAGTTATGTTAATTATTAAAAGTTAGTTCTATAGTTAAAGGAAGTCCTTTCTTCAATGGTCAAAAGCTATGTCAATTGTGTTTTCACCATTATCTCATATCCCTTGGAGTCAACACTTTATATATCATTCTCTCATGGAGATATACACTAAGTATAGCCTCATATTCTTGTTCATGGCACTTACCAAATTGTGTTTAACCCGTAAATTTGAATTTAAAGACAAATATGTAGATTTAAAGGGAAAATAGATGGTTGTAGGTGAGCAGAGAGGTTGGGAAATTTAGAAACCTTTACCCTTTGATTTTTTATACTCATGGATGCTTGAGAAGCCATAAAATAATATTGTAGGAGGTTCTTCAATAATATACAACAAGTTGGACTCTTATTGAACACTCTAATAAGCACTGTAAGGGTTGGATTTCCTTAGGGAACTATGGATCGGTGAAGGGAAATTCCTTCCTTGTGTTGTGTGGGGTAGTTGGAGGGAGTGTCATGGCTATGATGGCTTAGTGAGATCCATGTAGAGCTCTGGGTGAGCTTTTGGCTAGGCATAGAGAGTATAATGGGTTGTGGGCTAAGAGAGAGAATCATGTAAGTGTTTCCTTCACCTTGGTGGTCTCATGGCCCAACTTGGGGGTGGCTTCTAAAAAAAATAGTATATGCTAGAAAGAGTGCCTATGGTAGGAAGGAAAATCGCTCTTACATGGTCAGATGCTTGGATCTTTATTGTATAAAGATAAGTGTTCTCTTGTATTTGAATATGCAATGTTTCTTATTTAACACCTGTGATGATTATGTTGGTACATGTATGCCAGATTTGTGTGGATATAGTTTATTTCCACTATGTATTTTCATTTATGCATTTGTACACGTATTTTAAATGTTATGAATTCGTAATATGGCTATGGGGCAAAATTTAGAAGCCTGTAATTAGTTAATGTCCCCTCGTGTTGGTTTCATTGATGGATGGGAACGTTACAAATAGGGAAATAATTTTCCAGATAAGGAAGGATGGAAAAGTAAGAGAAACTCTTCACTAGAGAAAGGGTAGGGTTGATGGAAACTCCCCAACGGTGTTGTTGAATGTGGAAAGAAGGAAGGAATAAGAGAGGAGGAAAGCATTGACTTGAGAAAGAAAAGGGTTGATGGGAACTTGCAAATGGAGTAAAGAAAAAAGTAGAATGATACTTTGAGTGAGGCGCCACACTACGATAAGGAGGAAAAGGTGAAAGCTATAGGATCTCAAAAGCAAAGTGAATCACCACTTGTTTTTTTGGGGGGGGACTCGTGAAGATTGGGAGAAGATTGAAAATGAAGGAGCTTGTAAATTAACTAGGTTTAAGAGTGTTATTTAGTTTGTATATATATGTTATGTTAAGTGGTGAGTTAAAATAGGTCTTGGTAGAAAATGAAAGTTAACTATAAGAGATAAAGATAAAGCAAGAGAAATCAGATTTGGTTTCTTCCACTCTATTCTATGTGAGATAATTAACTACATTTAGTGAAATGGGATCAATTATTAAAGGAGAGAGAATGCAACCCACCTAAATTGATTCAATGCACACATAAAAAGAAACAAATGTTAAACCCGTTAAACCATTTCATTATGGTGAACAAGCAAATTGGGAAAGGTCGTAGAGTTTAATCACCATAATGGGGGAGTTGGAGCTCTTAGCTAGGTTGTGTAATTAAAATGAACTAAATAAACAAACTAAACAAGATCAGTTACAATTTGGATAATGGAAGGGAACGCATAATAGGTAGATCATGAAGGAGAAAAACCCTACTAAATGTACCTAAATGTTTTGCTATCCTCTTGAGAAATAAGGTTAGAAACACTATCTCCAAATTTATCCAATGAAATAAACAACAAAATCAACTAAACATACATACAAAAATAAACTTTAAACATAATTATGATGACCCAAACAACCTAATTAATAAGGTATATTCCTCACTCACAAGTTATGTTGGAACCTCCCTCGAGGTGGTGATGTTGATAGACCAATATGCATGAAATGGACAAAAAAAAGAACACTCTAGAAGCAACCTATATATCCAACAAGGAGAGAGCAAGATAATGTAAGGGATAATTTATTGAGGAAGCCTCTTGCTAGTGAAATATTGAATGAGACAATAGATCAAAGTATCATAGCATGGTGAGAAAAGGAGACAATATTAATGGGTCTCATGTTTAGTGTCAATCTAATATAATTTTGGTGTATTATAGAGTGACATAAGTGACCTTTAACAAGGACATAAACAATGATTTGGAATATATTTGGGAAGGCCCCAAGGGTGTAGGTATATTTTCCCCTAGCCATTGGAGATAATGATCTCTCTCATATAATTAAATCATGGATTTTAGTCGAGGAATTTCTAGTTGAAGGGTCATATTATATGTATGTTCATGAAACCCCCTCTATAATCCATGAACCACGAGGAACATGCACTGTAGATTATGAAAAATTTACAGCTCACACCATGTGCTGAGACTAAGGATAGTATATGGAAATTTGACCAAGTAGACCCATTGAAAATTTCGTTGAAAAAAGTCTAAGTATCTTGAGGACCTGAAATGAGACATTTTTAATCAATTAGAGACCAAATCAAAGGCATAAATCCCAAGACCAATCCAAATAAGGAGCCCAAAATATATAACAAATCCATAATTGTGACCAAGGGAAAAAAATGAAAGGGGATGGATGATAAGGGGCCCTATCTAATACTAGATATCAAGTGGATGCACCAAAATCAAACATCTAAACTATAACAAGGTAACTCAAAGGAGTCCAACACAAGTGATTGCGCCGAGAGGCGCTCTACAACCCAGTATGGGGGAGATCTTGGAACATTACATAGCGTTACATAAATGTCGGCCATAAAAAATAAAAATTTTAATCATCCTCCAAAATAAATGTCGACCACAAAAACAACCTAATATGGGGGATATGTTGTAATATTCCTACCTAACAAAACAATAAAAAATAAAAAAATTCATTATTGGCAAAAAAAATGTCGGTAAAAAAAACAACACAATATGGGGGAGATGTTGTAATGTTCCTACTTAACAAAATAATAAAAAATAAAAAATTTCATTAAAAAAATGTTGGTTGTGCACATGGTTTTAAAACCATGTGAAATGCCTCCTAAACAACCCATGGTTTGATTGTACATGGTTTAGGAGGGCCTTGAAAAAGGTTTTAAAATTATGTGCAAGACCTCCTAAACAACCCGTGGTTTATTGTACATGGTTTAGGAGGCGGTTGCAAATGGTTTTAAGACCATGTGCAAGGCCTCCTAAACAACCCGTGATTTTAGGAGGGCCTTGCACATGGTTTTAAAACCATGTATGGGGGAGATGTTGTAATGTTATTTCTTAACAAAATAAAAAAACAATAGAAAATATTATATGTCGGTCATAAACAATATTAAATATTAATAAGAAAAATATTATATGTGGACCTTAAATAAAAAGATGTGTATTTTGGTCTGAATCATACTAAAGCTGATAGTTGAGTGTAATATTTAAGAATAAGTTTGTACCTCCAAAGATTTGATCCTTCTCGGCGCTTGATAGAGCCTAGGATTTGGATCTATGCTAGTCTATCACTAAGATGGATGGAGATTCCTTAATCACATCCATGAGGCAGGTTGTGTATGATGAATGCACGATGAGTAGCACCCCATATAGTAATAACCTTAATGAGTATACATACATAAAAGTGTTAAGAGCCTAGAAAATACTCCACATAGACAAGATTTGCTAATAGATATATTAAATAATGCCCCCCCCCCCCCCCCCCCCCCCCCCCCCCCCCC
>LPNX010193999.1:273716-301443 GCA_001517045.1 Pseudotsuga menziesii
GGGGTGCATATCTTATGGACTGCACCTATCATCAGGTTTATATCCTTTACCAGGGATTCATCAACCTTAGATGCTAGAAGAGCTTCAACAAGGAGCATTTTACTCCTCCCAAAGGCAACCTAACCCAACCCTCTTAGTCCAAGCCATAATCCATAATGTCACTTTGCATATGTATTATTTCATTATGGTTGACAAGGGTGTAAACTCCTCTTTTGGTTTTTGTATAAATTAGTATTTTCTATTTTTACATTGGCCCTATTTCTATTTCAATGATTATAGTTTACCTTTTTAATTTGCTCCTTTATATCTTTATTTTGTTTATTTTTTAATATGTTGTTAGCAATTTTACAGTGGGATTATTAGTCCTTTCCATAGGCAAAGACTATTGTTTCGACTTTTTTCATCATTATCTTTTGTATTGCAAACATTTGCTAGGATACCTTAGCTACCCTAAGGTTTGGTAAAAATAAAACATTAAGTTTTTATCTTTAATTGCATTTTTCTTCCTATTTGATTAGAGGATGCTTTAATTTATATCATTGACAAGCATAAAATAAATAAATAAAAATAAAAATATTGAAATGATGTGTACATTGTATGTTCTAATTAAGCCATTTTCATTACATGATTTTCCTCATAGTTGTCATCGTTATACATTTCCTATTGCATGTTAGAGTTATATATCTCTACCTAGAGATGTCTCATACCACCTATTTCAATTTTTTGAGATTATCCTTATAGTTATGCCAAGCACGCTCTATCAATGTCCAAGGTAGATTTCTTATTAGCTTTTGCCTTTAATTCCCACACTTATGGAGTTAAAGACAACAATAAACAACTTTGTAAATTGAATATCATCCAACTAAGAAAAAAAGTGTCAAATTCAAGAAAACATTGAGCCTAATTATGTAAAACAAGAAGACAATGCTAGAGACAAAGTCAAGAAAAGCATGTTGGCATCTACAGACAAAATGGAAAGAAGCATGTTGTCTTTCTCAACATTCTAGTCAAGTAAGATACAAAATCTTGCAACTACTCCAAGGTGTGACTTTAAACATGGAATATTAATCTACTGACCAATCCAATGTGATCAAGAAAGAAGCCAGTCTAGGTTGACACTCTACACTCAAGGTTGAAGGGTTATGTTCTTCCCAACATAATACAAATGGAAATACTAAAGTAGCGTCATATAAATTTGTGGAAACCCCTAACAACCTGTCCTTAAGATTTTGAGAACTAGTAATCAACTATTTTTTTGTAAGATAATACCCATGAAGTTTCGAACCAATGACCTTACACAAGAGTGCCTTAACGGTACACCCATTCACATTCTATTATACACCCCATGAGATGAACCAATAATCAACTATATTTGCATATGGTTGTGACAAATGCCACAAAGTTAAAGCCATCCAAAGCTCTGGTAAATTTAGTTCCTATGGTTCGATAGAAAACTATGCATTTATCTTACAATTGTACTCCAACTTGGCAAAAAACATAGTGAGTCAAGATAGGTATAACCTTGAGCTTTTCAAGAGAGATAACAAAGGTTGTTGTCATATAATCAAAGTTTATACCTTTTGGTAGCTTTATCTATAAATACAATGACAGTGGTGAGTTTATTTATTATAATGAAGTTGAATAATGAGTTGGGAATGATGAAGTTGTATTTCTAGTTTAATTATTGAAATTGAGGTTGATGTGATATGTGACATTGGAGATTATACATGATTAGTTGTTAATGCAACTAAGCATGAAAGCATGGAGATATTTGTCAATCATGCTAGTTCTCTTAATATTTATGCATAGAATGTGCTTTTATGGCCATGATGACAAAATATTGCATCATATTATGCTCTTTGCTATTAAAAACATTCCTCAAATAGTGGAGCTTTGTTTTATCGATCAAGTTTTGTTATTTTTTTTGTAACAGAAACTATAAAGGGGGTTTGTATAAAAACAGGTTGTGCACAGCCATTCATTACAGACATGAGATAATAGAGTATATGCGCATAGCTAGAGTGCTGCACATTGAGCCTATCCAGGGTGATTCCCAAAAAACATCACTTAGAGTTTGATCAAAACATCTAGTGCCTCGGGTTGTATAAACCCTTACAAACTGATTACAAACAAAAAGACAGAAAAACATTCAGTCATTACTAACAGGCAAAAAATTAAGGATTGCCTCTGGTGCTTCGCGGCTGCACTACAGATTCCTCTTCCATCGGATGCACAGCATCAGCAGTGGCTCCAACTTTGCCGATCTGGTTCATGGCTATGAAGCGCTGGAGGTCCTCTTGTATCCTGTCGATTTTCCCCATCAGATCACGAAGGTTGCTTTCGTTGTCGTCAATGCGGGTATCATGATTACTTATCTGCAGCGACGTGTAACTCACGGTGTCTCCCATACTTTTCACCTCACGAGCCATCTCCCTATTGTCCATGACACTTATGGAAAGCAGTTCATACATTCTCCTTATGTTCTTTTTAATGTCCAAAATCCTTGCATTCTCACCAGCCTGAGCCATTTTGCTGACCTCTGTCAAGATGGTTATTCGGGCAAATTGATTCTGAATAGCTTGGACAGGACTGACAGGGGCTGAGAGATTACTAAGGCAAAATATGAGCACATGAAGTTCCTGATACAAGGAGAAATCGTCTTGTTGCCCACAAGCCAGAGTGCCCACTGCACCAGCTTGCCACCCCGTGCAACTGCAACCGATAACCAAACTTTTCCCCCAATTACTAGGCAGCGAGAGAGAGCCTGAGCCGAGAGTGACAGTCTGCGAGATGGAGAGGGAACTGCACGAACAAGAGGAAAAGGCTGCAAGAGCAAGCCTTTCCTTCACCACGGAGCGAGTGAGAGGAAGAGCCTGCCATGGGAGGCCTTGCAACCTTCCTTCGCTAATGCCTGAGACAATCTTCAAAAGAGTTCGCAGAGCTTCGAATAAACCAAGACCGAGGATTGCAATGGAATGGGAAAATAACTCACTGCTAATAGACGCCATAGAGATGATCGCAAGGCAACCCTGAGCGTGTGAGGATAAGATGGCATTAATCCTTGATCAAATGTCTATTAAAGCCGCAGCGATCGAGGGAGGGAGGAGACAGAAAAGGGGCCACGCGGTGATGAAAGGAGATAGGGGAGGACTGCAAAATAAATGGGAGAAGCCGTCGATTACCCTCTCGAAGAGGAGGGCAGCTGCCAGGAGACGGAGGGGGGCGAACGAGAAAGGGATAAGGCGCCGATGAAACATAGGAAAGGGGGGAACAAAGTGGCCGATGAAACAAAGGAGAGGGGGGTAGATCCAAAAGCTAACCCTTGAACTATGGTCCTTCATAGGGCTAGACCATATGCTTTGATCTATCATAGAATAATTCCCGATTATATGATGAGGTTGATGATGATTGGAAGTCTGACATCTCATTACGGAACAAATTTGAGGGTGGGAGGGTTCCCATTTTGTCTGAGTTGGCCTTGCGGGAGAGAGGCCCCCAAATTGGCCATTGTGTCCGCTGCAGTGTTGTTTGAACGAAGGATGTGATGTGGTTCATAGGATTTGAGCATAAGAGGCTTTGCTTTATTAAACAGGCGTCGACAATTGACAGCTCCCGAGGGGTATCCATTGATCAGTTTAGAGATGACGTGCTTAGAATCGCCGAAGATCAGGACCTTTTGGTAGTTTTTATCCTAAAGGAGCTGCAGGCCCTGAAGGAGAGCCAGCCATTCTGCTTCATTGTTAGATCTGGTCCCTAGTCCCCATGCGAAGGTTTGTTCTATTTGTCCTCCTGGATCCAGAAGGATCCCTCCCGCACGTGCCACCCCTTCGATCAAGTTTTGTTATTATAAATAATAAGTTTTGTTATTATGGCTCTTTAGAATACATTAAGAGGATGTATTAAACCTATATGAAATTATGAATTTAAAGCATAGAATTCCATTAATATGTAATATGCATGCTCTCCATGTGTATTTTTTTTATTTGTTGATTATATGTTTTTTATTTCCTACAAATCTTTATACTCATTTTATGTTTAAACTTGTTATCTTTATACTCATTTTATGTTTAAACTTGTTATCTTTATACATTTATTTGATTTTGGTTAGTGGATATGTTAATGTCAATTATATCTGAAATTTTACTATTCAATAATTGTTGTAATCATGATACATTTGAAATTCACATTATTAAGCCCTAATTTAAATTTGAATATTTAAATTTTGTCTATTTATATTTATATTAAGGCATAATTTAAATTTAAGATATATTTAAATTTTGTATATTTGACTTTTAACTTTTCCGGGAGTCATCTTTCATGGTAACAAAAAAAAAATGATATATGTGATTTCAACCATCTTGTTTTTGGTTTTAAGAGAAGTTTTTAATTGCCAATTAAATTCTTTTATTGCACGAACTTTATCATCATTGCAAATTTGGTTTGATTACACTCATCGTTCTACCTATAACACCCGAATAATTTTTGTTGTTGATTTTAAGAATTCAATGTTGGTGTTTATAATGTAATTGATAAGGAGTTGTTCTCATTTAAAATTTTAGGTTTAAAATTTGTATCTGAAATCTTTTTATTTATTTATTAAAGTTTGGACTTGAGTTATATTTTTTTGATTGATTTTAATATTATTATATATATGTACACTATTTAGTGTGAATTTTTTAATGATTGATTTTAGGGAAAAAAACCTATAAAATTATATAAGGTTTAAAGAAGATATAAATTTATGAAAAAATAAGGTAAATATAGTGTTAAAATAAAATAAGTATTGACCCTTGTGGGACTCGTGCTGAGATCCTTCGATCTTGAAGACAGGTTGCCAAAGCTCGACTAGTTGTCTTCCTTCTAGATCGGAGTTCTATTTCTTGACCTTTTTAGATTGGAGCTGTCTCTAGTCCTTGAAGATTGCATGAGTTTCAAATCTTTTTGGCTTTTTTGTTGAGGAAGGATGGATGGAGGGGATCCCCCTAACCCTGGTCTTGCCTTAAGGCGACTAGCAGCTTCAGGAAACAAGAGGAAACTATCCCAAAACCAACAATCTTTTGCAAATAAACTTGACAATATCCCCTCGATATCGCTTCCAGTGGATCAAACTTGCCAAACTGCTCTTAATATTGCTGATCAGGGGCTCATTGGCCAATTCACTGGTTTGGCCTTCCCCTAAGACTATTGCAGGGTGGGCTCAAAGGAACTGGAAGCCTCTCATTTCCAAAAACATTTGCAGCAACCTAATTGGTAAGGGATACTATCTTTTTCTTTTTGAAAATTCAGCTAACAGAGACTTAATATTCAGAAACGGGCCATACTTCATGGGGCCTCAAGGGCTCTACCTGAACAAATGGACTTCGGATTTTGATCCGAACTGAGACATCCCCTATGTTGTTCATGTTTGGGTTAGGTTGCCGCATCTACCTCTTCATTGTTGGAACTCGAGATCCCTAGAAGCTATGGGAAACACACTAGGGAAATACATTGATAGGGATGACCGTAGAGATCAGTACACCTATGCCAGAATTTGTGTTGAAGTGGATTTGGAGGTAGGTCAACCTGAAGCTATTAATCTGACTGTAGAAAATTGGTCTTATGTACAAGAGCTAGACCATCAGCAACTGCCCTTTAAGTGTAGATTGTGTCATGGTTATGGACATTTTGCTAGAACTTGCAAGAAAAAAATTAAGGAAGAAGTTGATAAAGAAAAAGGAGATCAATGGATCAAAGTTCAAAAACCAAACTCAGCAAAGCAAGGAAATAAAGTCTTTGGTCAAAGAATAGAAATGGGGACAAGTAGAAAATCTCTTGGGCAGTTCCAGAAAGAAAATGGAGCAACTTTGAAGGAACCACCAACTCAAAACAATTTTGTAGTATTGAGCATCCCAGAAGAACAAGTGTTTTCTATTCTCGAAGAGGGAGGAGTTCCTCTTTCTCCAATTCAATCAAATGAAGAAGTCAGAGGATTTGCTAAGTCAGCTCTCAAAATCCATATGGAAGGTCATTCTCCTACCTATGCAAAAATGGCAAAAAAAAAGAAACCTATTGACAATTTTGGTTCATCTGAAGAAGATCCATCAGAGAAGTCATCCAAAAAAGGGAGAAAATCTCAAAAGACGGTTCGAGAGGAAGAAGTCGAATGCCTTAAGATGCAAGGGAGCCAACCAACTATAGGAATGTCAATTACAAGGAACACCTGGGCCAGAGGTGGTCCTAACCCCTCGGTCAAATAATGAAATTGGTCTTTTGGAATTGCATAGGGCTTGGCCATTCTTCAAAAACTGAAGTTGTTAATGACCTTATAAGAATGGCTTCTCCAGACGTTCTTATGCTCCAAGAGACTAAAATCGATGAGGATAGTCTTCTTTCCACTAGCTACAAAAGATGGAAAACTAATGTTGGTAAGGCGGTGAGTGCCAGAGGCACTGCTAGTGGAATTGCCACTTTATGGGCAGAAAATTCTTTTTCTCTTGAAAACTCCTTCACTTCGCAGCACTAAATCTTCACAAAACTTTGTCAAATTCTAACTAAGCAATCAATCTACCTCTTTAATCTCTAAGTGTCAGTCAATATTTAGGAAAAAAGAGCCCGTTGGAATTCGCTGGCGGAATTTCTCGATTCTAACTCTTTCTCAAATGTCATAGTCACTGGTGACTTAAATATTATATTGAATGAAAAGGAAAAATCATGTGGCATTTATGGGAAAGACCTTTGGCTGAATATGGTGGATAAATTTATATTGTCTTAGGAGTTGATAGACTTCAAACCAAAACATGGAAGGTTTACGTGGTCAAATAATAGATTGGGGGCAACTCACATCTCTGCTAGACTAGACAGTTTTCTACTACAGAGCTCTTTGTTGTCTAATAAAAAAGTTATCTCATAAAGTATTATGCCTAAGATCTTCTCTAATCATAAGCCAATACTGCTAGATCGAAGATTAAGAGGACCTTGGTCCCATCCCATTCCGTTACAGCCCATTGTGGAAAGACAGTGATGGATTTTTTAGTACTATAAAAATGGCTTGGGACCTTCCAGTTGTTGGATCCTCAAATTTTGTTTTGGAGAGGAAGCTTATTAATACAAACAAAGCTAAAGAATTGGGTCAAACATTCTAAAAAAAATCCAATTAGTGAAAGGAGAGAAACCCTTCAAAAATTGGACAAAATCCAACTTGAAATGGAAGAGACAGAAATTACTCCATCTTTACTTGAAAAAGAGAAAAAAGCTCAGTTTAATTCCTTCCAAGCTTTTAGACTAGAAGAATAATATTGGAGACTCAAGTCTAGAAGTACTTGGTTGAAAGTTGGAGATAGGAATACCTCCTTCTTTCATAAGCAGTGCAGAGCCAGAATTTCTAAAAATAATATTTCAGAAATCTCCTCCAGGTCCAATGAAATGGTAAAAGGATTTTCTCAAATCAAACATTTAGCTGAAGCTCATTTCCAGAAACTATATAGGGAAGAAGGCTCTTCTAGCTGAGATTACAACTATGGTTTTTGTCCAATATTCCTAGTCTGGTTAGTAAGGAAGAAAATGAAGAGCTAATGTAGCCTTTTATAGAACAAGAAATTATTGATGTTATATGGTCCATGAAGTTGGATAGTGCTCCTGGTCCTGATGGATTCTCTATTCACTTTTATCAAATCTGTTGGACAGTCATTAGGAAAGACCTTCTCCAAATGGTAAAAGCTTTTCAGGCAAAATCCAAAGTGGGTGGATGCACAAACTCCACCTTTCTCACATTAATTCCTAAAGAAGCTAATCCATCCTCCTTTGATAGATTTATACCTATTTCTTTGTGTAATGTGTCTTATAAAAATCTTTCTAAACTTTTAGCAACTAGACTTAAGCCTTTGCTTGGGAAGTTGATTTCTCCTATGCAAGGAGGGTTTGTAAAAGGGAGACATATATCGGATAATGTTATTCAAGTGTAGGAAGCTATGCATTCTAGTTTTCTTCGGAAGGAAAAGGGCATACTTATCAAGCTAGATATGGCAAATGCCTTTGATCGGGTAAAGCATTCCTTTCTTTTCTCTATTCTCCACTCTTTTGGATTTAGTTCTGCCTTTTTAAACTTGATCAAAGCTTGCATTAACAATCATTGGATAGCTCTATTAGTAAATGGCAGACCAACAAACTTCTTCCAAGTTTCCAGGGGGCTTCATCAGGGTTGTCCTTTATCGCCTTTCTTGTACATTCTTATGGTCGATTCTCTAAGTAGAAAGCTCACCGCATGAAAATTTGATGGGCTTATTCTGGGCATAACTTCAACAGCTGGAGTTGAAGCTATTAACCATGCTCTCTTTGCAGATGACACCTTGCTTTTGGGTGGAGCTTCCTTAAAAATGGCAAAAGTCTTCTCTAAAATTATGCATCATTTTTGTATCATTTCTGGGGCTCTTATCAATAACCGTAAGAGTGCAGTGTATGGTTAAAATACAGATCAACCAAAAATGGATAAAATCTCGTAGATCTTGGGTTTTGAAGGTTATGCCACTTGGGATAAGGTCAAATATCTGGGTCTACCTCTCACTTTGGGACAGAATAATCATTCCTTATGGCTGGAAATTGTTGATAAGATTAAAGCAAAGATTGTTTCGTGGGGGGTCACTGGCTTACAAAGGCAGGCAAGGTCATTCTAATCAAATCAGTCCTTTCATCTATTCCTATTTACCAATCTTCTTTACTCCTGGTACCTAAAGCTATTCTGGATCAGATTTCAAAACTGATCAGAGACTTCCTATGGAGCGGTGGGAAAGGAAATCAGAATTGCATGCACTTGGTTAAGTGGGAAATTATTAAAAAACCCGTTCTTGAAGGCGGTATGCAAATCAAAGATCCGGGAATGTCCAATTTAGCAATGGGTTGCAAATTATTATGGCAATTGTTTTCCAACAAAAAGCATCCAGTTAGTCATCTCTTCTGGAAAAAATATCTACATGGAGGAACATTAAGAAATCTTCAATTTGCAAACACCCCTAAAGGATCCAATATATGGAATTTATGCAAGAAAGGTCTTAATTTCTTCATCCAAAATCTGTATCGAATTCCAGGAAATGGTAGAAATACTCTTATGTGGGAGCACAAAATTAATGGCCACGATTCATTACAGAATGATGATTCTATTATGGAGTTAAAAAAAAATTGATGAGCAAAGGAATTAATAGACTGTATGATATAACCGAATGGGATGTCAATGGAAACTGGACCGCTTGGTCCCTCCCATCTCTGACAGATTGCGACCTGGCAAACTATTCTGTTCACAAAAATTTGCTTTTTGAGAAATTGACTGGTCTCGCTCCAATTCATCGTGATTGCAAAGATACGCGGGGATGGGGAATAAATGGTTCCTATTCAACTACAATTGGATTCAAACAGATGTATTCATCCCAACCTGGTTCTCCAGGCACACACAATGCAGCTTTGTGGAAAATGGTGTGGAATATGCCCAGCGTTCCAAAAATTAATTTTTTCATTTGGACTATAATGCATCATAAAATATTAATTAGAGAAAACTTGATTAAAAGAGGTTTTTTTGGACCATACAAGTGCTGCTTCTGCCAACAATCTGATGAATCTACAGCACACATTTTTGTTGAATGTGATTTTTCTAAAAAAGTATGGGCTGTTCTGCGTGGGCCGCCTATTTCTTTTTTTCCTTTATTTGCTGAACCTGTTTTTCTATTTAAAAATTGGCAATCAAGGTATCCCGGTACTCTCTCTTCCAATCATGTTTGGAGAAAAATATAGCAAGCCATTCCAAAATTAATTTGGTGGAAAATTTGGCTGGCTAGAAATGATTTGATGTTCAACAGCAAAATGCCGAAACCAAAAATTGTAGCATCAAAAGCTAAGGCTTTTCACTTGGAAGCAATAGGGAATCTTCGAATAGTCGGCACTTATTTAGAAGTTGAACATAATTGGCTCGGTTTGAAGATAGTGGATAAAATTCAGAAGGGCTTAAGTAGTCATGTTATTAAACCATATTGGGAGGTCAGACTTTCAGAAAAAGAATTTCCAGATTGGTGGCAATCCAAAAATAAAGCCTCAATTTTCTTTCATGGGGCGTCAAAAGGAAACCTAGGGAAAGCTGGAGCAGGGGACTTGATTTTTTATCCAAGCGAAAAACTAGAAACTAGTTTTAGCTGGGGAATTGGGAAAACTACAAATAATCAGGCAGGGTTATTTGCTCTCCTGAAAGCTTGCCATCTTGCAAAGGAAGCAGGCCATAATAAATTGCAAATCTTTGGAGATTCTGAGATCATCATCAAAACCTTAAATTCTGATCCAATGCTTAATTCTCTTATCTTGAATGTGATCATGCAAAGGGTGCACTTTATTTTGATTGATTGTGATTCAATTAGCTCTTACCACATTCTTCACAATTTGAACAAAATGGCAGATTTGAAAGCCAATCAGGGATGTCTTCTTCCTCCTAGAATGTTAAGAGTGAATGAAGGATCTTGTCTAATGCATCCCATCCCATGACAAAAGCCTTTTGGATGCAAGAAGCTGAATTCTTTGGAACAATTTGTAATTGGGTGCAAGCCCAATCTATTCCTTTTTAAATAAATAAAAAATAATCGTTTTGGTTAAAAAATAAAATAAAATAAGTTTTAAATTTTAAATTTTAAACAATTTTTTTTTTTAACACAAATGGTTATTAGGTATTATATTAAAAAAAACCGTGAGTGCATTATTTAGACACGTCGACCGTGATTATTCTACATCTAGCCAAAGACTTCCTTTCCCATGCCTTACAGAGGTTTTCCTATCCATTTAAAAAATGGGAGAGACCAATTCATGGAACCCAACTGAACGAGGGAAGATTGCCATTTATGATGAATAACACACCATCCAGGTTTGCCCCTTCATTAGCGAGCCTATCGACTTTAGCATTATTACTTCTTAAGATGTGGAAGAAATTCATATCTTGAAATTCTTTACAAATGCTAGTCAGTATGAAATGAATAATGGAAAAAGGGAATTTAAGTCCTCTCGAGATTTTCCAAGCTTCGATTATGACAATCATTGAATTGCCAAAAACTGTCAGATTTTGTAATCCCTATTCTTTAGTTATTTCCATTCCTAAATTAGAGGTAACAATTTCGCTTTATTGCTATATTTTCTTCCAATCCCCCAAGATAATTCTTCAATTTTGTTCCCTCCCGGGTCAAAAATTATCCCCCCCGCTCCTGCTAAACCTGGATTGCCTTTAGAGGCACCATCAAAGAACAACAAGTAATTATTTAACGAATTCCACCATTGAATAAACTGGGGAATGTTTAGTCTAATTTTCTATCTTGAATATCTTGGCCTTTTTATGGATGGTACCGGGATGGGATTGGCCATCAAAAAGTATTTAACCCGGATCTTCTCTTCACATGCAAGAGGCTCCGACACGATGGACTTGAGGCCTCTTGTACTCATAACCTTGTCCTAGACACTCTTCGCAGCGACTACCACTTTGATCAAATTAACTTTCTGATCTTCGAAGATTTCCTTATTTATTGCTATCCATATTTTCCAACAAATGAATTTGGGAATGGATAGCCATAGTCTTTGGAAATTAGGATTTTTATTGAATGAGCCTTGATAATATTGCTTCCACCCATTGAAGAAGTCTCTAATCCTTGTGGGGAGAACACAGGGACTTCATTTAGTGAACCTCTCACATAGCACGTGGGATCGTGGGATATTAAAGAATACCCTTAATTTCTGGAGATATTGACCCAAACTCTTTTTGTTGAAACCCCCTCCCAATACTTAAAACCTCCTCCCCACCCTTTTTTATACCTCAATCCTTATAAACCACCCTACCCATCCCCACCTTCAACCCCTCATCCCCCCAATACCTACAATTTTTGATAATTTTAAAACCTGCAATATGAACTAACGTGATAGGATATTGGTCAACAAGTGAAGCCCCCGTGGGGGAGAATCATATTTGATTCAAGCTCTCTAATTGCCAACGTTCCGAGTGAATTCACACTCCAAGAATAATTGTAGTAGAGTTTTTTGCATAGAACACACTTGGAGGGGCCTTCGAAATTCCTTTTTTTAAGGTTATCTGTCGTGAGAGTTTTCCCGTGAGCTAGAATCCAGCAAAACATGTTTATTTTAGGGAGATTGACCTTGCTCCAAATCGCACTCCAGACTTTGTCATTTTCATTGGTGAAACTGTTACGTTTTATACAGAATGATTTGTAGCCTTCTTGGATTAAGTATCTTCCTACATAGCCCCAACCCATTCTGCCTTTATGGGATTTATGCGTGGGAGCCAAGGCAAGTAGGTGGGAGCGCATGAAGTCAAAATCATATTTGAGATTATGGGGAACTCTGAATTCTTTCCATCCTAGCCACTATCCTCTAGTGTTCCAAATTGAGATATCATACAACGATATAAGATTGTTTTGCTCCATCCAAATTCTTAGGTCGTTGAGCCCCACGAAGGTCTTCAAAGGAGGGAGTTGCCCAATTTTATCTTGCCATAGTCTTTTTTTTACCGTTTCCAGGGAATCCAGATAATATCTTGGTGAGTAACTCTAGTTGCTTTATTACATAATTTCCAGATGGGCGATCCTTCCTTTCGGGTGTCTTCTTGCTCTAAGCATCTAAGTATGGGTTCTGCTAGTTATTTTTTCATTATAATTTATTTCCACTAGGATTTTTCCCGAGAGATAATTCTCCAAAGGATCTTCGCACCAAGGGCAATGTTCATGAATCCATGGTCTCACACTCTAGCTCCCCTTTGTATTTTTGAGCAGCATACTTGTTCCCAGTTTATCAGATGCAATTTGTTTTTTTGTTATGCCTCCTTGCCATAAAAAATGTCTTAACTCTTTGGAAATGTTTTGCATAACCTTCACTGGTGCTAAAACTATAGAGCAAGAATATATTGGCATGGCTGACAAAACCGATTTAATAAGAACCCGTTTTCTAGCTGGATTAAGTCAGCGGGCACCCCACAAAGAGATTTTTATTTTGATTTTTCCAGTGATATGTTTCCAGTCAACCGACCGCTTGGCACCTTTGAAAATGGGGACCCCCAAATAGTAGAATGAATTCCAATCCTTCTTACCTCCAAATTCCATGATTCTTGCAATCCTTACTAGCTTGTTTAAGGGGCAATTCCAATTGTAAAATATTTACTTTGATGAATTGATATTTCCATCAGAGACCAACAGAAATGAGTCCAACATCCTGAATCTTTTTGCAATGACAACTGAAGCACCACCCAAAAGAATTATATCATCGACGAACTATGCTATCCCTCCCAAAGCCCCTTTAGAGCTGATAGCTAAACCAACACTCGGTTTCTAGAATTGCTTGGAAATATTTAAGGATTCTCTTGAATCCAATTTGGTCTCCTGCACTAGCAAAATGTCTGGTGATTCTTTACCAACAATAGCTCTTAGAGTATCCACTTTATTCGAACTCCTCAAACCTATGTAGTTCCAGGATACCATTTTCATTAGTTTTTATGAACTTGAGGTCCTGCTCGAGACCATCCCTTTGATTTTTCCCTTACAGCTTGCTTCAAATTTAGCAGAAGGTTGGTATCCTCTATTCTTTTTTTCCTTCCTAGTTCTAATTCTTTCTCAGCTTCTCGCTCTCTGAGGTGTCGATTTGATTTTCTGCCCCTGTTGGAAGGAGGGTTAATCGATTCATCATCATTAAGTGACCCATTGGAGGAGGATAATGAGGTGATAGAAATCCCACACCTTGAGGAGTCTCCTTACTGTTTTAACCATATTTGCCCAGGAGTTGTTCAGTGAGGGTGCATTGTCTGAGGATTTCCTTGGATCTTTGTTCTTAGGGGATGATGGTGCAGTTTGCATAAGAGGGTGCACCTCATAGATGGGGTCAATTTGAGTATTTTTGTCTGAAATTTCTCCTTCCTTTGTTTGAAGTGCTTGGAATTGGTTGCTTATAGATGCCTTAGGTTGAGACACAGGAGCAACGTTGGGAGGTGGCAAAGGAGCGATGTTTGATTTTTTCCCTTTTTAGTTTGTTGGCCTCCTTCTTCTTGGGTTTTCTCAGCTTCTTCTTGAGCGGCTTTAGGGATTGTTTTTGCAAAACGTTCGTACTCATGACATTTCTTGCATTTGAAAGGTAGTTGTTCATAGTCAACTTTTTGATAGTGTTCCCATCCATACATTTTGAGATTTACAGCTTCAGGTAAGCCCTTCTCCAGATCTACTTCAATACATATTCTAGCACATGAGAATAGAGTACCTCGCGGCTCTACTTTATTAATATACTTACCCAAATAATTTCCAGTCGCTTGCAGTACCTCATCATTCCAGCAGTGTAAGGGTAGGTGCGACAATCGAACCCATACAAGAACAACATTTGGAATGTCTTTCTCAGGATCAAAGGAAAAAATCCATTGATTCAAGTACATTCCTCTCGGTCCCATAAAATATGGGCCACTTCTGAAAATCATATCCCGATCTTCTTCTTTTTTCAAACAAGACAACAAAGAGACCTTTTCCACAGAAGCTTTGTTGCATTTCCCTTGAGATCAAAGGTTTTCAATTCTTAGCAATCCAAGATTCCATCATCTTCGAAGAAGGCCAAATGCTTGTGAACTGTCCCACAATACCTCTTTCACTCAATGCAAGAGCCATACGTCTGGAAGCTGTCGACACAACCTGGATCTTTGGGGTAGAGCCGAGTTTGACAAACTTGGAGGACAACACCTCAGAGGTTGGTGGGGTAGGTGTTGAGGTCACCAAAGCCCTGAAAGTGCTCTCAAGAATGCACCTTCTCTCCTTCGGATTCAGATCCGGAGGATCAACCATCACTGCACAACCAATAAGACCCTTCTCCAACGAGTGAACTCCAGCAGTGATCTTCAACAATGATCTCCAGCCAACGATCAACATCGATCTTTAACAACAATCAACAACGATCAACAACAATCTTCAACAACGATCAACAACATTGTTTTTCATACTCTCCTAGATATGCATAATTTCAAACAAGATTTTACAGACATTAAAAAAAAACAAAAAAAAAAACACTTTATATAACTTGTTATTACGTAGAGTAAACAACATTTTATCCCATACTTATTTGAGCTAAACTCAATTAATAAAGAATAATAAAGCTATATATCAATTACATTTAAGAAAGGATAATAAATAAATATTCCAATTTAATTTAAGAGAAATAATGATTTTTTTTTAGCAAATGGAATAATGATGCCTAACACTTCGAGAGAGGTTATATAATTTGATTTGTTTCAGAACATAATTCCTTACCATAGAGATAATCACATGTGGCTCTTTAATGTTTGGTCACTAACAATAATATTCACTCCATATGCTTGAAAGCATTCTCCATGTGATAAAAAATCTATAAAAGTATAGCTAAGGGGGTCATTGCAAAGATGTGTATAAATACCTCAGCAAGGCACATGACCACACCAATGTATCATATCATGCCTTTCTACAAGAAGCCCACTGTCTTGGAGGCCTGTCGTCGCTTTTGGGCCAATGCATTTCCAAATCTCTGTATTGGAAAAATGAAATGAAGATTCTTAACTTGCATTTTGATGTGTTTGAGCATGTGGGTTCTCTCCCATCTGTCCATTCTTTGCAACCCCAAAACCGCTTGGAGCAGCCCCTTATGAAGAAGAAGAAGAAGCACAAGATTGTACACAGAAGAAGAGAAGCAACACCACTTTCATGGCAATCGAAATCCAAGGTGAAGATGGGTTTACAAGTAAGAAAATGAGAACGCATTCGTTAGAGAACACATGGCAAGCAAATGGAGGCTTACCCAGGTATTACACATTCGCCTCCACTCCTTCAAGGTGTATGTTAATCTCTTTCTCTGTCACAGGAAAATATCAGAATCCCAAATAAATGATTGGGAACGCAAGACGAATCCAACCATTGAGAGAAACCAATCTGAGATTCTGCTCACATCACAAGTCAGGAGTTTGAGCAGTTGTCCGAGGTCCCCAAGTTCAGGTTCTGTTTTCTCAAGGCCACATGGGGAATTGAGCTTAGTTAAGAGGGTCTGTGAGATGATAAAAGGGGGACGCTGGGATATACCCAATGGATTATTATGTGGGTTGACACCATTTCAGTTGGTTCAGATTATGAAATGCCTAGTCAACCCAATTGCGGCACTTCGATTTTTCAAGTTTGTGTCCTTGCAATGGTATCCTAGGCATTTTACTCAGTCCTGCTGCACAGTTGCCCACATACTTGTCAGGGAAAGGTCTTGGAATCTTGCACAAGACGTCCTTTATTATTTGGTTGAAAGAGTTTCAGCTTCTGCTATTTTTGAGAGTCTACGGATTACTTCCGAAGGCTGCAACGGCAACCCCGAAGCCTTGGATTTTCTGTTCAGAGCCTGTGTGAGGGCCAAGATGATTCCCGATGCCATCGATGTTTTTTATCAGATAAAGAATCTTGGATTAAGGCCTAGTATCCATTCTTTGAACATTCTATTGAATGTTTTGATTCAACTGAACAAACCACAGATGGTTTTGGAAGTCTTTCGAGATTTGCTAGTTAATAATATTCTACCCAATGTACGAACCTTCAATATCATCATTCATGCCCTTTGTAAAAAGGGAGAGTTGCAGAAAGGGATAGAGTTGATGAAAGAGATGGGTAAGTATGGGTGCGAGCCTAATGTATATACTTACAACACGCTTATACATGCACTTTGCAAGATGGGCAAACTTCAAGAAGCATTGGACTTGCTATCTATCATGTTTGACAACGGGTGCAATCCCAATTCCAGCACTTATAATACACTCATTGATGGAGCTTTCAAGGCAGGGAAGATGGGTGTGGGAAACGGGCTTTATAATGAAATGTTGGAAAAAGATATCCATCCCGATACGATAACCTTTAATACCATCATCTCTGCACATTGTAAAGTGGGAGAAGTGGACCGCGCAAACCTACTTTTGATCAAGATGCTTGAAAAGGGTTTAGTACCAGACAACTTCACGTTTAACACACTTATTGCTGGGAACTGCAAGCTAGGCAATGAAGAGGAGGGAAACAAAATTTTAGATGATATGATGAAGAGAAACCTACTTCCTGATGTCTGTACATACAATGTGCTTATAGCTGGACATTGCAGGGCTGGAAGGATAGAGGAGGCCAGCAGGCTCTTTAATCAAATGCTTGAAAGTGGTCTGTGTCCTAACCATTTTACGTATAATTCAATCATCGCTGGTTACTGCAAGGCTGGCAATACAAATAACGCATTTAAGTTTTATGAGGATATGGAAAAGAGAGGTCTTTTGCCTGATGTTATTACTTATGGTGCACTCATCATGGGGTTATGCAAGGAAGGTAGAATGCAGGAGACAGGTTCTCTTTGGAATGAAATGCTGGATCAAGGTTTGACTCCAGACAAAATTATTTTTACCACACTAATTGATGGGCATTTGAAGAAAGGAGATATATGGCAAGCCTTTAAGCTATGGGCTGAAATGGGAGAAAGAGTACATTTCCCTGATGTCGTTGCTTACACTGCTCTCATCAATGGGCTTTGCAAGCAAAGCAACATGCAGGAGGCGCATATATACTTCATGGAAATGATAAATAAAAACATTTCCCCAAACAATTTCACTTACAATTCATTGATTGGTGGACATTGTAAGGAAGGAAATTTAGCCTTTGCTTTCAAGCTTAAAAAAGAAATGGTAGAACAGGGGCTTGTACCTGATGTTTACACTAAAAACATTCTCATTAATGGACTTTGTAAACAACAAAGGCTACAAATGGCAAATAGGCTCTGTTTCCTCATGCACAGCAGTGGCCTGGTTCCTGATGTTGTTACCTACAACACTTTAATTCATGCATACTGCAAGACAGCTAACATGAGCAAGGCTGTGGAAATCATGAACAGGATGTCTTGGAATGGGTGCATTCCTGATATATTTACATACAATACATGTATTAATGGTCTTTGGATCAGCAAAATGATTAATCAAGCTTTTAAGCTTCTGGATAGCCTCATTGCAATAGGATTTACTCCTGACACAGTCACCTACAATATAATTCTGAGTGGTCTCTGTAAGGATTTGCTTGATCAGGCTGCTATATTGTTAGGAAAATTTTTAAAAACTGGTTTTATTCCTGACACTGTTACTTATAATATGCTGCTTACTCGTTTCTGCAAGTTTGGTATGGGTGATCAAGCTATGATATGGCTAGGTAGACTTTTGAAAACATGCTTTATTCCAAATGCTGTTACATATAAGATACTAAACAGTGCTCATTTTCGTGGCCCAAGGTCTGCCAAGATTCTTAGAGAAATGACAAGAAAAGAATTTCTGCTGAACAGTGTCATGCAGTCGATGATTCAGGGGCAGTACAATCAAGGATTCAGGGAGACTACAGATGCGCTCTACAATGACATGCCGAAGGACACTATTAGTTTTTCTAATATATGTTCAAAGAATGTAAGGGACAACCGTGATGGACAAGACTCTTTTGATGTTCACCAAGGAGTTTTAAAGGAAGACCATCATAATGTTTTTACTCATGACAGCCTGAAAGTCAGTTCTCTAGATGGTTCCTATCAGGAAGGGAAGTTTGGTGTAGATGGGCTCTTTGAAAATCAAGCAAGTGTGTAAAGGCAATATGCATGAGTCTCATGCTAGGGTAAATTTCAATTTCCAATCATTTGCCTTGCACTTTGCTTACAAATTTTTGATACAAATGCTTAGCTTGCAGAAAGAAATTATGTAATCTCTACTAGTGACCAAAATAGTGTAAGATCATAACAAATTTGGGTTGGTTGAATCGATAATAGATAAACCCTCTGCAAAAGGGTATAATCCTGAAGGTGAGGAAAGTCTAAATGAGCAAAGACACGGAAGAAAGAGAGCTGGCCTGATCAGAAAGCTGAAATACAAGAGCTTCCCATAATTTGTGTCCAATTCCAAAGAAGTGCCTGCAGATCCATCTATCTCTGTGAAGTCACCTATACTGAGATTAATGATTTCATCAAAGGAATGGCCCAGACTAATAGGAATTAGTTGGGCTATTCTTGGCAGTAACTGAGAGTTACTCTCATAAGCTTTCAGAATCTGTGCATGGTGCTTACATTATCTGTCAGACCTCTAGAGTTGCTGTTGCTCAATGATGGTTCAATTGGTGGATGTTTATTGCTTTTAATGGTGCAAGTAATACATGTGGGCTGAAGCTGCAAGAAGAATAAGGTGTTTTGAGTCTTTGACAACTGAGGCCTAAATAGCAATAGGTATACACCATAATTACAACTAGATGGCTGGCTTTCTGCTCATTTCAATCTTATTTTGACATAATTGGCCTGTTTAGAAGTTTAGAACTAGTATAGGTCCATCTTATCTCTGGATCTACTAAGCAGCAAGAGGGATTGAAACAAAACTAGGTATAAACCTCTCTTGACACTTAAGATTCAAGGTTAAGATGGATCTATGCTATTTATTTATTATTATCATTTTAGGTTGCTTTCTTTGAGATTAGATGTTGGATGCCATTTTTTTTCATTTTAGTTTATTCCACCCGTCTCCCATGTGATGTATCTCTTTCACCCCAGGTTGTAGGGTGCAATTTGCTTCTCTTGATGCATGGAGATTACATTTCAGATGTAAGTATTGCTTTCCTTGATGAAAGTTCTGATTTTAACACTACATTTTTTCAATTTGCTTTAGTGTGTTTATAATAAAGAATGCTGTTACCAAATTATGTTAGACTAAATACTGGATACAAGACATCAAAAGTAGGAAGAAAAGCATCACAGCTAAATACCTGGAAATGCCAGTTTTGTGTGCTACAACAAAAAAGGTCCTGGTTAAACCATGATTTCAATAGAGTAAGAAGACAAATCTTGAATAACGATTCCTTAGTATCTGAAAACATTATAGCTGTATTACAATGGAGCAGTATTTAGATGTTTCAGCATAGCATACTGTTGAATTTTAGCATGTGCATATATTCTTTAATCTTGCAGACTGTAAGATAGATACCAATAAGACAAGTGCAGTAGATAATCAAACATCAACACACATGAACACCAGATGTTTTCACGGGGAAACCTTTAAAGGACAAAAACCCCAAAAGCATTAGTAATTCATCCCTTAAATGAGATGACTGAGTTTGTAGCAATAAAAGATCTCAGAATTCTGAGATGAATGTTCTTCAAAAATTTGTCAAAACTCAAACCCTAGCAATCTCAAACCCTAGCAGGTTTGTCACATGGAGAGAGAAAGGCCAATTGCCATAAAAACTTCAGTTGGCAGAAAGGTGCTGAACTTGTCTGCTGCCCGGAACTTTTCAAGCTGCCCGAAAATAGCATACATGTCTGCCCAAAACTGCCCAAGATCAATTTACTGCTGCCCGAGTTCTGCTGTGAGCTGCCTGGACTAGTCTGGGGTTGCCTTGGACCAATTAACTGCTGCCCAAGATCTGTTGTGAACTGCCGGACTGGATCTGGGCTGCCCGAGTTCACCCTGACCTGTTATGCTGCTGCCTGAGGTAAGTTAGGGCTGCCCGAATCAGATTAGGCCTGCCCGAGATCAGCCCGAACTATTCTGTGTCTGCTGTGAGAATGGACAGGCTGCCCGTGTGTCTGTCGTGCTGCCAAAACCACTTTTGTAGCTGCCCGGAGAGGGAAAAGGCCTGCCCTACTGCTGCCCGAATTACCTCTGGCTGCCTGTGAGGAGGATAGGTCTGCCCGGATGAGTAGGTGGCAGCCCTAGATCTGTTTTGCTGCTGAACGTGAGGAATAGGGACAAGAGCCCTAGTCCGTGAGAGAAGATGAGATGATGCCCTAGCTAGTCAAGCCACCATGCTAGGGCATAAAAACAAGAAGTATTCATTCACTTGCAAAAAATCAACGAAATTCTTCAATGTAGCAGCTGAATGTGATGAAGATGAAGTGTGTCAAATGTTCTTCATTTATAGACTTTCAATCATTTGAAGTGGTCCTTGTAGTTAGGAATATAATAATAGGGTTTTATTCTTTTTCATGTTTACCCTTTTGATTTTGACTTTTAGTGGTACTAAAGACCCTCTTGTATTTTTACTTTGACTTCTTGTGGTACAAGAGTCTTTTTGTATTTTGTCTTTAGTCTCTTGGTCTTTCTCATGGACCAAGACTTAGGGTAAGTAAGTTCTTCAAGTGTTCTGTGGTCAAAGGCAAGTGGTCTTCATGGTCCTTCATGCCCACTCATAAAATAGGGAGAATTACTAATGCTTTTAACTTGAACTCCTTGTGCCACCAAGATCGGGTACCAGGTGACTTAACCAAGGGTAGCTAATCCCTGGAGAAGATCACACAGCCCATAGATCAAGGATAGGAGTGCCTCACATGCCCAGACCCGGTCTAGGGCTTATAGTGATAACCTGGTAATTGACCAGGTTCCTCAGCCCTAGGCTTCATCATTTGACTCAAAGTCAAATACTTGGTAACTGACCAAGCGCCTTCATTCTCCCGAAGAATGGCCCTCATCCCCTCGGCCGAGTCCCCCAATCCTAGACTGGTACAAGTTCCTGGTAATTGACCAGGTGCCTCCATTCAAGGAATGGTCACTGAACTCTAGGCTGAGTCCCCCAGTCCTAGACTGGTTCAATATTCCTGGTAACTGACCAAGTGCCTCCATTTAAAGAATGGTCACTCAGCTCTAGGCTGAGTCCCCCAGTGCTGCACTGGTACAAGTTCCTGGTAACTGACCAGGTGCCTCCATTCAAAGAATGGCCACTCAGCTCTAGGTCGAGTCCCCCAGTGCTGGACTGGTTCAAGTTCCTGGTATTTGACCAAGTGCCTCCATTCTCCAAGAGAATGGCTCTCGATGCTGCTTAGGAAAAATCAACACTCCCAGAGGTATTCTCTGCCATGCCAAGCTTGTCACGAAAGTATACAAACTTCATTGTGGTCAGAGGCTTGGTCAAAATATCTGCAATCTGTTCATCTGTACGAATGTATTATAGCTTCCGAGTGCCTCTTTGTACACGTATCGTAGATTGGACTTCCAGAAATTTTTGAATAGACACTCCCCTTGCTAGACATATCATAGATGGGATTCTCAATAAGATTTTCACAAGTTGGATTATCTATGAAATTCCAATAGTCATCACTCCCATCTATGTCGGATATGAGAGAGTCTTCCTCGCTGGTATCACATCCTAAGATATAACTACCCTCCTCCTATTTATAATAAGCATCCTTCAAAGTTTTGGTTTCAAAGATATTACAAGAAGTTAAACTTTCCAAAACTTCATCCCTAAGTGGTGAACATAGAGGAGTGTCATCATACACATCATGAATTTCTTCATAAGTGTCAATCTCTGTAATGGTTTCCTCATGAGGGCTTTTTGGAAAAATATTAGCATTGCAACAAACTTGAGAATACCTCAAATCTTCAATGTTTTCAGTTATGGTGACATGAGGAGAGTCTTTAACAATGTGTTCAATCATGGGTTCCTCGTGAAGCTCTTCAATAGGATCATCCTGAGTGTGCTCATCTATAATGGAAGTCATGGGATCCTTTAGCTCCTTTAGGTAGGTGAGAGCCCTTTCTACAATAGCTACCATATCTCCCTCAGCATTATGCCACCTCTCAAAAAACATAGCACATAACTCTTCAAGGGAGGTAATGCATTTATCAGGAAGACCACAAAACCGTATCCAAGCCTTCTTCTCCAAGAATTAGCAAAAATCCGCATCATATTATCTCTATGAAGCATGTTGAGCTTATTCACAAATGATAGAAAGGATATGATGTTATAGACAACTAAATCACAATTTCCACAAAAAATTGGAGCCTGAACATATCCTTTATCCTGGGGATATGGTTCATGGTTAGGAAAACCCGGGATGCCCGAGAAATCGATGTGAGGATATGCATTGGAAATTTGAGCACGAGAATCTTCATCATCCATAACGGCTTATCAGTAGCATATATCAACCATGTATTTTGTACTGAACCAGAGCCGTCAAATAATGAGCATTTAAAGATTACTATGTCGCATGAGCTCATCTACACACAACAAGACTCAACAAAATTATGAGAAAGTAGGGTTTTATCCCTTTAATGGAGTCGCCATGTGAAAAAGAAAAATATGCATTTATAAATCTTTCACAAAAATTATTTTTGCTTTTCCTTGTAAAAAATAAAAAACTGAAAAAGGTCAGTGGAGTCGCTAGATGAAATTTAAAGATCTACTCTAAGCATTCATCAAACAAAGCAAAAACAAAAAGAAGAAAACAAAAGTCGTACTCTGTGAATAAAAAGATTTATCCCCGACAACGCCGCCAGAAAATGTTGCCTCCTTTCACACACCTGGGGGGACGTGGCAGAAATCTTCAAGCCACACGGTGTGTCCTTAGGGGCAAGTCTCGAGTCAAGGCTGTCACCTTGTTCTTGACTCCTCCATTTAGGCCAACTCCTAACGAAGCCAAGGGGGGTAGACCCTATTAATTGCTAAGGATTTTAGGGCTTTAGTGTTTTTACGGTGATGGAATAAGTTAATTAGGAGTTTTGATAAATGAATTCAACACAAGATATTTGCAAGATTTGTTACACCACAACAATACTTGATAAGCAAGAATGCCGAAACATATGATAATATAAAAAATAGACCAGTGTAAATAATGGAGTCCACAAATAAAAATGATGTTGAAATGCGAAAGGATGTTGCAAGTGCTCTTGGTCAAATTTGAAGTTAATGTGAGATGAGTTGATTACTTAGGGGGGAAGGGGACTCCCGATATACCCAGGGGGTATGGGGAGTATGTCTAAAACCCTTAACCGACACGGCTACCCGAAAGGAATATGTAGGTTGGTTGGAGTCTCGGAGACGATGTTCAACACTACACCGCAAGGGTGTAGTCTAACTTGTGCCTTCGGTCATTGCCTAGTTGTTTTTGCTTCCTTTGGGTAATTTGCCACCGCAACGGCTTAAATCAAGGCGTTGGATTTTCACCTGGGGAGGTTAATTGAAAGATGTGAGATCTAGTTATTCTAGTCACCCACATTGCTTTTGATTCAGCCGACTGATTGGACGAACCGCAACCAGTGCAGAGCATACACAACGGAGTCTTGGTAATTTTTAAGGATTTTAAAAATTAGGTGTTTTTTGTTAAAAAGGAAAAAACCTCTAGGAATCTCTTTTGGTCCAAATGGACCTCAATCGAGAAAGCGAGGAGAGGTTAATTTTAGATGACAGAAAAATATCAAAACAAAACTCACGGATTGTCTAATTAGTCCTACCACGCATCTCTTTCTCCTTTCGGGTCAATCGGGAAGTCGTGGGGTAAGTAGTATGATTACTTTGAATTTGTAAAAGATGAAAGCATGTAATGAAAAATCAAAGTATATAATACTGCAATACACAACTAAACTAAAAAGGGTGAAAAAATGCAAAAAAGAAAAATACCCAGGGACCCCCTTGGGGGATGGGGAGTGGGCTCGAAAGAGCCTACTTTAACTTGCTTTTTATTACTCGGTTACAATTCTTTAGCAGAAATGCTCTTTGGTCCTTGTTATCTGGGATCCAAAGGCTTACAAAATACAAAGAAAAGAAGCCCCGTTGAGGGGGGAGCCTTTTGGAAGCTCCGGATGTCCAAAACAAGTGTTTTCGGGAAGAGTTTCCTTCTCTTTTTTAATGGACCTGCTAAAAACCAGCAAGCTAATGTCAGTGAAAGATGCCCAAAAACACTTAGGAAGTGTCTTTGGACAACACACGAAAATCACACAAAAAAAAACTAAGTTAAAATAATGAAAAACGGGCAAAGAGGAACCAAGGAAAGCAAGCCTTTCTTGGGATCTTGGCTTGCCTTATGGGCAGCCAATACGATATGCACTTCTATGCTAGATATAACTTTAAACTTTGAAAGAAACAACTATTGCATGCAAGCTATAGATTTCTCTAAAAATGGCATGCAAAAAACTATTTTCTTTATGCTAGATCTATGATGCTTATGGAAACTTTGAAAAACAAAGATCTAGCCTTTTGAATGCTTATGTATGAGATCTAATGAGATATTTTGCATATGATAAATTAGAAGCTCATGCATAAACAAAGTAACCAAGAAAATTTGATTTTATAAAAGAGAGGAAGAGGGGAGAAGGTTGGTTCGTTGCTGGAATGAAACAAGCTAAAAGGAGCCCCTTTTGTGGAGCATCGAGGGACAGTATCTTGAGCTTATTGGATAGGGAATGGCGTCAATCCAGATCCACACCTCATCCGATTGGGAACTTGCAACTAGATCACAAAAACTTGCACAAAACCTCGTGAAATCTGGATATATTTGTATGAAACAAAAAGGAAAGATCATGCAAAAATAATCTTATTTAAGCATATAACTTAGATTCTTGAGCATACACAATATGAATAAACAAGAGCAAGTAATCTTACTTGCCAAGTTTACACCCTTACTTGATTCAACTGAATCCTTGAATCCAAAATACAAAGCAACACAAAATTAGAAAAAAATTGCAGTTACCACATTAGCAGCATGATGCTAGAAATCCACACAATTACAAGCACTACAAAGTATAGCCTCCAAAGATTCATTATTTAGCAAATGAATGAAAAATTACAGTATTACAATAGCCGCCAACTTTTCATCCAACTCTAACTAGCTTGGAAGAGAGAAAGGCTGCTTTATTTATAGCCAGAGCCAAGCCCCTAAGGGGCTACCAACATTGAAGATACACCTGAAGTCACATTGAGCTTAACTGAGTCAATCTGAGTTGAAGTGAAGAGAGACTGAGTTGAACTACAGAGGTGATTGACACCTCTCTCAATTAACTCCTAATCAATTGCCAACACACTCAATCTAATTCACCAACTCAAAAACGACGTCCATCTCTCCCTCACGCAATTTGAATGAAGGCTGGTGGGTGATGTCACCCCATTGCATGTGCTAGCCATTAAGATAGAAGCCAAAGTTTTGAATTCAAGCAAAAGAACCAAGCTCGAATGGGGTTCACCCATTCATGCTAGCGCGATGTTTATTTGACTTGCGACTTCCTCAAAGTTGACGTCACCCCCTTATGCCACATTCGCTGCCTTAAAGGAGTAGGCTCTAAGGTTTAATGAACCGATGTTTAAAAACTACCAAGCACTCAAACTTGAAAGAGGTGGACCCCTCCTTCCACCTCACACGATCTTCAACATGTGAAGAGAGGTTGATGTGAAGAGATAAACAATGTTATAACTTGGTCCCCCTTTAATCCAAAGTTTGATATTTGTAAGCAAACTCATGTTGGAGAGGATCGTAAGTTTAATGGGGGACCCATGCCATGTCTCCTCTTTTAAATAATTTTTTAATTTTCCACATTTTTCAAACTTTGACTATGGTGCCACTTTGCCGAAATTTAGCTTTAAAATGCTCTTGTGATGCATCTTTAGCTGAATAATGCCTCACGGGGTGTTCCGGCTGCCCGACTGATGTGGAAAGTGGTCCTTGAGGTAAAGTGGATGCTCTGGGTGTGAAAACGAGTGTCCCCACGTCAGAAACATACTCCGTATTTGACTTTTATTACATTTTGATTTTTTTAATTAAACCATTAAAAAATGGCTTAAAAAACGGGAAAAAATATTTTTCTCGGAAATTGACGAAACTCTAGGGGGACCTAGCACATGTCCATACGACTCAAAATCAATGCCTAGCACGTTGAAAAACACTGATACAAGGCTCTAATAACCTCCTAAGGTCGAAACACCAAGACAACTACCCCAACTTTGGAGGTGTGAGTGAAAAACTCAGAAATTATTAGTCGTTTGTTCAACAAGCAATAATAACCGAGGGAAAAAACACTTCGGGCTAGTCAGCTTGATGCTTAAGTCTGGGAAGCCGAGCCTTTTATAAAATATTAAATGCTAGGACATTTTTTACTATTTTCCCCAAGGGGGTATGAACATGTGTTACAAAAATTTTCGAACAGACTCCGAGAAAAAGGCTGGCGAACTTCTGAACTCTGATCATGAATAAGTGTACTTGTTCTGCTTCGCCAGCTCGCTTGAAAAAAAACACCCACCAAGTACAACTTAGGTGGTAATAGAGTCCACATCTTGTGAACTAGTGGCCAAGTCACGCAACTTTTTCAAGTTCTTTATCATGGGCATGCTCATGGACTTGCAGTCCTGCATCCCAAATCTCTGCAAGATGTCCACTGCATACTTCCCTTGTGTTAGGAAGATCTCACCTTGCTTTTGCCAAACTTCTAGGCCAAGAAAATAATGCATCAAACCAAGATCCTTCATTTCAAATTCAAAGGTGAGCTCCCTCATACACTGAGCTATCAGCTGTTCCTCTCTAGTCAGGAGCAAGTCATCCACATACAAGACTAGGATCAATATATGGTTATGAACAACCTTAAAGTACAGATTGGAGTCAGCAGTACTTTTGGAGAACCCAAGCTGTGAAGATAACCATCAATCCTCGCATACCTGACTCTTGGAGCCTGTTTGAGCCCATACAAGGCTTTCGTCAGTTTGTACACCTGGGACGTATCCCCATGAGTCACAAAGCCTTCAAGTTGTTCAATGTAGACTTACTCATCAATTTTTCCATTGAGGAAGGCTGTTTTTGTTAGAGATTTAGCTCTGGCACTCCGCATGTTTTTGTCTTGTATGCGGAAGTGTCCATGCACTAGCTAGGCTACTTTACTTTGTAATGTTGTTTTATAAAGTATAAAGTGACTCTTATGTAAATGGGACTTTTTATAAAGTATTCCCTTGTT
>LPNX010193999.1:301556-324216 GCA_001517045.1 Pseudotsuga menziesii
TTGCTTGAGTTATTTGTAGGGAGAGAGGGAGCTGCAATTTTTCTCAAGTGGGCACGAATCCCAAGGAGAATTTTTTTTCTCAAGAGGGCACGAGTCCCAAGGAGCTGGGCGGTTTTCAAGGAATTTAGTTTCTGTTGAGTTGTATTGTTTCGTACAGTCTGTACAGTACAACAAAGGCACATTTTTCGTGGAAAAATTTATGGGCACGATTTTCGAGAAGTGAATTTTTTTCAAGCACAGAAATCCGTACAGTCCGTACCGTTCTGTACAGTCTGTACATTCTCCTGGTGGCACGGAACGAAATTCGAGGTGGGCACAAAAATTGAGAAATCTGGTACAGTCTTTAATGCTGAAATAAATGTTGTTGTAAATAATTTTTCTGCCTGATAAATGCTACAATAAAATTCTCTTGGACTGGTTTTCCCCGGGGTGGGGTTTTTCCAAGGTCACATTGACAAAAAATCTACTGTTTTATGGGTTTATCAGTCTGCTGTTTTTTATGTGTATTTCCGTTGCTACAGAATTAGTTTTTCAGTGTTTCAGCTTCATGGTTGTTGGGTTTTATGCATGTGAAGTATTTTTACTTAATGACAGTCAAAGTCTGAAATCTGGGTTTAACTAAGTGTTTGGAAAAAGTCTAATTTTTTGTCAATATTTCTACAGTTTTTACATCCATCTGATGGAGCTTCCATTCGAACATAGCAGCAAGAGAGATGATGGTTCTAATAGTGGTATATCTGGCTACTGGAGCAAAATTCTCATCATAATCTATGCCTTCCGTTTGAGTAAAACCACGAGGTACAAAGCTGGCCTTGTACTTCTCAATGTTGCCATCAACAACATGCTTGATTTTGTAGAGCCATCTCGATGTTACCACTGACTTTCTGTTGGTCTGGGAACAACTTCCCACACATCATTCTTCGTGATTGAACTGTATTCTTCAATCATAGCATCATTCCATACCTGTTGGCTTGCTGCTTCTTTGTATGTGGAGGGTTCTGCATTTATGAGTTTGCTCATGAGGCTTGAGTACTTCTGTGGCCTTATACTTTCTCCGAAAGTTCCAGGAGGAGCTTTATGCTTCTCAGCTTCTTGCACGGTTTCTCGGTGCCAGGCTGGTCTCCTTTTGTAAGGAGAGACATCAAGTAGTTCTTCAGCCAGACTTTCAGATTCTTCAGGCACATCTGGAATTTGAGGCTCAAATTCTTCTTCTTCCCTCTGAACTTCTGTGATCTTAGAAGGGGATTCTTCATCATCCTTTGGAAGCTCTTGTGTTTGACGAAGCACAACTTCCTCATGGAATATTACGTCTCTACTGACTTCAATGTATCTTTGTCCAGGGAGATAGATGCGGTAAGCTTTTGAGCTTTCATTGTAACCAACAAATATGCCTTTCTTTCTGGAAGGCTCTAGCTTAGCCCTCTTTTCTTTTGGTACATGAATATACACACTGCACTGTGCCAAAAATCCTCATGTGGTCAACTGCAGGTTTCTTACTGGTAGAAATTTCTTTTGGAGTCTTTTCCCCCAAGATGTCATGAGGGCTTCTGTTTTGAATGTACACAACAGTACATGCAGCTTCAACCCACAAAGATAAAGGAAGATCAAGGTTAGTTAGCATAGATTTAGCAACTTCACAAATCGTTCTATTCTTCCTTTCTGCAACCCCATTCTGTTGAGGGTTGTAAGGCACTGTCAACTCCTTCTTGATTCCTGCTTCTCGACAAAAATCATCAAACTCGTTAGACTCATATTCACCTCCGTTATCTGACCTTTAGGATACAGATGTGTCTTCCTGTTTGATTTTCAATCAGAGCCTTGAACTCTTCGAACTTGTCAAAAGTCTCACTCTTGACTTTGAGAAAGTAGATCCTGGACTTTCGAGAGTGATCATCTATGAACAAAACATTATACGAGCACCCACTCAAGGAGGGTGAAGACATAGGCCCACAAATGTCAGAGTGAATCAAATCCAATATTCCTTTAGATCTATTCTTGCTTTTGGAGAAGGATTTCTTAGAGTTCTTACCTAGAGCACAACCCTTGCAAATACCATCATGTTTAGGGGAAATCTCAGGCATACCTGTAACCATCTTTTGAAGGCCTGGAAGAGCTGTATAGTGAAGGTGTCCAAACCTCTGATGCCACTGCTCAGATGGATCAACTGTGTTGTGAACCAAGGCTTGAGCGGAATTTTCGGAGGCTTTGTAAAGACCTCCCTCTTGAACTACAATCGATACTTCTGAGCTTAGCTTCTCATTCTTTGCCCATAGTAGGACCTTCTTGTCCATGAAGAGGACCCTGTAGCCCTTGTCTTTTAAGCCAACAACAGAGAGGAGGTTTTTCTTCAAACCAGGTACATATAAAATGTCATCAATATGCAAAACTGTGCCTGATTCAAGTTGAAGTGAGGTTGAGCCAACTCCAATCTTGTAAGTGGTGTCATCCCCACGTTTCACTTGAGTAGTAAACTTCTTCTTTCTGTAGTTGGTGAGTGCTTCACGGAAACCTGTCATATGTCTGGAAGCACCACTATCCACTAACCAAGAGTTAGCATTGTTAGTGATGGAGCCAGTAAGAGCAGATATCAGGTAGGATTCCCTTCTAGGTTCATCTTCTTTTGTAGTCTTAGTATTCTTCTTCTTCTGCAGCAGATTCTTGAAACCTTCTTTTGAACTTTCTCTTAGGCTGCCTGCAATCTTTGGCAAAATGTCCAATCTTATGACAATTAAAACATTCTAAACTTGGAGCACTTGAAAATTTACCTTGTGGTTTCCTTTCCTTCTTTTTTTGAGTGAAGGGCTTCTTGAACTTCCTTGTCTTTTAGCTGTAAGAGCAAGGTTTCCTTCCGTGGCCCCAATTGCTTTGCTTTGAACCCTTCCTTATTCTTCCAAACAGTCATGCCAAAGTCTATCAAAGTTTGGCCGAGTTTCACGTCCACTTACAGCTGCCAAAAAGGTTTCCCAAGAATTGGGAAGACCATCGAACACAGTCTGTACAAGATCATCATCATCCACAAGTATACCAATAGCAGTGAGTTGATCTCTTACCTGTGCAATCTTTGTGAAGAAGTGTGCAACTCTTACATCTTTGTTCATCTTCAGTGTACGGAATCTCTTTTCAGTACTCTCTTCTGGCTAGGTGCCTTCTTTACATACAAGTTCGTCAAGGTGTCAAAGCATTCTTTGGCGGTCTTCAATCGTTTGATGGTGGGCATCAAGGTTTCCTTGACTGAGTCATAGATGATCCTTCTTGCCTTTGCTTGCTTCTTCTTGAAAGCAATTTTGCCAGCATTAGATGTTGGTTCTTCTGTGGTGTTAAGAACCAGGTCATCAATGTCATTTTCCTCTAGGGTGGCCATGAGCCTAGCTTTCCAACAGTTGTAGTTTGCTGATCCCTTAAGCCTCTCTTTTGGTTTGAATGTGTTGGTGGCCATCTCTGCTTCACAAGTTAGTTATCTAAGTCTGCAAAATGTCCCAAGGTCTAGGAAGATTACAATAATCTGCTCTCTTACTGCAGTCTTCACATGCAAAGCTCTGATACCATGTTGAATTTTAGCATGTGCATATATTCTTTAATTTTGCAGATTGTAAGATAGATAACAATAAGACAAGTGCAATAGATAATCAAACATCAACATACATGAACACTAGATGTTGTCACAGGGAAACCTTTAAAGGACAAAACCCCCAAAAGCATTTGTAATTCATCCCTTAAATGAGATGACTGAGTTTGTAGCAATAAATGATCTCAGAATTCTGAGTTGAATGTTCTTCAAAAATTTGTCAAACCCTAGCAGCAGGTTTGTCACATGGAGAGAGAAAGGCCAATTGCCAAAAAAACTTCAGTTGCCAGAAAGGTGCAGAACTTGTCTGTTGCCCGAAACTTATCAAGCTACCCGAAAATAACAGATCTGTCTGCCCGAAATTGCTGGAGTTCAATTTACTGCTGCCCGAGTTCTGCTATGAGCTGCCTAGACTATTTCGGGTTGCCCGGGACCAATTCATTGCTGCCCGAGATCTGTTGTGAACTGCCCGAGATCTATTGTGAACTGCCCGGACTGGATCTGGGCTACCTGAGTTCACCCTGACCTGTTATGTTGCACCGAGGTAAGTTAGGGATGCTTGAATCAGATTAAGGCTGCCGAGATCAGCTCGAACTATTCTGTGTTTGCTGTGAGAATGGATAGGCTGCCCGTGTGTCTGTCTTGCTGCCCAAACCACTTCTGTGGCTTCCTGGAGAGGGAAAAGGCCTGCCCTACTGCTGCTCGAATTACCTCTGTGGCTGCCCGTGAGGAGGATAGGTTTGCCCGGATGAGTAGGTGGTAGCCCTAGATCTGTTCTGTTGCTGACCATGAGGAATAGGGAGAAGAGCCCTAGGTCTTGAGAGAAGATGAGATGATGCCCTAGCTAGTCAAGCCACCATGCTAGGGCATAAAAACAAGAAGTATTTACTCACTTGCAAAAACCAACGAAAGTCTTCAATGGAGCAATTGAATGTGATGAAGTTGAAGTGTGTCAAATGTTCTTGCAAATGATCTTCATTTATAGACTTTCAATCACTTGAAGTGGTCCTTGTAATTAGGAATATAATAGGGTTTAATTTTTTTTCATGTTAACCCTTTTGATTTTGACTTTTAGTGGTACTAAAGACCCTCTTGTATTTTTACTTTGACTTCTTGTGGTACAAGAGTCTTTTGTATTTTGTCTTTAGCCTCTTGGTCTTTCTCATGGACAAAGACTTAGGGTAAGTAAGTCCTTCAAGTGTTCAATGGTCAAAGGCAAGTGGTCTTCATGGTCCTTCATGCCCACTCAAAGCACATCATCATAAAATAGGGAAAATTACTAATGCTTTTTAACTTGAACTCCTTGTGCCACCAAGATCGGGTACCAGGTGTCTTAACCAAGGGTAGCTAATCCCTGGAGAAGATCACACAACCCATAGATCAAGGATAGGAGTGCCTCACACGCCTAGACTCGGTGTAGGGCTTATAGTAATAACCTGGTAACTGGCTAGGTGCCTCAGCCCTAGGATGCATCAGTTGACTCAATGTCAAATACTTGGTAACTGACCGAGCGCCTCCATTCTCTCGAAGAATGGCCCTCAGCCTTAGGATTAGTCCCTAGTCCTAGACTGGTTCAAGTTCTGTTGCAGCTGCAACTGTTATCCCCAATTTTTTTCAAATTTTGGTCCCCTCCTCATGATTTAGTGTTGCTTTAAATCGTTTGGATCCGTGAACCTTTTTGGTCATGCTTTAATTTTGAATTATTTTGAAGATTAACGCTCGTCCTGTTTTCGGAAGTTGCTTGTGTTTGAAAATCGTTGTGGGTCGCAGGTTTTGAGTTTATTTGCTACTCGAAGATGAATCGGACCTTCTGTTCTTGTAAAACTGCTGTCTCGGAGGTGAAACGGTTTTGACCATTGCTAAATTCTTGAGTTTTCAAACACTTAGCACTTGTTTTTTTCAGTTTGATTGGAGGCTCTTGTCTGTTCATCTTCCGCCGTTGCGGCTCCCAAAGCAGCTAATCACCCGAAATGAAAAGCGCTCCGCCCACCGATGCGTGTTGGTCTTTTAGTCGCATGACCGTAGTCTTTTCTCTTCCGCCATTGCGGCTGTGCAAAGCACTCGTTTGCCGATGTCAATGTCTTCCTGACTTCCGATTGGGAGCTTTCCCGCCCATATTTTAGGTCATATCTTTTCCGACCCCGATAGGCTTAAGTGGGTTCGCGGTGCCCGTCACCTTTAAAGACCCGCTTATGCGGCTGCAAATAAGTCTACCTTGCCGATGTTAGCGTTCTAAGCCGCCGATGAGTGTTTATTTCCCGTCATTGGTGATTCCTTCGAACCCTTAGGCGGACGAGATAGTGGTGTCAGCGCTTGTAAAATTCTCGTAACCGTGATGCAGTACATGGCTTTTCTTGCTACTTAGCCGTTTCGGTTGATAAAATTTAACGTAGTTTGATTTTTATTAAAAAATACAGCCCCCATGAATGATAGATGTCGTTCTATTGCAGGAAGATTCAAAAGACTGTTCATACTGCCGCGGCGCGAAGGTATAGATAGGAGACAGGATCGCAAGGAGGGCAAGCAAAGTAGAAGGCGAAGCCAATAATGACAAAGGCGTAGACCTGAAAGGTCTGTCAGTTACTCAGCGGATCATGAGTGCGCACGGAAAAGATAAAAAAGAGGGATATGTAACGTTTGAGGAACCTAAAGGTCCCACGCTGGGGGGCAGCCCAAGCGGTCTACTGTTTTAGTTTAAATGTTGAAAAGTTAGAAATGAGAGGGGCTTTTTCCCCTGGAAAAACTTGTAAACTATTGCTTGTAAGAGGAACTATTTCGTTTTACAAACCAGAAAGTGCAAATTTTACCTGTTGGAGAAAGTGCTATGTGGAATGTATCAATGTGTTTAAATGAGCGATGTTGAATGGGAACTATTTCGTTTTCAACTGTGTTTCATTCACTGTGAGAGCGTTCTAACTTCCTGAACCTATGTTCTTGTCTGAATGTTCTTTAGTATACTTTGTGATGTTTTCCACTATGAGTAATGGGATCTTTAACTGGTGATGAGCTAATCTTATCATATATATACTTTCATTCATGTTTAAATGTTTGGTTATAAGAACAACTATCTGTGATTTGCCATAATGCTTGGACAGTAATGCATTACTCATGAATTAATATCCAGCTCTCTAGAGATAGGTAGATAGTTAGTTTTACTTTATTACTATTTGTATGATTTAGATGCTTGTGAGTTTTAAGACGAGAGGTAAGAACCTGCGCATCACTTTGTGACTGCTACTTGCATCCTTATCACCCTGTATTGTTAATTAGGCATGTGCATATCATATCTTAAGTCAAAATACAAAAATATACATGGTGGACCGGGTTGCAACCGGTAAAACCCTTTGTTTTTGTTACTTTACCTACGGTAGCCGGACCGCAAACCGGACAGATTCCCTA
Source organism: Pseudotsuga menziesii (assembly GCA_001517045.1). Classification (NCBI taxonomy): domain Eukaryota; kingdom Viridiplantae; phylum Streptophyta; class Pinopsida; order Pinales; family Pinaceae; genus Pseudotsuga; species Pseudotsuga menziesii. The sequence continues at coordinate 308,521 of LPNX010193999.1, forward strand.
CACCGAACAGTCACAGGCTAGTTGGGAACGTTGACCGGGGAGAATCCCTTGCTGTTGTTGCCTGCGAATTTCCAGGCATCAACAGTTTTTGGCGCTAGAAGGAGGGCTGCCAGTGCATGGCTGGCCGAGGAAACCCGTTGTCCCGTGACTATTCTATCGGTAACAGTTCAGAAAGCAGTGGGCTTCATAATCCAATTCCGGAAGAAAGGGGTAGAGAACATTTGTTTTCTGTCGATAACGAAGTTGTTAATAATTTGAGAAGACACACTAGGGCATATGTGAAGAAAATTGGAGGATTGCCGATCATCCCTGAATTGCCCAGAAGATAATATAAAAGGAAGGATCGTCCTATATTGGAAGACTCAGTGTTGGTTGGGGATTGGGAAGAACTTGTAGAAACAGCCTTACAGGAAGTTGTACTGCCTTTGAATCAAGAAGGCCCAGATACTCCTCACAGTTCTCCTGCGCCCACTCCTATTTGCTCACCTCCTCACTCTCCACCTAGACTCATGGCAGGCGTAAACGCCAATCAACCACCCAACCCACAGAATCCACCACCTGCTTGGAGAGCCAGATCACCTTTAAACCTGACACCTCCGTTACATGATTTACCTCAAGCCTTTGAAAAGATGCGGCCCAAATTCGACCCAAGTGAAAAGATACTAGTAAACGACCACTTGCAAAGTTTCTATTTGGCAATTGAAGGGTTAAGGGCTGGGGAATATGAGGATGTGGTTTGCAGACTTTTCCCGCACACCCTTAAAGGAACTGCGGCATCATGGTACTTTGGTTTGCCGGCAAACTCTATCCTTGATTGGGATACCTTCGAAAGGATTTTTAGAAGTAAGTATGCAACTCAGAAGACTCATGCAGCTCTTATGAAAGGACTATGCGCCTTGAAGAAAGAGAGAAAGGAAAAGGTGCACAGTTTCACCCAAAGGTTTGCAGCATATCTCAAGAATTTTTCTGAAGCTGACAGACCTTCAGACAAGGTCTTGATTGAATATTATACCTCAGCTTTAGGCCCTGAGCTGGCCATGTTCGCCAAAATGAAGGCCAAGCCCACTTTAGCAGAAACTTATGAGGAGGCAGAAAAGGTAGAGGCTGAAAGAGAAAGTATCGAAGATTATCCCGAACGGTCAGTAGAGAAAAGTGTGGGAAGGAAAGCCTTGTTGTTTGCTAAGCCTAAGGAAGAGCAATCACCAGATTTTGAAAGTATGGCAAAAATGATGCAGAAGCTTTCTAACAGAATCATAGACTTGGAAAAAGAAAAGGAAACTCACAAGTTCTACAAGCCTTATTACAAGAAAAGGGAGGATAACAATCAATCCCAACCTCCTCACAATTCAGCATCTATGAATTTAATAGAGGTGGGAATGGACAATTTTTGCACGTTCCACCAACAACACCACTCTGAAAAGAATTGTCCTCAATGGATAAACTCAATGACATTGGTTATGAATCAGCTGTTGGATTCTAAATTAACAGAAGATGGAGATGAAGAAAAAAAGGACAGTACCACTTCAACGAAAGAACAAGAAGATGAGACCATGGTTCTGTGGAATTCCGTTTCGTTATTCGATGCTGAGGAAGAAAAGAATTGGGGATACGAGAGCGTCATGGAAACGAACGTTACAACAAGGAGCCAAGGGACGGTTAAAGAAGACAGTCTCATACTTCCAAAAATCAAAAGGCTGCAGAAAAATGTTAAAAAATTTCAGAATAATTCCTCAGCTGATAAAATTCCCGAATTCACCATTACCAGCCAGGATCCTAGGCAGACTGATACGTTCGCCAAGCCCACTGAAGAAAAAATGAATGTTGATAAGCCACATCCCACTAAACCGCAGATGGATTATGACATCGTGGAAGATATAAAGAAGGTAAAGGTGAACGTTTCACTATTTGAAATGTGTAAAGTGCCACAGCAAAAGGAAAGGCTATTGAAAGCGCTTGAAACACCGGATGAGAGGCTGCCCACTGACAATCGACCCAAAGGAGAAGAAGAAATCGGAGAAACCAGCATTGGAGGTAAGTCTAAGAACAAACATCCACCTTTCCTCCTCACTTTTGAAATTTTTAATCACAACGTACATAATTGCCTGGTAGACTCAGGGGCGTCGGTTAACGTCATGCCAATATCAGTCTGTAAAAAGATAAATGGGCAGCCTAAGCCATCTACTTGGAGAGTTGTTCAACTGGACAGGACGAATGTAAAGGTAATTGGTGTGATGGAGGATGTCCTGGTCCGCCTGTCGTCAAATGATAAAGTGTGCCAAGTTATTGATATCGTGGAGGCCGACATACCAGACGCTTATGGTCTTGTTCTGAGTAGAGATTGGTCGACCAAACTAAATGAATATTTTGCCTCTGATTGGTCACATCTGTGGCTGCCGTATAAAGGAAGTCCGAACCAAATTAAGATTTTGAGGGAGCCTCACATGAAATACAACGTTACTCAACTTGAGGAGAAGAATGAACCAGTGGCTTCTGTGTTGGGAAATTATTTTATTGAATTGGAACCAGGAAATTACCAAGCAGAAGAAGCCAGCAACACGTCAGACACTCAGCCTGATCTCCTTCGATTCTCACAGGCTGATGAAATCGACTGTAAAATAGTAGACTTAGCAGTAGGAGTAGATTCGCATGCAGTAGTGAGTGATTTCTAGACATTGTTTTTTGATGGCTCTAAGACGTTAGAAGGGTCAGTGGCCGGCTGTGTCCTGATCGACCCCAAGAAGAATAAACATTTTCTTTCATGTAGATTAGAGTTTGAATGTACAAATAATACAGCTGAGTATGAAGCGTTGGTGCAGGGTTTAAGGAAATCAATCGAATTAAAGGTAAGTAATCTGAAGGTTTTCGGAGATTCTGAAATAATCGTAAAACAGATTCGGAACCAAATACATTGTATTTCTCCTCACTTAAAAGCTTATCAAAATGAGGTATGGGACCTACTCAAATGTTTTGATGCATTTAATATTATATCAATTCCAAGACTAAAAAATGCAGCAGCTGACTTGTTGGCCACATCAGCTGCTAGGCTTGTACCTACTAATAATCGATGCTCCGTTGAATTGCTTTTTAGGCCCTCGGTCCCTGATATGATTACCAACTTACGAGTGTTCGATGACGATCAACAGATTATAGAATGCTTAACAAATGACAAAGTATTTAAAGGGGCAATTATAGATGATGAAGAACATCAGGCCGAGCTGAAGTATGATAATTTCATCCCTAAAGGAGTCAGAACCTTAGAAAGAATGTTCGATCTAAATGAAAAATTTAGAAGACCAACAAACGTGAAAACTCATAGCTCATCTCTACAATTCGAGCTGATAAATTTAGGGACTGAGACAAATCCTAAATATGTGAATCTTGGCAAATGCTGTTCACCAGCAGAAAGAGATAAGTTCATCAGTCTTTTTAATCAATATAAAGAGGTTTTCGCCTAGACATACGAAGATTTGAAGACATATGACACCAGCATCATCCAGCATGTTATCCCCATCAAAGCTGGCGTCAAACCTTATCAGCAACCTTTAAGAAAAATGCACCCAAAATTGGAACCGCTGATTTAGAGTGAAGTTAAGAAATTATTGGATGCTAGAATCATTTTTAAGGTCAGACACTCAGAATGGGTCTCGAATCTGGTACCGGTGAGGAAAAAATCTGAAGAAATTAGGCTGTGCGTGGATTTCAGGAATTTAAACCGCGCTTCAGATAAAGATAACTATCCTGTTCCACCCATGGAACAACTACTACAAATGGTCTCAGGTTCTGAACTATTTTCTTTATTGGACGGTTTCTCAGGCTACAATCAAGTATTAGTAGCCGAAGAAGACAGATTAAAGACAACATTCAGGACTAGATGGGGAACCTTCGCTTACAGAAGAATGCCCTTTGGGCTTATAAACGTCGGAACTACCTTTCAGAGGGCTATGGACATAGCTTTCCGAGGTTTGATTGGCCGTAGTGTTGTAATATACCTCGATGATATTACGATATTCTCAAAGAGGAGAGAAGAACACGCTTTCCATCTAAAGCAGATTTTTGAGCGCTGTCAGAAATATGGCATCTCACTCAACCCCAAGAAGAGTGTGTTCGCTGTTATGGAGGGCAAGTTGCTGGGTCACATAGTTTCAAAGAAGGGAATCTCTATAGACCCGGAAAGGATCAAGGCCATTGAACGGATCCCCTTGCCCCATAATAAAAAGGGGATGCAGTCATTTATGGGAACCATAAATTTCGTACGAAGATTTGTGCCAGATTTCGCTCAGATTGTCAAACCGCTGCAGCAAATGGTGAAGCAAAGCGCACAATTCAAATGGACTGAGATTGAGAAGGACGCATTCACCAAGATTAAAACTGCTATTGCACACGCACCCTCCCTAAAAAGCCCAGATTTCGGTAAAGATTTCATTCTGTATACTTTTGTATCTGATGATTCGTTAGCAGCTGTGCTTACTCAAAGGGAAGATGGGGGGGATGAGTTCCCAATATCTTTCATGAGCACTGGTCTACAAGGGGCCGAATTAAATTACCCGGCTATTGATAAACAAGCTTATGCAGTATTCAAAGCAGTGAAACAATTCAGGCCTTTTATATTAAAAAATCGAACCAAGGTGATCGTCCCATACCCAGCTGTGAGGTCACTTTTTGTACAAAAGGAGTTAGGAGAAAGAAGGGGCAACTGGGTAACAGCTCTTCAAGAGTATGACCTCGAATTCAAGCCAACTTCTATAGTTAAAGGGCAAGGTTTGTGCAAACTGATGACTGAAAATGTAAACAATGAAGAACATGCATGGGAAGATGAAGCTGAGTTACATCTAATGGATGTATGTCCTTTGTTCACAGCCCCCGAATCTTGGTATAGAGACCTCGTGCATTACCTTCAGGCAGGGTTGTTGCCGGAACATTGGAATTCTAAGCAAAGAAGAGCACTGCGTCTCAAATCAGCCTCCTATCAAATTGTTGAAGGAATATTATTCAGAAAAAATTACGACGGAGTTCTTCTTAGATGCTTAGAGAAAGAAGATGCGACAAAAGTAATGACATATTTGCATGACGGGCCTGCTAGGGGACATTTTTCAGGAGATACTACAGCTCACAAAATCCTCCGAGCAGGTTACTATTGGCCCACGCTTTTCAAAGATGCACACGCCCATGTCAAGAAGTGCGATATTTGTCAAAGGTGTAGTGGAAGACAATCTAAAGCAGCCGCACCACTGAAGCCTGTGATGATCACGGAGCCGTTCGAGCAATGGGGGTTGGATATTATTGGGGAGATAAAGCCGAACTCCTCCCTACAACACAAGTACATTCTGACCGTGACCGATTATTTCACTCGCTGGGTCGAAGCCGCCCCGCTGCGCAAAATAAATGAAGACGCGGTCATCAGCTTCCTGCAGGACCATATTATGACCAGGTTTGGAGTTCCAGTTTCTTTAGTCTTTGATAATGCTACTTACTTTTCATCGATTAAATTAACTGCTTTCGCTCATGAGAAAGGAATAAAGTTGCATTATTCTGCTAATTACTATCCATAGGGAAATGGCTTGGCTGAATCCACTAACAAGAATCTGATTAGAATCTTAAAGAAAACTGTAATAGAAAACTAGAGGAGTTGGCACTCAGCACTACCAAACGCCCTTTGGGCTGATAGAGTTACCCCCAAGTCTTCGATAGGAGTGTCTCCGTATACCCTTGTGTACGGTAAAGAAGCCATTCTTCCTCCCAATATCATGCTACCCTCTTCCATAATAGTTCAAGAATCTAGAGGGTCGGATGATGAAGTTTTGCAAATGAAGATATATAATCTCTTGAAAGCAGAAGAGGCTCGATCTAAAGCCAGAGAGCGCTTTAAGCAACAACAAGAGGTAATAAAGAGATGGTTCGACAAACATAAGGCAGGAACAAAAGACTTTGAAGTGGGAGATTTAGTTCTCAAGTGGGACCACCCCCATGATGAAAAGGGAAAACACACGAAGTTCCAGCAGTTATGGGTGGGTCCTTTCCAGATTGCGGCAAAGCTTGACCCTTCCACTTATAAGTTGCAAGATCTACAAGGGTGGGAAGAGAACTTACCAGTAAATGGCTTAGTTCTCAAGCCTTATTTTTCCTGAGCTTCATTTGTGTTTTTCTATCTTGTATATAAATAATCTGGCCTGGCCGTCGTTGAGTCATGATGTTTAGTCTTGTTTTAGTTTAAGTTTTTACTGGTTTTAATAAAGGAAATAAATCCGCGGTTGCATGGAGAACATCAGAATTTTGGAATGATTAAAGTTCTTGGGTATAAGACCGTGTATTGCTGTTTGTCTAAAAAAGAACTTCTTCTAGTTTAGTAGTTTTCTCAAATGGCTATGTACGCATTGAAATTCTGCTTAACCCCTGTGAAATAAACCAGAATCAAAGGGTCTGGAATACTATTTTGAGGCTCCATCCATGTCAAATTTAAAATGTCCTAAGGAGTGACAACAAAGTGCCCATGGAAAGAAGCGAGGTAAACAGTATATTAAATACAAATGATCCCATGCCAAGAAATGAGCGCCAAAAGGTAGATAAGAGTAAAAAAACTCCTTTGAAAGCATTATGTATCCAAGCAAATGCTAAACCATATAAGTACTAAAATTGCCGAAAGTTCCTCTCCGTCCGTGAGCTGAAACGTGAATACACCTCTCACACAAAAGGACACTCGGGATAGAGGAGCCTGAATTAAAATTCAGAAAGAAAGGCATGCAGGAGGACTCATATGAAAAGGACACAAGTCCAAAAGCACAAAAAGTGCTAAAGTGGCATGGGAATGAGGAACAAATGAATATTTCTGTTACCATATGCTACAATCCTGTGGTGTCCGAGCTGCCAGCTACCTGAAGACAAAAGTAACAATGAAACTCATCTTTCGGCCTCAACAGAGTTATCTGGACTTGAAAATCTTGGTTTTCCACTCTCCCAAATTGGACTATCATCAATGAGTAAAGGTACATACTTTTTCCATTTGAGAAATCCAGATAGCTGGAAGAATTCAATGGGTTCGTGTGTTGTTAAACAGTCTGTCACTCAAGGAATAATCGCCCAGAGATCTAGGTTCACCAGGGAATCGCCAATTGTTGCAGCTGCAACTGTTATCCCCAAATGTTTTCAAATTTTGGTCCCCTCCTCATGATTTAGTGTTTGCTTTAAATCGTTTGGATCCGTGAACCTTTTTGGTCATGCTTTAATTTTGAATGATTTTGAAGATTAACTCTCGTCCTGTTTTCGGAAGTTGCTTGTGTTTGAAAATTGTTGTGGGTCGCAGGTTTTGAGTTTATTTGCTACTCGAAGATGAATTGGACCTTCTGTTCTTGTAAAACTGCTGTCTCGGAGGTGAAACAGTTTTGACCATTGCTAAATTCTTGAGTTTTCAAACACTTAGCACTTGTTTTTTTCAGTTTGATCGGAGGCTCTTGTCTGTTCGTCTTCCGCCGTTGCGGCTCCCAAAGCAGCTAATCATCCGAAATGAAAAGCGCTCCGCCCACCGATGCGTGTTGGTCTTTTAGTCGCATGACCGTAGTCTTTTCTCTTCCGCCGTTGCGGCTGTGCAAAGCACTCGTCTGCCGATGTCAATGTCTTTCCGACTTCTGATTGGGAGCTTTCCCGCCCATATTTTAGGTCATATCTTTTTCGACCCCGATATGCTTAAGTGGGTTTGCGGTGCCCGTCACCTTTAAAGACCTGCTTATGCAGCTTCAAATAAGTCTACCTCGCCGATGTTAGTGTTCTAAGCCGCTAATGAGTGTTTATTTCCCGTCATTGGTGATTCCTTCGAACCCTTAGGCGGACGAGATAGTGGTGTCAGCGCTTGTAAAATTCTCGTAACCGTGATGCAGTACATGGCTTTTCTTGCTACTTAGCCGTTTCGGTTGATAAAATTTAACGTAGTTTGATTTTTATTAAAAAATACAGCCCCCATGAATGATAGATGTCGTTCTATTGCAGGAAGATTCAAAAGACTGTTCATACTGCTGCGGCACGAAGGTATAGATAGGAGACAAGATCGCAAGGAGGGCAAGCACAGTAGAAGGCGAAGCCAATAACGACAAAGGCGCAGACCTGAAAGGTCTGTCAGTTACTTAGCGGATCATGAGTGCGCACGAAAAAGATAAAAAAGAGGGATATGTAACGTTTGAGGAACCGAAGGGTCACACGCTGGGGGGCAGCCCAAGCGGTCTACTGTTTTAGTTTAAATGTTGAAAAGTTAGAACTGAGAGGGGCTTTTTCCCCTGAAAAAACTTGTAAACTATTGCTTGTAAGAGGAACTATTTCGTTTTACAAACCAGAAAGTGCAAATTTTACCTGTTGGAGAAAGTGCTATGTGGAATGTATCAATGTGTTTAAATGAGCGATGTTGAATGGGAACTATTTCGTTTTCAACTGTGTTTCATTAACTGTGAGAGCGTTCTAACTTCCTGAACCTATGTTCTTGTCTGAATGTTCTTTAGTATACTTTGTGATGTTTTCCACTATGAGTAATGGGATCTTTAACTGGTGATGAGCTAATCTTATCATATATATACTTTCATTCATGTTTAAATGTTTGGTTATAAGAACAGCTATCTGTGATTTGCCATAATGCTTGGACAGTAATGCATTACTCATGAATTAATATCCAACTCTCTAGAGATAGGTAGATAGTTAGTTTTACTTTATTACTATTTGTATGATTTAGATGCTTGTGAGTTTTAAGACGAGAGGTAAGAACCTGCGCATCACTTTGTGACTGCTCCTTGCATCCTTATCACCCTGCATCGTTAATTAGGCACGTGCATATCATATTTTAAGTCAAAATACAAAAATATACACGGTGGACCGGGCCGCAACCGGTAAAACCCTTTGTTTTTGTTACTTGACCTACGGTAGCCGGACCGCAAACCAGACGGATTCCCTACACCAAACAGTCACGGGCTAGTTGGGAACGTTGACTGGGGAGAATCCCTTGCTGTTGTTGCCTGCGAATTTCCAGGCATCAACAAGTTCCTGATAACTGACTAGGTGCCTCCATTCAAGGAATGGCTTCTCAGCTCTAGGCTAAGTCCCCTAGTCCTAAACTGGTTCAATATTCTTGGCAATTGACCAGGTGCTTTCGTTCAAAGAATGGCACTCAGCTCTAGGCCGAGTTCCCTAGTGTGGACTGGTACAAGTTCTTGGTAACTGACTAGGTGCCTCCAATCAAAGAATGGCTACTCAGCTCTAGGCTAAGTCCCCCAGTGTTGGACTGGTACAAGTTCTTGGTAATTGACCAGGTGCCTCCATTCTCCAAGAGAATGGCTCTCGATGCTGCTTCGGAAAAATCAACACATACATGTCATCTAATTGTATGAGGTCATCAGATAACACAACTTATTAACATAATGTCAACTTTAAGCAGTATTTGGCAAAAACACACCACAGGACCAATGTTGCAAACATCGGTGCGGCAAAAAAATCGGCAGGGTCCAGGAAACATCGTTTCGGGATATCTCGGCAACACATCGGCAATAAATCGGCAATAAATTGACAAACTGAAAAAATACAAAAATATTCAATTTCACCTTTAGAAAAAATCGGGGAAAAATCGACAATATCTCGGGAAAAGATCACCTTGAAAAAATCGGCAATATCTCGGGATAAATCGGAAAAAAATCGGGAAAAAATTAACAATATCTCGGGAAAAAATCGCCCCGATTTTTTCCGCGATTTTTTGAGAAAAAATCACCGAGCTGAAAAACTTGCAATTTTTCGGACATCGGTGATTTCTCGGCCGATGTTGGTAACACTGCACAGGACTATGGTGATCCATGCATGTTTGTCAGGGACAGCAATGCAAATAGTTATGATAAATGAATCTCCAATGTGTAGTTGATACAGTGGTCAGCTCCAGTTCAAGTGTCATATATGCTTGGTCTACTCAGTATGGCATTGAATTTTTTTTGAGATTTTCCAGTCTTTAGTAAAAGCAGTAGCCATTTGATTGAGTGATTACCAGATGCCCTCTCTTGGTTAGCCATGCCTATTTATGTTGTTTGTGTGCATTGGGTTACCTAACTTGCAGGGACCCTCTATCAAATAGTTAGTTCTCACTCTAGGAATATTTAGAAGCAGAAGCAACTTATCAAACCCAATGAAACTGAAATCAACCCATCATTTCCTTCCGACTTGGAGTGGATAGGTACTGGCTTTTATGTCATTTTAAGCTAACTTTCCTGCCTTAGTTGTAAGTCAGGTAATTCCCAGTAACCTTTAATCCGGGGCCCATGCTCTCTTAAGTTTCTTGCCTGTTCTTGTAGGCTACACAAGATACACCATATATTGAACTCTTTCATTCTTTGCTTTGATCTTAGTTTCTTGCTTGTCTTTAACAAGTGGAACAGTCTGACTGTAGTTCAAAGTCAAATGTTGCTGTCAATGTTCATATGTTAAGTGAATGTTTTGAATTTTTTAAGGGATGTAGATACTTGTTATTGTATATTGTCGCACAAGCTATTTTCTAAAACCTGATGTTTGATTTATTTCGTGAATTTTGTACATATATTTGTATTATTTTTCGAGAAATAATCTCATGAAAAACCCTCCGAGTACTTCTCCGTGATTCATGGATGGTAACGGGGTAAACCGTGTTGAACACACAGAGATACTGAGAGCGGCGGGGTGAATCATTATCTAGCACAATTGCTACCTTCTACTTCAAACATATGTAGTTATATCATCAACATTAACCATGTATGAGATAGACAATCACAAGAATGTACACAAGATGTATATGGAAAAACTCCATAGATCATAGTTTTGGCTGAGAATCCACAGTGATTGCTAATGGCATCTTGTGGAGAATCTGCGGTAGGTAATGGTACATTGTCGACGTTTCAAACCATCCTTGGCTCATCTTCAGGACATTATCGATGCCTGAGATGATCCTTGAATCTCCATAGATCATATTGATAAAAACTATAATGTTTTACAACAGAATATGAGAAGACACCAATTTCCAAGATTCTCCAACTCAAACTGGAAGGAGCTTCAACTCCCTGATTTACCAGCTCCAACTGGAAGGAGGCTCCAACCCCCCAGGCTTGTACTTCAGTCCTTCAAGTCAAATCTGTCCACTTCCAAATCTGTAATCAATCAGCTATTTCTTTCTGCAAAATTCTGTCAGACCTCACTCTGTCAACAGCCTTGTCTCTTGCTCTTCCACAGTCCTTAAGCTCTGGTTCATATTCATCCACACAGTCTTCTCAGTACCAGCCTCTACTGCATTCATAGTCAGCCTTTCTGCTATACAATCTTTGCAACCTCTGATATCAAATAATACACATGATTGCAGTTCCTACACAGTCCACATTTTCATATATAGATTCCAGTAATCTCTCGATATCTCTATTCTCCTATTGGCTGCCAGGGGTTCTACACTTCTTTCTAATCGACCTATGAATAGAAGTGTGATGATCAATTAATATGAAGTGTGATGATTTGATACAGTACAATGGTGAGTGGTATAAATAGAAGTTGAAGGGGTAGGTCATGTGAAGAGCTATGACCATTGGAAAGAGGTGCATTATTAGTTAACTAGGCTTGATTTTATTAATTATGTTCATAACACATCAGTGCTCCTCTAGATCCTTCGTCATTAAATTAGTTGAAGAAATGAGATGATAAGATGTCCGATGCTTTGAATAATATTGTTGTATTTGAAAATGGATCAATCCATTTTAGATTGATCTTGTTTGGCACTCTCTGTCGATAGGGTTCTTGGACAGAACTTCTTAGATTGTGATTCTAGGGATGACTTCAATTTTGAGACTAAGTTGCATCGGATTTAAGATTCTTTGGAATGTAGGCAAGTTATTGTCTTTGTTCAGAGAGATGTTGATAAGTTGATTGGTTAATGCAATGACTCTTGTGAGTAGGATGCCTATATGGCGTCGTTATAACTTGATTCATCTTGATCTTAGGTTTAGGATTCTTCTGTTTCACATTATCTTTCAAGTCTTCATCATATACTTTTGTCATGCTGTTGATCATTGATATTTCATTAGTAATGACATTTAGACTTTACCTTCAATTGAATTTACTGAGGGTTTTGTATTTGTAGTTTGTACTTTGGGCTCTGAAAATGTTTGCACCAAGAGAAGCGAGGTGCATTCTACAATTCAATATTGAAAAATCTGTAACGTCCCACCCATTTGTCTGTCCCATGTAAGGTCAGCCCAATTTTAAATTTTATGCAAAACTAATAAAATAGAACATATATATGTGTGTGTGTGTGTGTGTGTCTGTGTATTTCCTTGGAAGAAAAAAGTACTTTTATTTCAAGTAGAAACCTAAATACAATCCTTATCAATCTGAGACATGGTGCCAGAATAAGAAGGCATTTGATCAAACAGATTAAATTTTTGTACCATATGCATATAAGCTAGTGTTCCATGCATAAGACTTACCATATGGATTTTGTTCTGCAAGGGCTCTCCAAATCCTCAGGAGTACAAAAAGTTCGAAAATATGACTGACATAGTTACAGGGCTGTACCCACCCACAGACGCTTAAAAATAGAAAAAAAAACATGACAGGACCTGGGAGATATTTGCGATCCCCCCCTGTATTCTTCTTCCAACATTTGATTCGGACAGCCATTTAGAATCTCCTTGGAGAGAAAATCGGCCCAATCATTAAGCCCTTGGAAGTTATGTGAAAGAAATGGAGTGGAACTGGCTGGCTATTTCCTTTAGATGTAAGGCAATGTTTGTAAAGCCGCAGAATAGACCTGAATATTATCCGTCATTCAATTGATGGTGAATGAAGAGTCTCCAAAAACATGTAAACCGACAATTCCTTTGTTCAAAGTAGACTTCAAGAGAATTAACAGTGCCTGGAATTCACTGAATTTTTTTGACACTGCACCAAGATTTGTGAAGAAATGGGTATTGTTGCCGCCTTTCACACACCTGGGTCACGTGGCAGAAATCTTCAAGCCACTCGGTGTGTCCTTGGGGGCAAGTCTCGAGTCAAGGCTGTCACCTTGTTCTTGACTCCTCCGTTTAGGCTCAACTCCTAACGAAGCCAAGGGGGGTAGACCCTATTAAGTTACTAAGGATAATTACTTAGTATTGTGATGTTAAACTGAATGAGTTGTTTAGGAGTTTGAAATTTAGCTATTGACAATCAAAGATGACAAGATACAAAGATGAACACATGAAAGCACAATGCTGAGACACAATATATATATAAAGCAAGAAAATAACCAGTGCCTTAGAATGGAGTCAAAAAATAAGATCAACGTACTTGCATGTGCTTGGAGTGAATGTTTTACGATTGCCTCTTGGTACGTTTTAAGTTAAATTTGAGGTGTGAGTTGATTACAATTAGGCGAAGGGGGGACTCCAGATATACCCGAGAGTACTTGGAGTATGTCCAAAACTAAACCTTCACGGCTACCCGCAAGGAATATGTGGGCTGAATGGAGTCTCTGGGGCTATTGTTCATAACGCACCCGTTAGGGTGTGACAGAGATCGGCGCCCCGAGGTCGTTTTTCAGAAGTTCCCGCTTCCTTTGGGTATTTTGCCACCGTGATGGTTTGATCTAGGTGTTGGATTTTCACCTGTTGGTTTGTTAATTTGGGAGAGTGAGTGCTAATTATACTAGTCACTCAAGTGCTTTTGATACAGCTTGACTGATCGGACGAACCACAGCCAAGTGTAGAGCATACACACCGGAGTCTTGTCAATTTTAGTAAATTTAACAATGGGTGTTTTTGTTTAAATGAAAACCCTCCAGGAACCTCTTTCGATCCAAGTGGATCTCAATCGGGGAATCGAGGAGGGGTTAATTTTATAATAGCTGAAAAACGAATGATAGAAAAGAAAACAGATACACAATTCTAGTTTCCTAATTAGTCCTACCACAAATCTCTTTCCCCTTTCGGGTCAATCGGGAAGTCGTGGGGTAAGTATTACGATTACTTTGAAATATAAAATATGGAATATGAAACTGATAATGAAATAAAGTATACTACCCTGCAGATTAGATCAATGCTAGTTTGAAAAGAAATGAGCAAAAAGCAACAAAAAGGACACTGACGCAAATCCCCCCAGGGGGGATGGGGAATGGGCTCGAAAGAGCCTATTCAAAAAATTATTTTTATTAACAGCGGTTACAATATCAGAGAATTGATATAATTCCTCTTGATCCTTATATGGAGTGAAATCAAGAGCTTACAAAGTGCGAAAATTAAAGGTTTTGGTCAAATGGGAGACCCTTGGGGGGATTTGAACGCTCCTGAGGCCACTTCCGAACAGCAACTTCCTTTCTTTTCTGTCAAACCTGCTAAAAACCAGCAAGCATATCAGACTGAAATATGCCCAAAAGCACTTTGAAAGCACCTTTGGGTCAGCTCACTTTTAACCAAAAAAGGAAAGCTAAAAATTAGTTAAAAGGGGAAAACAGGAACCAAGGAAAGCAAGCTTTCCTTGGGATCTTGGCTTGCCTTTTGGGCAGCCAATAAGATGTGCACTTTTACTGCAGAATATGAAATTTTGACGTACAGCAAATGAAACTACCTTAATAGCAAGCTACGCATTTTCATTAAAATGCTTGCGAAAATATGGTAATTTCAGCTAGATCTCTTAAAATGTGACTTTATATGCAAAATAAAACTAAGATCTAGACTTAGGAAGGGATCTTACTAACTAGATCTATGTGTAATTTTCTTAATAAGACAGATCTGAGCAATAAGAAACCTTAATAGTAACCAGTTTGAAGAAAATTTAAGATTTTTGAAGGAGGAAAAGGGGAAGAGAAGTGCTTGTTGTTGAAGTAGATTTGCAAAGGAAACTTGGTAGTGAAGCATCGAGGGGCACGATCTTAGCAATCTCTGTTGGAAACCAATGGAATCAAACCTGAACCATAGATCTTCCAGTCACGGCAAAACCTGTAAGCTACACAACAAATCCTGCAAACAGAACCATTAAATCTGAAGATACATATGAGAAGTAGATGATACGACATGTAAATAATCTTATTTAGCATACAGGTATTAGCTCATTCAAACATATGCAGCAAAATAGAAGTAAGTAAGCTTACTTACAATGATCTATCCCTATGATTTCAATAACCATTCAGGCAGACAACAGTTAAGTGCAAAAAATTGAAAAAATAGCAGTTTCACCTCGAATGCAGCATGACAATGATAATCCACACATGAAAGGTACTTCACAATTGAGCCTCCAAAGCTTCTCTTTATTTCAACAAGTGATGATCAATACACAGTTACAATGGCAAGCCCTTCAATCCAGCTCTTACTAGCTTGGAAGAGGGAGCTGTGCTTGGATATATACAAAAAACAGGACATCCAGCCCAGGGGGGGCGCAAATCCTAAGGAGATAGACCAAATATGCTGATGGAGAGTCCATCAATGCCTGATCTGTGTCTAACTGAGCCAGATCTGAGTCTCACTGAGTGCAATTGTCAATCGGAGAGCTGATTTGACTGACACTTCAACCTGTTGACTGAAGCATCCACCAAAACTCATCCAGATGAGCCAAAACGTGTTGAGGAGAGAGGGAGGGCGAAATTACCCATAAATGATACTGAAGATCAACTCTGGATCTGATTTGATCACCTCCTTCAGTCAAGGATTTGTCAGATCCAGTCAATCTGCTTCAGATCTGATTGATTTCAATCAAATC
>LPNX010193999.1:324518-372835 GCA_001517045.1 Pseudotsuga menziesii
ATTGAAAAAAACCTAGGGGGACTTAGACATGTTCATATGACTCGACCATGATGTCTAGCATGCTTATACATTGACACATAGACTCAAATAACCTCAATAGGCCTAAATGCCAAGCCGACCACCCCAACTTTGGAGGTATGGAGTGAAAAACTCAGAAATTATCAGTCATTTATTCAACAACCAATAATAACCAAGGGAAAAAACACCCTGGGCTAATCGGATTGACAAATAAAGTCTAAGAGACTGAGTCTTTTACAGACACTATCATGCTAGAACATTTATTACAATTCCCCCATGGGGTATGAACATGTGATATAGTACAACAAGCACTTCCCAGAAGTACTTCCAAAGGTCTTCTGAAGCTTGAACAAGTTATCCTTGTCCGGTTCACCAGGATCACTTGATAAAAAACCACTAAGTACAACTTAGGTGGTAACAGGTATCAGAGAGAAAGAGAACATAGCTGAGACTGCTTAGTTCACCATTCCTTTGACTGGCTCCATCAAAGAATTCCCAGGGGATTGAGTGATCTATAACCAAATCTTCGTTCTTCTTGGCTGGTTGTTCTTGACAGGAGTTTGGTAATGGGATAATAAGGCCAAAGTTTGTGCCAAAACCTGGAAAGATGGTGTGTGTGCATCTTCAAATATGCTATCATTTCTCGCCAACCAAATTCACCAGATGACAAGAAAGGGGACGACTCTGAACTTTTTTAGCTCCCTCTTCTCGAACCTTTCCTTAAAGCATTCCTGCACAGTATCCTTCTTCCATAGTTTCTGAAGGCCCAGGGAATCTTCGACTTCCTTCAACACCTGCGCCGAGAAAGGGCATCGCAGAAAGAAGTGACTGTTAATTTCCTCATTAGATTTACACATGCAACACCTACCTGGTCCACTGGTGTTTCTTTGTTGTAATTTGTCCCATGTCAATGCATGTTTCATCAACAACAACCACATAGATAGAGTGCATTTAGGAGCTTGCACCTTCCATTATTTCAACCACCACCAGACCTCCACCTCAGTTGGGGCACCTTGCGGAGCCATATAACCAAGTTTAACTGTGTAGTAACCCTCGACTTTATTCCATGCCCATGAGAGTTTGTCTGCGGAGTCTTGTAATCTAATATGTGCCCTTCTCAATTTTTCCTTATCAGATTTACACATGCAACACCTACTTGGTCCACTTTTGTTTCTTTGTTGTAGTTTGACCCATGTCAATACATGTTTCATCAACAGCAACCACATAGATAGAGTGCATTTAGGAGCTCTCACCTTCCATTATTTCAACTACCACCAGACCTCCACCTCAGCTGGGGCACCTTGCAGAGCCATTTAACCAAGTTTAACTGTGTAGTCACCCTCGACTTTATTCCATGCCCATGAGAGTTTGTCTGGGGAGTCTTGTAATCTAACATGTGCCCTTCTCAATTTTTTCAAGGACTGATCCCAAGTCTGAGCTTGATTTTCTGTCATACCAAGATCCTGTGCAGAGAGCCAACTTTGATTCCAGATGTTTGTATCCACAGGATTTTCAATCTTATGCAACATATAGATACCTTATTCCTGTATAAAGGCAACAATTTCCCCAGGAAGGAAGATTGCTTACCCATAGCCTAAAATGGCATCAGTGCCAAACCTAACCTCAGACCTATCCCCTACCTTCCAGGCCAGGTGCTTTCCAAGTTTCCAGTAACAGGAAAAACTAATGAGAGGGCTTTCCACTGGTTTGAGACATTGCTAATAGATTTTATTTCAGTTCTTATCCAGTCAATTATTGTATTTGGGGCAATATACCTCTGGATAATGATGTTACTCCATAGGCTGTTCTTGGTAAGCATCTGCCACAGCGACTAAACATATGGATGTCTTTTAACCTCAGCCTCCTAATTTCTTAGGGGCGGCTATCAACCTCTACCTAGCAAGACAAGACACTTGGTATTCTCTGCAGCCCTTCCACAGAGTTTGAACAACATTTCTGGTTCGATCAAGAATTTCCTTAGGGTTATGTGCAAGGGTGTGCCAAAAGACAGGTACTGCTTCAAGAACAGACTTGATCAAAGCTAATCTCCCACCCCGAGAGATCCATTGATTGCACCAAAAGGTAACTCTTTGTAATATTCCCAAAAGTGACATGCACGCAAACCCTAAAAGTGACATGCATGCAAACCCTAAGTATTTCACCAATGTTTGCTCTTTTGGGCTCTTTAAAGATGTCAAAGAAGTGCTAAGTTCACACCCAAACCTGCCAGACTATGGAAACCCCTAATCTTGTTACTGTCTTCATCAAGCAATTCCCATATAGTATTTTGACTTCTCCTAAAATTGGCAAACTTATGAAAATACTGACTGTTATGGTCGATCACCCAAGCTGAGCCAAGTTGCCCTGCTCTTAATCCTCTAATATTTTTCTATGTCGATGAGAAGCTTGTTCTTTGAGGTTTTCATCTGTTTGATCCCGTTCAGAGTTTCTTTACTGAAAATACCACCAACATAGATCCATCTTAAATCCGAATCTATCAAGCACCAAGAGGGATCCAATTTCCTGAGTTGATAGATATTGGTTTAAGTTTTAATTTTTTATTTTATACACCGACATAGACTTTTTTTAATTACTTTTCATATTTTATTTTATGAGCTGACATGGATTTTTTTGATTACTTTTTATTTTTGGTAATGTAACGCTACGTTATCTTACATGACAACAACTCCCTCATATTGGGCTGTAGAGCATTCCGCTCCTCTCGGTGCAATCAGGGTTACCAGCATAATCCTGTTCCAACTTCTGTTCAACCTCCCTTGTGTCTTGGACCTTTAACATCTTGCTGTCCCAGGGAACCACTTTTTTTTTAACCAATGAGGGGGCATTGGCAAACTGCAAACTTGCTAACTCCGCTAAATGGGCATCATACTTTTTCCAAGAGGCTTTAACAAGATCTTGGAGATAAACCTCAATAGCTCAACAAGATTGTATTTGAAAGGTGCTCTTGGTTTATCTTCTTCTTGGCCAGTCTTTAGTTAAATGGGAAAATGATCCAAGCATCTCATTGAATCTACCCATGATTTGTCACAAGTAAGCTTTCTAGTCGTTTGGAGATCCTAGCCTTCCCTTACTGATTATCTATCCACATAGGTTTTATTTCTAGGGGTTGCACATCCACCCATCCAAGAGATTCAAGCCTATCTTGGAAAAAACCAACCAATTTGTCTTGTCGAGTGGAAGCACCCCAAATCTTGCCTCAAGTCATAGTGAAATTCAAATTCCCACCTAAGATCAAGTTCTCAAACTTTATCCATTGGCGGGATAGAAATGTCGACCAAAAGTCCTCCTTTTCCTCATAAGGACCATAAACATTTAGAAGTAGAAGGTTCATTGCAAAACTTGGACAGAAGAGTTCAGTACACAAACTTGAGGCAAAAAATTGGAATGCCAACCTGTATTGAACGCCCTTGAAAAACCTTGTGCATCCAATGCAGAAAAATCCCAGTCCACAGACATCTTCCTCAAAGCCCTAAATACAGTGTCCTTGGCACCCATCAACTCCTAGATGAAAACCATTTTCGGCTTATCCAAACTTCAAAGTGATAATCCTTTTGAAGGCCACTTTTTTGGCCTGACCCCCCAAGCCCTAAACACTTAGGGACAAAATTGTCACGAGGAAACCTCATAAGAGGTTTTCTTTGCTCTAGGAATCCCCAACTATAGTCTCTGCTTCCCCTGATTTACCTCAATAACTTGATCGTGTGCATGTTCTAAGGCAGATTTGTGCTCATTCTTAGACCCCCTAGTCTTCTTAATACAATCCACCATTAGTCCCCCTAAAGGCTTGGATCCCTAAGAAGAATCCCAAGTTCCCAATTGATAGTGTCTCCCTCCATGTTTCCTGGGGAAGGATATCTCAGAACAGGGCTCATTCACAGAGGAGGGTTTCCCCCCATTCATAGAATCATAATCTCTAGAGAGACTGACCACTAAGGAATCCTTTAGGAAAACAAATCAAGGCCGCCCCACCATTATTGTTGAATACTCACCTTTAAAAATGGAGTCCTTGGGTGGGCCCAAATCACCCTACCCAATGGGAGCTTACATGGTTTCAAAATATATGCACTCATTGAGGTGGTTTGGTATGTGAAGAATGAGGATGTTTTGGTTGTGTTTAAATATATTCTATCAATAAGAGGTCATCTCTTGAAGCAGTTCCTAAGAATGGGCTAGGACTTGGCATACTACCAATCAAATCCACAGGAGTACTCAACTTCTTTTCAATTGGTAAACATGCTACACCCCCCCTAAACCAACATCCCCAGGAACTGAAATAAGAGGAGTAGGTGTTTGTAAGTCAAACTTACTCGATCAAGGATCACTCTCCTTCCATAAGGTGTGAATCTTTTGTAGTTAGAAAGGGGAGAAATCAAATATGCTAGGTGTGGACAATTTTGGTTGGGGTGCATGTGATTGCCTTTCAATGGTGAGGGGTAATCGAATGTCCCCCACCTTCATATCCACTTTGTTCGTTTGTAGGACACAACCCCCTTCCTTAGCGAAGCATAAACACCAATGGAGATTTCAAACTTTCTTTCCCAAATTCTCTTTTGGAAAGGGTTGAAGCAGTCTTTCAATACATGACCATATTGATGATAGTGCACACAACAAAAAGAGAAGTTCACATAATCTAGAACCTGAGTGTGTTGATCCTCACCCACCATAATCTCCATGGATTCAAAAAGACCCAAACTAACATTGATCTCGACTAAGATTCATGAGACTTGTTATGCCTCAGAGTTTCTAAAGCGTTTCTTTCAGATGTACCAGAGTGAGGGGTTTCTTTTTCTTTTATAAAGGATAAGTTTTGGGGCTATATTGTGTAGAATGTTGTTTTTGGGGCTAAATACCCCTGGTTAGGGCATGGTCGGTCCTGTTAGTTTCCACTTGAAGGATGTGTTGGCCTTGTGGCTCTGCTGACACTACCATTTGGTAGGTGTTCGATGTCCTTGAGACAAATCATTGGGATACATGGTCACATTCATATTTGCTTTGTAGAGATGATTGCGTAAGGGTTGTCCTACCAGTTGGATCTACTGTTTTGATGCAAAACCTCTCCTTTTGGTCTCCATACCCATAAACATCATTCCTTAAAGAAGCCTACATTGTTAAAAAGGAGGGCATTGAGGGAAAAGCATTTGTTGGGGTTAGTTGGGGCATGATGTCCTCCTTTTGGCTCACCTTGCACTTGGTGGAGAGCCTTATTGCACATTTTTATTGTTATTTTATGTCATTATGTGGTTTAGTCCCCAACTTGTGGGTGTACAAGCATAAGATTTTATAATTTTAAGTTAAATTTGTAGGATTGAATTTGTAAAAGGTTGAGGGTTGTCTCATATAAATAAGATAACCTCACCTCATTTGTAAAACATGGACAAGGGTTCAAATATGAAATCTTTTCTTTTTCTCTTGGTATATTGGAGTACTTGAGCTATGCACACCTCACTTGGGATGTCTATTATTGCTTGAAGGATGAATGGAATGTCTTCTAGGGTTTTGCGCATGACAAGTTGATTCTAAGACCAGTTGTAATAGCTCATGCTCAAGGGTGACCTAAGGTGCACTTTCTTGCTCATTCTTGATCAATGTTGGTAGGTTTCTCTCCTAACCTTAGTTTAACTTTGCTCTTGAAGTGCTTGGACTAAGTTAGGGTTTCTTTGCTAATATTTTGTCAAATTGCTTGAGGAGACCATCCTAAGGAGCTCTTCGTTGTTTAATTAGGCCTTGGAGTCCTCTATTTGCCCTAATTCGGGGTTTTGCTACCTAACCCTTGCGGTTGCTAGTTTAGGTCTAGTCCCTAGTATTGAATGCCATCTTAAGAGGAGGGACACTAGGCTTGATCTCTTATAGCCCTAGGGTTTTAGATAAGGTCTATTGCCCTATCCTAACAAACTCTATCTCTCTTTCTCAAAATTTTACATGTTTAATTTTATGCAAAAAATAGATACAAATAATATATTGCTACGAAAAGCTCCAAAATCTAAATAAATCCCAAAACCCCAAAATATATGTGATTTTGTTTTTTTAGTCCACCCTACAAATTTGCCCTACGATTTTCTTTATAAACCCTAGAGGACGTCTCCATTTGAGCAAGTACATTGGGATACGCGGAAATCCCTAACATCAATAAACACTTGTTGTTTAGTTTTTTGGTTCATCCTACAAGTGCACTTTGGTGTGATCTTCTAACCCTAGGGAGTGCACCTTTCTGAGAACTTGCCTTGGAAAACATGAATTGTCTTGGGAATTGTGGTAAAGACGAAAACCCATTATCGTATGATTACTGTGTCTTGTTTAATATTGTTTTACTTTGATAAGGCGTTGATCATAGCCATTAGGGCTTGGTGGAAGGTGTTAGCAACTTAGCACAATGTAAAGCTAAGGCTTAAGGTGCAATTGACAAAGGGGCTTAAGGAGAATGCGTTTGGCTTAGCAGAGATTTTATTTAGCTAGCAAGGCATTCGGCGGGGAAGTCTTCCTTGGCTAATTTGATAGCCCGATATCTCTTCGGCCAAATTTGGGGCAGTTAAGGGGTTGTGGGACCAAAACACCGCTGCGGTAAAGCACGGGAAAGATCGACAACCTTCATCAATTTGCGCACCTCCGATGGGATCCGATGGTGCACACGCGCATCGTGGTGGAAAATTGCACACGCAAAGTCGGAGAGGGTCGACGTGACGGGGAACGTGCTCAAATGATGTGTCCCCATCCCATTGGATATCGTGCCCGGGTGTTAAAGGTTCAGAAGTGCGTTTGCGAGGGCGCGATGGTTTAAAAGGCAGATCAAACGTGATATTAACTGCGTGCCTTGGGATTTTGAAATCAAACGGTTTGCTGCCGCTCCCTCCACCCTGCAACTTCGACGTCCGCCTGAGCACGAGTCCGCTGGATACGACTGCAACCTCCAGAGGTGTTGGCTGTCATTACCAGTTGCTCGTCCGTTGCTTCTCAACCCTTTGAACCTTTTAATTCGCCCAATTCACGGTTTTCGCCATGGTCTCGCCTGTGAAGAGCCTTGACCCGTCCAAGGAAAGCATTTGCGATCGACTTTACGATGCGTATGATCCTCATTTACAATTTGCTAGCATCAGTGATGCTCAAAGTGCCTTGTTGTCACCATCTCTAGGGTTCACCTTAGAGCAGTTGCCCCATTTCCTAGATATTGTCCAAAGGGCCGCCTCTAACTACTCGACCACTGGAAGGGCCATCCTAGATGATACCCACTCCCATGTCCTCTGCAAAATCACACCAGAAACTATTAGAGCTGCTTTGTGTCTCTCTGAAACTCAAAGCCAAGCCCTGATCCCCTTTACTGAATCAGAAGTTTTGCAAGTCTTTGGGAAGGCAGACCTAGAGTCCAAGGGTAAGTTGTTTTAGGCCATTTTGAAAACCCTAGCTTCCTCAGAGACCCTTGCCATCCCAATTCCCTCAGAATTGGTCATAAGCCCTATCAAATCGACAGTCTCCCTCCTGAGTCAAATCCTAGGTCTCGATAACGATAGCATGGTCATTGAAGTGATGCTAGGCACCTTGCTTTACCCGAGTCAATCTGAAGCAGGAATTAAGTTTGATGAATTCTTGGTTGGGGAAATCAATTCCCAGCTCGAGAAATTCCATTTGGATAAACGCTTCAAATATCAAGTGTACCTCTTTGCCATCATAGTTAGTTCCAACAGGCAAGCCCTAGAGGGCATCGACCTAGAGGTCTTCAAGGAGTGGCCCCAGTCCCTTAAGAAAATCCAGGATTGGTCTTGCACCCTTTTTATTGACAGGATTGTCCTCAACATCTCTAGGCTGTTCAACCCTAAAGAGAAGAGTATATCGGAAAGCATGAAGGTTGCCTTGCAGCAGGAGAGTATAGGAGATTGGTTCCTGAAGGAAAAATATTCGATGATCAGGGTGTATGGTTTTTCAGCGGCCCCTTTCTTGCTAGCAATTTTCCTAATCCCCACAGTATTTGCACTGGAGTTGATCAGGCAGAGGATTGCTGCCGATGAGGAACATTTTACTGCTCACATGAAGGATTCCTGGATCAAGTACCCTATCAACTTTGGACCCTTCGTTGTGAAGAAGCCAACAACATTACCAATGGTGGAACAAGTCTTGAGGGCCATGAACTTTCAGGTGGCTCATGCACAAAATTATGATACTAAAGGGATAATTTCCCAGAGGAGGGTCCAGGTATAGAGGTCAACTTTTGTACACTCCATGATCCTTGATTTGTCCAAGGAGGCAAATTCTCTTGCCCATGATTTTGATTGGAGTCCCGGAGAGAAGATTCAAGCACCTCAAGAAGAGCAAGGTACAGTCCCAGCCGCTCCCGTGCCCCTAAATGCTGATAGTAGAAACATAAGGTCTTTGTCAGAGGTTGCAGATATGGAATGTGATGAACAGGCTCCTCGCAAAAAGCCAAGGATAGACACAACAAATGAGGTAATTAACTTGGAGCAGGAAGTTGATTTTGATTTCAATTCCCTCAAGGCATTGATAGAAGAAGGGCCTCTGCTACAGAAGAGCCTGCTGGAGGGAAGACTACAAAGCAGATGGTGGTTGCACAACCATTAGTGGTTGTGCAACCAGTCGCTACACCATCAGAGAGAAATCCATCAAGAGATGCACAGTCAAAGAAATAAAGGGGTTGAGGAGCCTTTACTCTGATATCAGAAATACTCCTTTGCTTTTGCTGCTGAAGGACAATTCAAGACTGAGAAGTAGATGTTGACGAGCTATGGGAAACTCAAAGAGCAGTCCCAGACTGAGACTCAGAAGCAATCCAAAGAGCCGAGGAAGTTGTCAGGCAACAAGGTCCCCTTCACTACTGCAAGTAATCTTACAACAAGCTCTCTGAATCTAGCCATTGCTAACGAGGAAGGAGTGTAAGAAGTCGAGTTCGAGATGGACTAGATCTCAATCCCAGACAAGATTGTGTTTCATAAGGGAGTTAATGATCTCATTTATGCTGATCTGAATAAGGAAGCATTGGCCCATCTCAAGTCTCAGCAAATGGTGGTAAAGTTGGAGACCCAACTAAAGCAGGAGAAGGCAACAGACAAGGCTTAGAATCTGAAGGAGAAGATTCTACAGGACCAGGTGCCAGACCTAACAGCATAGAACGCTTTACAGCAGCCCCTTACAACTGAGCAACCTATTTCTACAGAACAACCTACTTCACCAGCCAAGCCTCTAGCTAAGATCTAGGCTTACAAAAACAGGAGCAAGACACCTATCAAAGACATCCAACTCCCTCCTCAGACTGTGCAATTGCAAGCGGAGATTGAGACATTGCAGCATGAAGTTTTGGATCTAAAAGGTCGCCTTGCTGTGCTGGAAGTTGGCAAGTGCACATGGGAAAAAGAGAAACGACAAATGCAGGATTGATGAATTGAGTGACTACAACACCCCTGAAGGCAGGTCACCCACTGCTCTGGTGATCAAAGATATGTCTGACATGTTCCTGAAGGACTTGGAAATCTCTCAATTGAAGGAGGCAAATCAAGAGCTTAAGGACAGGATCATTGCAAAGGAAAATGAAGACTCTGTTGAGGAGATTAGGACGCTAAGAAAGAAAGTCGCTAGGCTTGAGGAAAGTGTCATAGGCCGAATTCCCCTGCAGGAGGCTAAGCATTTGCTCTAGGATGTATTGATAAAAGTGATGACTCCATTCGGGAAGCATATGGTTATGTTTGAAAGTTTTTGAAAGTTTCCCCAACTCGGTTTCAAGCCTTTTGACTTCTCTGCATGGTTTAATGCCCAACCCTTCAATGCATAAATTTTACCAAAAAATTAACTTGACTGAACTTTTTCTCAATTTTAAACAATTCAGAAATTTTCTTTTGAACTGGGAAATTAAATACTTAGAAAATTTCAGACATTCACACAAATGAAATTTAACACACTTATTTTTGACCAATGGTCCAGGATAAAACCCCCAAGGGAAAACTTGTTTTCTGAGTGTGAGATATTTTATTTTTCTTCAGGTAAAAATCAGAAATACATTCAACAATACTTATTAGAATTTTGCCTCGATTTCCAAACTCATTTATTGCTGATTTTTCTTGATTTTCGTGCCACATTCACCTTGAAACATGTGCCCAAAAATTTATGTACGGACATAATTAAATGCAGCCATACTCCTCGATTTCTGTGCATGCAGGCCGTACTGTACAGTTCTGAAAGGTTTGTACACCTCGAAAAATGTGTTGTACTACTGTACGGATCTCGAAATTTGCGTAGCAGGTTGCCTCGATTTATGTGCCCTCGAAATCTGTGCAAACTCTCCCTCGATTTCAGTGCAGACTTTTTCTCGATTTCCGTGCATAACATTCTTCCTCGAAATTTGTGCCTTGGCCTTGGAAAATGTGCCCTGCAATTATTTCTTCAATCTCTGAAAATTTCTCTCTTGGTTAGAAAACTCTTCAAACCCTCATTTTTCTTTTTCTTCTCTCTCTCAAAAAATCTCTTCTGAAGATGAACACAATGAATGAATTTCTGCCTTGCCCTAGCCTTTTTGTTCTTGGTAACTTCCCCATCAATCTAACAATCAAGATTAGATTAGATGAAGCGTTCACATTAAATGCTCCATTAAAAATAATTAAACGACATTTAGTGCACTCATGTCATTTAATAAAGTTGAGCAACCCCTTTTTCTATTTAATCACTCACTTAACTTTTTAAATGTGAACTTAGGAAAATACCAACACTCAGCTTTTTAATAAAGTCACTTAAAAATTATAAAGTGCTTCTCACTTCATTAAATGCACAAAATGACTAGGAGTCACATCTAAGTGTCCTTGTCCACCCCAAGGCAAAACTTGGTGGACAAACACTTCCTAGGTAACTTTTCAACACTCCCTCTTACCAAGGAAAGTGTTTTTCACCACTCCCAACTTATCTATGAAGTAGACATGCTTCCCTCTACCCAAAGCCTTCGTGAGAAAGTCAGCCACCTGCTCATCTGTCGGAACATACTGTAATCGAACAACCCCTCTCTGAACATAGTCCCTGATGAAGTGATATCTAATCTCAATGTGCTTCGACCTGTCATGAAATACTGGATTCTCAGACAGCTTGATGCAACTCTGATTATCGCACTGTATAACTGTAGGACTCAGCTCCATATCAAACAAATCCACCATCAACTTGCGAAGCCACAAGGCCTCACAACTGGCCTGACTGGTTGCCATATACTCAGCCTCAGCAGAACTCGATGCCACGGACTTTTGCTTTCTGCTGAACCACGACACAACTGCCGAACCCAAGCTGAAGCAACAACCGAAAGTGCTCTTTCGGTTCGAAACACTACCTTCCCAATTTGAATCAGTATAGCCAACCAACCCCACTCCACCAGATCTCCTATAATCCAATCCATAATCAACTGTACCTGCAAGATACCTCAAAATGTGTTTTGCAGCAGTCAAGTGCACTCTCCTAGGCTCCACCATGAACTGATTGAGAGTCTTCACTGCAAAACTCATATTTGGTCTGGAGTTGACCAAATACATCAACGAACCAATCAACTGATGATATAAAGTAGGGTCCACCAACTCTCCCTTTGAAGCATGAAGCTTCGCCTAGTTGGTGATCATGGGTGTCGACATAGGCCTGCAATCTGTCATCTGAAATCTCTTCAAAACTCATATTTTCCTTACCCCAGGAAAACATGTCCATCCTCTTGCCAAACCTCCATCCCCAAATAATAATGCATCGGTCCAAGGTCTTTCATCTCGAACTCTGAAGCAAGATCCTTCTTGCATGCATCAATCAGGTGCTCTCCCCTAGTAATGAACAAGTCATCAACATACAACAGAAGAATAAGTGGAACACCACCAACCACAATGTAGTATAGGTTGGGATTCGCTTCACTTTTCTGAAACCCAATCGAAATCAAGTAGGTGTCGATCCTGGAATACCAAGCCCGAGGGGCTTGCTTCAGACCATACAAGGCCTTTTTCAGCCTGCAAACTTGAGTGTCTCTTTCACATACCTCAAAGCCCTATGGCTGCTCCAAATATACCTCCTCCTGTAGAAAATCATTGAGGAAAGTGGTTTTCACATCCATTTGATGGATCTTCCAACCCATCTCTGCAACGACGGAGATCATTGCCCTGATCGAAGAAAATCTGGCCACTGGTGCAAATTTCTCATCATAGTAAACTCCCTCGACCTGTGAGAAACCACGTGCAGCAAAATGAGCTTTGAACTTCTCAATACTGCCATCCGCAACATGCTTTATCTTATAAAGCCATTTGGAAGTCACAACTAACTTCCCCTCTGGTCTCGGAATCACTACCCACACCCCATTCTTCATGATGGAGTTGTACTCCTCCATCATGGCATCTCTCCATACCTGGTGTGTAGAACCCTCCTTGTAAGTATTAGGAACGGTGTCACGCAAGCTAGTCACTAGTCCCATATAGCTGGAAAATCTCTTAGGTGCCCTGCTCTCCTTGACTTCCCTCTTGGACGGTCCAACTGACTCCTTTGCTTCCTTCATCAACTCCTTAAACCCAATTTGGTTTTCTCTTCCTGGAGGAAGCATCCTGTCTCAAACTCTCCTCAACCTCCTCATTAGACATCTGTCTCCCAAAAGAAGTACCAACAATCTGAGAACCTGTCCCTGGTGAGCCTATACCTGTACCACTCAAACCCAAATCACCTGAAGGTGTCATCTGTGAACCTGTCCCTGTGGACTGAGCCCCTGTAACTGAAGAACTTGTAGCCTGTGACCCAATCACACCTGAAAGCGGTGACCCTGAACTCTGTGCTGTCACCTGTGTAGTACCCTGCTGATCCTCCATATCGGAATCAAGAGACCTCCTGAAGGATTTCTCCTCCTCAAACTTCACCTCTCTCCTCACCACTACTTTCCTTTGCGAAAAGCCTTCGATGTCTCGTCTTGACCAACAAAAATACCACGCTCACCTGTAGGCTCCAACTTTGTCCTCTTCTCAGAAGGGACATGAGAGTATGTAAGGCATCCAAAAATCCGAAAGTGACCTATCTCAAGCACTTTCCCTGTGAATGTCTCCTTAGGAGTTTTACTCCCCAATGCACGGTGCAAACTCCTGTTGAGAACATCAACAACAGTACTACAGGCCTCTGCCCATAGAAAGAAAGGAAGACTCTGATCATGCAGCATGGCTCTAGCTGCACCCACTATAGAACGGTTCTTCCTTTCAGCGACTCCATTCTGCTGTGGAGTGTAAGGAACTGTCAACTGCCTCTTTATCCCCTCTTGTCGACAATACTCATCAAAAGCACGGGAAGTATACTCACCTCCATTGTCTGACCGAAGTACCTTGATCTTCTTTCCTATCTGGTTCTCCACAAGAGATTTGAACTCTTGGAACCGAAGCAAGACTTCCTTGGATCTCTTGCTTCTAAGGAAATAGATCCAGGTCTTCCTGGAAAAGTCATCAATGAAAGTGATGTAATACTCATATCCTGTCAAAGAGGCAGATGACATGGGACCACACAGAGCTGAATGAATCAACTGAAGCACTCCCTCTGATCTGGAATCACTGCTTGGAAAAACAGTCTTGGTGTACTTTCCCAAAGCACACCCTTTACACACACCACTTGACTTTGTGCTGAAATCTGGCATACCTCTCGTCATATCACTCAGCATCCTCAAAGTTGGATGGTGAAGATGAGCCATTCTCCTGTGCCATAGCTCACACAACTCACTGTTGCTCTTAGTGTGTAACAGGGCGTAATGTGGCCCGAAGAGAAGCTTTTACAGTTTCCTGCATCTAATTCCAATCATCCGTGAATCAGATGGACCTGCTGCCTTGGGAAAGATGTGAACTTTCCCATTAAGAACATATACAACGAAGCTTCTGTCCTCAATCATGGAAACTGAAACAAGGTTCTTCTTGAGCCCAGGGACATACAACACATCCCTCAGATACATAGGCTGCATGGACTCCCTCTCAAAGCGGACAGTCCCTCGCCCAATTGCACTCACCACTGTGTCATCTCCCAATACAACCTCCATCTCCAAGTCTGACTCTGATATCTCTGTGAACATATCGCGATCACTTGTCATATGACTGGAAGCTCCACTATCAATGTACCAAGCGGAGAAAGTAGTGGTGGCACTCAACGAATGCCCAACAATCATGGAATGCTCCATGTGGTCCTCAAAATCCCTGCCGGTGATAGAAGATGCTCTCTCAACGCTAACACCTGCAAAGAGAGAAAAATATTTCTCAAATCTCACTACAAACTCATCAATCTCCGCTGTAGCTATAGTCTGCTGCTTCTTCTTTTTCTTGTTAGGACACTGTCCAGCATGGTGTCCCATCTTCTAACATGCAAAGCATTTCACTTTGCTCATGTCCTTCTTCTCTCCATCATGCTGTTTGGCTCCCTCCTTGGAACCCTTCTTGAACTTATTCTTCTTCTTGCCCTTCGTTGCTAAAGCAACATTCTCCTGGGCTTCGTGTAATGGGCATCATTAGTGTTTTAAGGGCAAGGCATCCATCATAGGGTCAACTTCTAGATTGTGGGATTAGGGACTTCTCCTAGGGTACTATGACCTCATTAAAACACAAATGACCACAGAATGGGTCATTTGGACTCTTTGATGTTCTACACTTCTTCAACCCACCAAGGACACTTTCTAGGGTACTAGGGCATAGGTTGTGGTACTGGGGAACCAAAGAAACAACTGGGGAACCATAGAAACAACTTAGGGGTATTTAAACACTCTAGAGGGTGTACAGGGCTTTTGGCATTGTCCCAAAGGCTCCAAGGGCTTCAGACTTGGGCTTGGACAAGGTCAAAAGGTCTCCTTTGACATTGATAGACTTCCAACCTTGAAGGGGTCCTCAAGGGGCACCAAGACACACCAACACACACCTGTTGGCATCAATGACAATTTAGTCAACAATTCCATCACTGAGATCCTCTCCTCGACATGTTCCCATGAAATTAGGAATGTTGATGTGTACTTTTTTTTGTCTTTTTTGGCCAATTATTAGGTCTTTTTGGCCATTTTTGAGAGAAAATCATCTTTGATAATAAATAATCATGTCTTTCCTCTTAAAACCGGGTTAAGGGGTTAAGTGGGTGCTTTGAGTAAGAAAACGAGCACCACCATGGAAAATATCACATCCTGACCACACTTTTATGACTTTTTTAATTTTTATAATTAAAACATAAAGGCCCGTTTTACAGTTTTTTTTTATTTGCCGAAAACTGAAAAAACCTAAAGGAGACCTAGTGCTTGTTCATATGACTCAAAATCAATGACTAGCATGATAATATACATTGACATTTAGACTTTAATAGCCTCCTAAGGCCTAACCACCAAGACGATTACTCTAGCTTTGGAGGTTTGAGTGAAAAACTCAAAAATTATGAGTCGGTGAAGAGCGCCATATAATTAATAAAGAAAAAACACTCTAGAGTAACGTGTTGATGTCTAAGTCCTAGGAAATCCAAGTATGCTACATAAAGTCATCATGCTACGTCAACTTATTACAATTTCGCCAAGGGGTATCAACATCCAATTTTTTTGAAAACGGCCAAAACTGGCCTACAGGGGCTTTTGAACTTCTAATAATGAAGAAGGGACTTGTTCAATCTTTGGCGACTCATTTGAAAGTCCAACGAAGTACAACTTCGGTGGTAACATTTGGCTCCAACTGCGAGACGTGTGCTCAATCTGGTCTTTAGGCAAGGAGAGGATGTGATAATTCCCAAATCTCTAGTTTCTATAACCTATAAGAACATCTCAACTTGACAAGCCAACCTTAGTAGCACAAGCTCTTGTAAAAGCCAATGAAAACATAAGTTGCTTTATTCAAAGGGACAGTTGAAACTTGAAACTAACTAATGAAAGAGAGTATTATTCCTAAGTACATAAAAGAAATGTAGAGAGTAAATGCTCACTTTAAGGAGCTTATTTTCCTACTCTAAGCATGATAAAATAAACATTTTAGGTAAAATCAAATATCCAATGTAACCATCTAAGCATTTGATCAACATTAGAGTTTTTTCCTTTGTCTTTGGTTAACTACCAAAGCAAGGATACCTTATTTACTAAATGAAAACCTGTATGATGATTCAGGATGGGAGATCATAGACATATAATAAATCATCAAACTGCTCCCCAAACTGGTTGGTCCTCCCGTAGGCTTCTTCTATACAAGATTGGATAGGACTGATATACAAATATGTCTGATGAGGCAGATCGACCACTACATCATACATATCAAGAGGGCTTCTCAAATGATAACTCTGTGTGTAAGCTCCAAGCTGCACCAAATCATAAGGAATTTTTGTATGTGAAGATGAAGACTGGGACTTATCTTCCATCGACTGCATCAAATTTGACTCTTCAACGCACTGCCTCTCGCGGTCTTCATTACTAATACTCATATATGGCTCTGATTGATCATATGAAAAATAGGAATGCTCCTCCTTCATACCAAGATTCCCAAAGGTCTCTAAATCAACACTCCCTTCTCTTAAACATCAAAATTGGGTTTTTCAATGTATGTCCAATATTCATCATCCACATTTTTGTCAAATATGGGGGAGTCTTCATAAATTTCATCATATCCCTAGCAATGCCCATCCTCCTCATGCTTGCAATGATCCTCTTTAGAAAACTTGGTTTCAAAAATATTACAAGGGGATGAGCTCAGCAAGCCTACATCACCATGTGGAGAAAATGGAGGAGTGTCATCATACACATTACAGACTTCATCATGAATTTTATATGCTTCTGAAATGGTTTCTTCTTGAGGCCGATCTGGAATACACATGTGATCATCATCACTAAAATATGTTGAATAAGTTGTCATTGATGCCAAATGTTGAGTCCTTGGTGCCCCTTATGGAACCCCTAAGGGTTAGTGTCTAGATTGTGGTTGTCTATGTCAGAGGATCTCTTTTGACCTTGTCCAATCCTAAGCTTGAAGCCCTTGGAGGCCTTGGAACAATGGAAAAAGCCCTAGTTACCCATTGACTTGGGCAAGTGTCCCTAACTTGTATCTTGGTCCCATTTGAGTCCATTGTCGAGTTCCTTGATCTTGGTTGATCTCTGGTTACTGGTTTTTGTGCTGCTTGTTATGCTTGTACTTGTTTTGGTCTCTTGATTGGTTGTTGGATGGATGATGTGGCTCATGTGTGTAAGTCCCTTGATGTGTTGACGATGCTGAAGACCCTACTAATGATGCTAAAGACCTTGGAGATGGTGCTGAACCCCTTGTAGAGGATGGATAAGCCCTTGATGGGTTGAAGAAGCATTAATGACCAATTCTGTGGTCATTTATGCTTTGAAGGGTTCATGGTACCCTAGGAGAAGGTTTGGCAATCCCACAGGTGTTAGCATGATGGATCTTGACCCCTGGAGGTCCTCTTATGTGGTTGAGGTGGTTGAAGAAGTCCATGAAGCCCTCTTGGCATGATCACGATGTCCTTGTACCCCTATCACTTGAAGGAATGCATGATTGGGCCCTTTGTGTTGTTGGTATTGACCTTGTAACCCTTGATGGGGTCATGGAACCCTTGTATATGATCATTGCTACCATTACGATGATGATGACCTGTTGGCCTGATTTTCTGAATCTAGGCCAATAAGGAGGTTTTGTCCACACAATCAGCTTAAAGCAGCGTCCGGTGTGTTTGAATTAACAAAACCTCGCAGGTTGTGGTCCTGCTACCAGCTAGTTTGTCTCTTAAGGAGAACTTAAAACCAGCAAAATCTAACCTATTCTAATGTTATTTTTATCTAAATGATTAAATAAAACTATCTAAACTGTCCTATGGTTGCTTTCTTAACGAAAGACTTTGATTTTGGGAAGTTTTCTGAATATAAAACTTATACAAAGTATAAAAATCGAATTGACAGTTGTTAATTCAACTTCTAAAGAAAAAATAAAATAAAATTTAACTTAAACTATTCTAAATGTCCTATCTCAGCTGAGAGCATATTCAAAGATTATATTAACTATTAATCAGTAAAGATGAACAGAAAGACTAAATCATAATTCAAATAGACACATTTAAATCATGAATAATAAGTCACCCTGTTAAATAACAACAGAAACTGAAAAATAACTGCAAATAAACAATTAATTTTAACTTTCTGAAATTGATTAATAATTAATTATCAAGACAACTATTTGAATTTAAGATAATATCTATTTAAAAATCATTGTCAACATACAAATGAAATTTTAAACAGACAGAAAAGTATATCATTATAACTCAAGTTTACAGTAAAAATACTAATAAACATAATCATAATGAGATGTTCATTCAAAACACTATCTTGTGCTGATAAAGTGAGAAATGTAATTTAACATCAGTATATCAAAGCACACTGAGTTAATATAAAGACAGAAGATAATATGCTGAAATATATAAATAATAATCCAAAACAAAAATACCAGAAATGGTATCAGTCTGTGGACGTCTACTGGTATTCACATCCAAAGGTTCAACTCCAGAGATAAACAAAACAACAGCAACAAAGTATAATTCCAGTCTGTTTTCTTCCAACACTCCATCCCTTGTTTATCAAAATCTCTACCTTATATAATACTACGATTCAGTTTTTCCTATTAATGTTGCATGCAACATTATAGGATTCATCTAACTAAAAAGAGCATCCAATCTCTTATATGACACCTATCACTATAAAACAGAAATCGACTAGCCTGAGTCGAGGTACTTTAGAAGATTCTTATCCATTAATGAAACTCCAGCTCGTAACCAACAGCCACATCTCCATGCCAATGTATTTACCACGTCCTGAGATTCTGCAGAGGAATGATGACAAAACTACCTGCATTGAATTCAATTAAAGCATCTTATTAAAATCAATTGAAACATAGGTAACAAAAATAAATTTGAAATTTAAATGCATGCCTGTTAAATCTCCGATTTTACAGGCATGTGAAACAAAAAATGATCATTACCTGTTTTGCAGTGACATAAGAAATGAAAACATCATCAAGTTTTATTCTGAAGAGCGACTACTCTTCGAGCTTCTGCTAGTTTAGCCTTTAACCTGATAATCTTAATGTTTTGCTTTTCAATTCGTTTAAGCAATAGCTGGTTTGTGCCTATGATTGACTTCTTTGATTTTTTGTACTGGTTCTTCTTAGCACTCATCTCTTTCCATCTACCAATCCACTCCAGCAACTCTTTTCTAAAGGTTTTATTTTCTTCTTCTAGTAATGCTGTACTAGATAGACAGTGCTTCAGTTTACCCTTGAACTCCATAATTTTATCCTGGAATGCATTATATTGCGTACGCTGTAGAGTCTCATCTTCATTTGTTACTTGAGGAGACATAGGGCTGTCAATATACTGACTAGACGATGGTCCAGGGTCTGCAATACCTGTGTCTACACTTGGTTGAGTAACCTCGGCCTTGTCCGATTGTACATCATTACCCTGTGCGAAAGTAGGATTATTTACATTAATTGTATCAGGGATAGATGACGGGGTGTCATCTTCAATATTAACGACTGCAGGCTTAGAAACCTGTTGATTAACCTTATGACCCGAAATCGTACTGTACATGCTCCTCGTAACCCTTATTGAAAACGATAGGTTTTCAAAACCAAGTCCTTCCTTATCACAACAAACCTGAGCAAGATGATCTAATCTATGCATAGATTCTCTGTTATATTCATTAGGTTTATTTGTTTCAAATGGATTTTTACATTCAACATTATTATCAGTTTTACCTTTGGTTAATCCTTCTTCTATTTCTGCAGGGGTGCTATCACTTTTACCAGATAAGGGTTTATCCAAGACTTTTTTAGAATTGCAAGGAACTGAATCCCTGTCATCATTCTTACTGATCCCATTGTTTATGGGTATGCTTACATCCTCGAATCCCTTGACCTCTGATATATTTTCAGAAGTACTATTAACCCCAGAATTTATGGCTTTTCGTTTCTTACGAATTCGTGGGGATGGATTCGGCCAACGTTGTGTCGGCCCCAACTGACAGTCGACTAAAAAACT
Source organism: Pseudotsuga menziesii (assembly GCA_001517045.1). NCBI lineage: Eukaryota > Viridiplantae > Streptophyta > Pinopsida > Pinales > Pinaceae > Pseudotsuga > Pseudotsuga menziesii. The sequence goes on from LPNX010193999.1 coordinate 344,553, forward strand.
ATCCCAAGACTTGCCATTTGCAGATAATTGAAATTGCAATATGATTTTTATCAACCCGTGGTGGAAAAGACTCCTATCGGGGTTACCAAAATTTCTAACAGTCTGTGTCATTTTCTTTAGACTTTGCCATAGATAGAAAGGCAAATTAAGCTTGTAACCCCGTAGTGCTAACAGCAATCGTAAATGGTACAAGTGCAAATGGGAGTATCGTCCGCAACAAGACACGTACCTTACTAAGATTTCGTAATAAACTATCCATTCGGGCTTCAGAAATTTCACAGGGACGCCTATCTTTAGCTTCGTATCATCCGGCAATGGCATTAACAGAGCCAAGCATTTCTTCTTATTGACCATGTTGCCCTTAAACCAACGTTCTCCAACCTGTGGGAGCTTAGTGGCTTTTGCAATCGTATCTTCATTGATAATAAACTCAAAACCCCCAATTTGCACCCTGTCATCGTTAAAATTCATGGCGAACAGTTTAGTAATCTCTACATGGTGGCCATCGAAACTCCTAAAGAAATGCCCCCACCCCATTTTCTCAAATTTCATGGCAACCTCCTGGTCAGCTTCTATAAGTTCAGACCTAGAAATCTCAAAACAGTTCAGAGGAGACATGGTTTCTTCTACGCTCTCCTGGCTTCGAACTGAAATGAACGGAGAGGTGAACATAGAGGGAATAGGTATCCACACATATGACATGATGGATAGTCTTCGCATGCTTCAAATCTAACGGAGATACAATCTCTGAACCTGCCATTTTAGCCGGATTCTAAGCAATGATGAGTGCTATATCTTAACATTATAGCATACTGTATGCAGGTTTAGCTACGTTTGACCACGACCAATAGTGATAACCACCAAATCGGCGCACCAGAGATATTGTAATGGATAGATCATGATTTCAAATATTGATTATGGACAGTGGCTAATAATGAACAGGTACATTGACGTTAATTGGAAATGACTATCAGCATTTAACACTGTTAATACGATGCCTCCATATGCTCACAGCGGTCGACCTGTCAAGAGGTGCAAGCCACGTTTTATGCCAACTCATTGGTCCAAGTGATAATCGCTTATCAACTTGACAAATGGCTCTTTGTAAACTCAGTCAATTGTAACAGTCATCTTCCAGTTTAATCGTGATACGTGGTGGCATGCAAGGTGATGAAATCGTATGTTCTAATGTTAACATTGCTTAATGAAATAGCTAGATTTAATATCTATGCTATGTATATACAAGACTAAGTTTAAACCTTTCAAACATCCTATCGATACATATCTAACATTAGATTAATAGGATATTCAAATGATAAAACTATCATAAGTGAAATTTTCCTATATAAACATCATTTATTCAATAACTATAATATTTACAAAAGGTCAAAGTATGGTATTACATATAATATCAACTTTGAAAGTCACTTTTAGTTTTATGAACTTAGGGCTAGTAATACCTTACTCAACACAAAGTGTGTTTTATTGATTTTCTCTTGGCAAACTATTTCAAATTTCTTAAGTCTCATGAATTTATTTCAATGATTAAATAAATTCATAAAAATTTATTAGACTTACTGACAGTTGTTAATTTCCAAGTTCATGAACATGTTTCACCAACTTCTCAAATGATATTTTACCTTTCTTTGATTAAGAGTACCTTCAGAATCAAAGATTCTGAAGGTGCTCTTTCATAATTTTTCAATGATGAATCATCGAAAGAGCTGATCACTCTTCATCTTATGGAGAAATGAAGAGGTTGTTGCTAGCTGCCAACATGACCTTGATGCCCTTAGTGGAATTCTAGTATATGGTGGAGCCCTCCTCCTTGTTGATATGGAGTCTGTGGATGTGAAGACCATTGAATCCCACATGCCTTTGATGATGTCCATTAAAGCCTTTGACCTTGGAACTTATGCATAAGGTAACATGGTATTTGTCACCTTTATGTGTGGAGTCTTGATGTTTTGTACAAATTGAAGAATTTAAGGGTATTAGAACAAGAATTTGCAAATAAACCCATCATAGGGAGATAGTCATCGTCAAGACATTTCTGTTGATCTGTGGAGCATCTTCTAACTCCTTACGATTGAAGAGATATGAATTTTTGAAGTTGGTGTACCCCACATTTTTGGGTCAGCCAGCCAAACAAAAGAGAATTTAATTATTTGTGGTTTTGAATTGCATGCTGACCCAGTTTGAGGTACTAACTTTCCTCCACAACCTATATAAATATAGTATCAAACATTTCATTTATTCATGAATCAAGTCTCTCTTTGGTATTTTGCAACTCTTGGAGAAAAGTGCGAAACTTTGTGGAGAAATTTTTGGGCATCTTCACTAAAATTGACATAACTTTTTCATACTGAATCGAAATTGCAAAATTCATGGCTCGTTGGAAAGCTTGTTACGATTCTTTTGGTTTGTCTACTGTTTCTTCATCTTATGATCTTCAAAAAGGTATGGTTCATGCTTCTGGGTTTTTCTTGTAATGGCACATGTCTCTCATGAATAGAGTTCATCTTTGATCTTAGTATGTGAGCCTATATATTGGTATATATCTTTGAAGTCATTGAAAATGTTATGGAGGCTATGGTGATGGTTATCTTGACATATATCTTGATATAGATCTTTAGGATTATCTTGGATATTGTTGGCATAAATCTTGGTGTTTATCTTGATTGTTCTATAGTATAGTATTGAATGAGAAGTTGACATGTAAGTAATATATCCTGTGAGTGATTTCTTTGATCAAACTAAGTGTTTTCTTTGAAAGCTAGTTTGACAAGTGTTGATCATTGTGTCTTTGAGCTAAGTGGAGCTAGACTGTTATTGATTGTTAATGACAACCTTTGACAGTATTGTTAGTGACTATTTGCTTAATATTTGTTTGATTTGTTGACTTGATTTGAGTGGAGTGAAAAATCCTTTTGTGTCTAAGAGTTTATGAGATTGATTGAGTTTGACATAGTCGGTTAAGTCTTTTATCTTCTTGGATGAGGTTAGTTGGTTGAGGTATATCATGTTTAACTGTCAAGTCTTCCTTGATTGTGATTGAGGTTAGTTGTGGTGTCATTGAGTTGAGTGTGATTGGACAAAGTTTGGTTGACTGTATGTGAAGTCTTTTGGTTGCTTAAATGTGTCTCTTACTTGATGAACTAGTTGAAGTAAGAAGGGTTGGTTGACTGTCATAGCACTTGATTAGATTAACACAAGTATATGATTAATTTGACATAGGTACATGTTGAGGCCTGAAAAGTCACAGGTAACAACAGTTAAGGATTCTCCCCAATTAACATTCTCAACTAGCCCGTTACTGTTTGGTATGGGGAATCCGTCCGGTTTACGGTCTGGCTACCGTAGGTCAAGTAACAAATTAAATGTTTTACCGGTTACGGCCCGATTCATCGTTTATATTTTTAGTTTTTTGTGTTTAAGTTATGATGTGCAAGTGCCTATCTAACAATGCAAACGATAGAGATAACGAGGAGGGTCACAATGTGATGCGCAGGTTCTTACCTCTCGTCTTACCTCTCTCGCATCTAAATCACAAACAACAAGAAACTAACTATAAATAACTAATCTATCCCTAGGGAGCAGAATTATCAGCTAACAATGAGTAATGTATTTCTGCGCATGTATTAAAAAAAATTACAGATAGCTGTTACTTATTTCAGAACACATGAACATTAATAGAAATATGAACAACAAGATAGCTTATTGTTTATGGCAACCTTCATTACTCACAGTGGAAATTTCACAGAATAAACTAGAGTGCATTCATAACATGAAAAGAAAATCATTGAGTTAGAACGATCTCATAGTTAATGGAAGTAAGCTGAAAACGAAATAGTTCACATTCAATTGATCCATAGCAAAATATTTGAAACATTCCACCAAACTTTCTCTAGCAGGAAACTTGTAATTCTTTATTGTAAAAGGAAGTAGTTCTTCTTACAATATACTCTCAAAAATTGCTTGGGAAAGAAGTCCTTTCTACATTTAAGCTCTCCTATATTTATACAAAAAACAAAACCTTTGGGCCGCCCCTTGATGACTCTTGGGCTTCCCCAACCTTTCAGTTCTAAAATTTGTCTTGTAGTATGTGCTCATAATTTATACAATATATTGCATTTTGAATCAAAATTTTCTAGAACACTTTATGAAGAGGGGCCAACTTGGTCGTTGATGAACTTTTTCCATGCCTGGGCCTCCGCTGCTATGCCTTCAAAATCAGAAGGTTCAAGAAAACGGATATTTATCTAATATTTGGCAGCCTAGTTCCTTACCCCTTCTATCCTTGCTGGACTCAGACGCAGCTGATCTTCTAGTAGATGAATACTCACAGCTGCATGTGCCACTGCATTCTTTAGAATTCGTTCATTTAGATCCTTTAACTGCTGGATCTCCTGCTCGTCTTCTTGATATCTATTCTGTAGCTGTTCTATGAACAACTCATATTCTATTATTTGCTCCATGGGTGGGGTTGGATAGTTATCTTTATCTGACGCACGATTGAGGTTTCTGAAATCTACACAGAGCCTGATTTCTCCTGATTTTTTTTACGGGCACCAAATTAGAAACCCATTCCGAATGTCTGACTTTGAATATGATTTTAGCATCCAACAATTTTTTCACTTCACTTTGAATTAAAGGTTCCAGCTTCGGATGCATCTTCTTCAAAGGCTGGTGGTGAGGCTTGACTCCAACTTTAATCGGGATGACATGTTGTATAATCTTTGTGTCATAAGTTTTAAGCTCTTCATATGTCCAGGCAAACACATCTTTGTATTGTTTGAACAGACTAATGAACTTACTTTTTTCGCCCGGAGAATAGCATTTTCTCAAATTTACATATTTGGGTTCAGCTTCAGTCCCCAAATTAATTAGCTCAAATTGCAAGGATGAGCTATGAGTCTTGACAATCGCTGACTTTCTGAACTTGTTGTTTAAGTCAAACATTCGTTCCAAGGTTCTGACTCCCTTAGGAATAAAGTTCCCAAATTTTAATTCTGCTTGATGTTCTTCATCATCTATTATTGCTCCTTTAAAAGTCTCATTATTCATCAAGCATTCCAAAATTTGTTGATCATCGTAAAAAACCCGTAGATTTGTGATCATATTCGGAACAGAAGGCCTGAAAAGTAATTCAATAGAGTATCTATTATTAGAAGGTACTAGCCTTGCAGCTGAGGTAGCTAGTAAGTCAGCTGCTGCATTCTTTAATCTAGGAATGGACACAATATTGAATGTATGAAAATCTATAAGCAAATTCCAAACTTCATTTTGATAGGCTTTTAAATGTGGTGAAATACAGTGTATCTTATTTCGAATTTGCTTAACAACAATTTCAAAGTCTCCATATACTTTCAGATTTTTCACTTTTAGTTTTATTGCCTTTTCAGTCCCTGAACTAGTGCTTCATACTCGGCTGTATTATTTGTACATTCGAATTCTAATCTACAAGAAAGAAAATGTTTATTTTTCTTTGGATCAATCAGGACACAGCCAGCTCCTGATCCTTCCAATGTTTTAGATCCATCAAAATAAAGGGTCCAAAAACTATCTATCTCTACTGAATTTGAATTACAAACTACATCTGAAACTAAATCTACTATATTACAGTCAATCTCATCAGCCCGTGAAAATCGAAGGAGATCGGGCTGGGTATCAGGTATACTGCTGGCTTCTTCATCTTGGTAATTTCCTGGTTCTAATTCAATGAAATAATTTCCCAACACAGAGTTTACTGGTTCATTCTTTCCCTTTAACTGGGTAACATTGTATTTCATTTGAGGCTCTCTTACTACTTTTATCTGATTGGGACTTCCCTTATGAGGCAACCATAAATGTGACCAATCTGATGCAAAGTATCCATCTAGCCTTGCCGACCAGTCTCGACTCAAAACCAGTCCATAAGTATCTGGTATGTCTGCTACTACAATGTCGATGTACTGACATACCCTCTCATTTGCAGATAACCGAATCAGAACATCTTCCATTTCCCATATTACTTTCACAACTGTCCTGTCTAACTGAAGAACTTGCCAAGTAGATGGTTTAGGTTGTCCACTGATTTTCTTGCAGACTGAAAGTGGCATAATGTTGACTGATGCTCCTGAGTCTACTAAACAGTTGTGCACATTATAATTGAAAATATCAAAAGTTAGGAGAAATGTTGGGGTTTTATACTTAGACTTACCTCCCACACTTGCCTCACCAATTTCTTCTTCAGGTTGGTTGTTAGTGGGAAGCTCTTCTTCGGGTACCTCAAGTGCTTTTAACAGTTTCTCTTTCTGCTGAGGTGCATTACACATTTCAAACAATGAGATATTTGTCTTAGCTTTTTTAATGTCTTCCACAATATCATACCCCATCTCAGGTTCTTTGAGATTCTTCTTGACATTATCAATCCTATCTTCAACAGGCTTAATAGGTATGTTAATTTTCTTCGGATCTTGACTTGAAATGGTAAATTCAGGTATTTTAACAGTTGTAGTGTTCTTCTGTATCTTCTTCATATTTTCTTGAAGTTTCTTAATCTTAGGAAGTATTGACTTGTCTTCTCTTAACAAACTCAGACTTCTTGTTGTCACATTGGTTTCTGATGTTTCCTCTTGTTTCGGAGAATTTTCTTCTTCTGTATCAAACATTGAGACACAGTCCCATAAAACCAAAGTATCTTCCTCTTGTTTTTTTGTAGATTGATTATCTTTGTCTTCTTCTTTACCAGTTTCTGTCAGTTTGGAATCCAATAATTGATTCATAACCAGTGTCATAGAATTTATCCATTGGGGACAATTCTTCTTAGAATGAGGTAGTTGATGAAAGGTATTGTTGAGGCCTGGAAATTCGCAGGCAACAACAGTAAGGGATTCTCCCCAGTCAACGTTCCCAACTAGCCCGTGACTGTTTGGTGTAGGGAATCCGTCCGGTTTGCGGTCCGGCTACCATAGGTCAAGTAACAAAACAAAGGGTTTTACCGGTTGCGGCCCGGTCCATCGTGTATATTTTTGTATTTCGACTTTAAGTATGATATGCAAGTGCCTATCTAAGATGCAGATTGATAGAGAATACGAGGAGCAGTCACAATGTGATGCGCAGGTTCTTACTTCTCGTCTTAAACTCTCTCGCATCTGAATCACACACAACAAGAAATTAAAACTAACTACCTAACCTATCCCTAGGGAGCAAGATTATCATTCATTGATGAGTAATGTATTTTGTACATGCATTATGAAAAATCACAGATAGCTGATACTTCTTTCAAAACACATGAACATTTAAAGATATTTGAACAACCAGATAGCCAATTGTTTATGAACAACATTCATTACTCATAGTGGAAATTTTCATAAAATAAATCAAAGAACATTCATACAAGAACATAGGTTCAAAGAGTTAGAACGATCTCATAGTTAATGGACACAAAGTTGAAAACGAAATAGTTCCTCTTCAACAAATCCATAGCACAACATTTGAACATTCCACCAAGCTTTTTCCAACAGGCAAATTGTAATTATCTATTGCAAAAGGAAATAGTTCTTCTTACAATATGTCTTCACAAATCTAACTGGGAAAAAGTCCTTCTTCCCTCCAACTTTCCTACATTTATACAAAAACAACAAAACCTTTGGGTTGCCCCACCGGGTGACCTTTGGGCTCCCCCAACCGTTTAATCTCACAATTTTGTCCTTTGTGAGTGCTCATGATTTATGCAATACGTTACATTTCAGATTTATGAATTAAGAGCATTTTTATGAAAAAAAAGGACCAGCTTGGTAACTGCCGAACTTTTCCAAGCCTGGGCCTCTGCCTCTATTTATTTTGCTCAGTAATTCGTTGGTCTCTTGCTAGATCCAGTAGAGCTTAGACCCGACTTTCTTCATCTTTTCTCTGCTTCTGCTTCTTCGTTCCTCAACCACTTCCTTCCTTGCTGCCTCCCTTCTACTTTGTATTTTAAACACATCTTACTCGCAGTAATTGTCCTGTCATGAAAATAACAGATTTTAGACCATTTAGGGTTTATTAAAGTAACATGAACTGTATCAATACATGCATTCTGTAAAATGAATTCAAAACAATGTTGATGCATGAAAAGAAAACATGATAATGCAAAGAAAATCCTGATAGCTGGGCCTGGAATGCGCTAAATCCACTTAAAAATAAAAGCCCGATAAAACAGGCTCCCTATCTCAAACCAGGCCGCATTTGGACCCATTCGACATCCTCCGAAGAAAACACCAAAAATGACACAGTAACCGCCATAGAAAAATAGAGTGGAAGCACACAAGAAAGGCGGGAAAATACTAAGCATCAGGCGAAAACACAAACTCTCCTCGGCGGGCGGAAAACTACGGATCAGACGATTAGTTCGTCAAGGAGCCGCAACGACGGGAGACGGACAGACTATGGGCTCTGCGACAAAATAACATATCGCTAATCGGAGGCTCGGAAGACTAAACCGCATTTTGTCAGCACATAAACCAACTAACCGTTGGAGAGATGGCGCACTATGCAGCCGCAACGGCGGGAGACGGAAGACTACGGGCTCCGCAGCAAATAAAACATATCGGCGAGCGGAAGAACTAAGGACTACGGAAGAATAGTCCTATTCACAGCCGTAACGGCGGAAGACTATTAGACTGCGAGTTACGCGGTCAACATAAAACATCGACGAAAGGAAAATTTATATGGCGGATGGTTAGTCTGCTGAGGAGACTATGGCTTCTGATTAAAGTTATAAACCGTTCCGAGAGCGAAAAGCAAAATATCGCAAAGTCAAAACCTTGGCATCGAAAAAGAAAAGAGTTAACCGTCGGAACATTCAGCGTCTAGCTTCCGCAACGACGGCTTTGTAGGGAACTACGGCTCTGATGCACTGTACAAAATAGTTCCAACAGCGAAAACAAAAAACGCCGACAGTAAAATAAAACAAAAGATAAACATGCATCGACGAAAAAACACAACCTCACATCGGGTCATTCATCATTTGTTTTCCGAAACGGCGGGCTGCAAAGAGGACTAGTGCCCCGAATCACTCATCAATAGACTTCTGATAGCGATCAAGAAAAATCATAAGGTTGTGCAGCGGTCTAAAAAGTTTGTCTCATTTCCAAAACAACGACGTCATACAGATCAAAAACCCTGACTCAAAGTTCAACCAACCTCCGACAACGATAAAACCAAACCATCGAAAAAATAAAAATGTTAAGTTCCACAGTCAAAAGCATTTGCAGTTTTATATCATTCAACCTCCGAAAGTGATAAACAATCGAACTCAAATCAAACTCAGGAGAATTCAAATTCGTAACAGAGGAAAGACAGAGTTCAGGAATCTTAAACACTCCCAGGCAAGATAAAATTAAAAGGAGGGTCCAAAATTTTAAAAAATTTGGGAGAAAAGTTGCAGTTGCAACAATTGGCGACTACCTGGTGAACCTAGATCTCTGGACAATTTCTTCCTTAAGTAACAGACTGTTTAACAATAAAACCAACATGTTGAATTCTTCTAGATGTATGGATTTCCCAAATGGCAAATATATGTACTTTTAATCATTGAGGGTAGTCCAATTTAGGAAAATGGAAACCAAGATTTCAAAGTCAAGATAACTCTTTCGAGGCCAAGAATATGAGTTTCATTTTTACCTCTGTCTTCGGGTAGCTTCCAGCTTGGACACCACAAGATCGTAACATATGGTAAACAGAAATATTCATTTGTTCCTCATTCCCATGCGATTTTGCACCTTTTTTGTGCTTTTGGACTTTTTGTCCTTTTGAGTCCTCCTCATGCCTTTCTTTCTGAATTTTTTATTCAGGCTCCTCTATCCATAGTGTCCTTTTGTGTGAGAGATGTATTTAATTTTCAGCTCACGGACGGAGAAGAACTTTTGGCAATTTTATACTCATATGATTTAGTACTTTGTTTTGATACATATTGCTTTCTTAGGAGTTTTGACTCTTCTTAGCCTTTTGGCTTTCAAATCTTGGCATGGGATCATTTATATATAATATACTCTTTACCCTGCTTCCTTTCCATGGGTCTTTTGCTGTCACCCCCTAGGACATTTTTAAGTGTGAGATGGATGGAGCCTTGAAATAGTATTCCATACCTTTTAATCTTGAGTTATTTTACAGGGATTAAGCAGGACTTCAATGCGTTCATAGCCATTTAGGAAAACTGCTAAACTAGAAGAAATTCTATCAGATAAAACCATAATACACAGTCTTATAATCAAGGATTTTAGTTAGTCCAGAATTCTAAAGCTCTCCATGCAACCAAAAGCTTGCTTGTTTTTATTGAAATCAAACAAAATTTAACTAAAAGCAAACTGAAATAAAGTAAACCAAAAATAAACCTTCATCCCTCTCTTTCTTCAGTGTTTCTTTTAATTGTGCTGCGTTCTTTCTTGACTGCTCAAGATCCGTCATCAGCCTGTCTACATTATCTTCAGTGGCTTGGGTTAATGCCACCCCAACTCTGGCTATCAATCTTGGATCTGCATCTGTTCCATGCACCACGGTTTTATCTGTTATCATCTTACCTGACTGTCCCCCAGTTTCAACCCTTTTCTCGGTTCTTTTTACAATCATTTTCTTCTCCTTATCATAGAAAATAGCACCGAAGTCAGGTACTTCCTCGCCTTCTATAGGCACGAAAGGAATCAAATTCATTCCAAAAAACGAAGCTTGCCCAGCTGTACTGCCAGAAGATGCAGCAGGCTCCTGGGGATCAGGATTAGATTGTTCGTGTCCTTGATCTGTGTGATCCTGTCCCCCCTGTGTATCTATCTGCTAAGTAGTCTGTTGGTCTTTTTGAGATCCTGTTAATCTCATACCTTCACTTTCTTCTTGACTTTTGTTTGTCTTTGCTTCTTTATTTCTCTCTCTCTTCTTCTTCCTTCCTAGCTGCTTCCTCTACAGCTCTCTTTCTTTCTTCCTCTTCATTCTTCAGCCAACTCTCTGCCTCCTGTGCTAGCCTTCTAGCATCTTCTTCCCTCTTTTTGGCCTCCTCTTCTTCCACTGTCTTAGTCTTCTGTGAGGTTTTGCCCTTTCCGCCCACAGTAGTGATTTTCTGTTTAAATCTCTTTTTTAGGGCAGTCATGTTCTTTGCACTCCTGAATGTTTCCTCGTCCTTGTCCCAGATGTTAGTATATTCAAAATGAATGCTTTCCTCTTTGCAGTGATCTGCTACCTTATTTCGGGAGTCATTCCTGTGAAAGTTCATTTCACCAAAACGGAAGTGCTCCAGCGCCTGCACAAATTCTGCAGTCTGTTCTACCTTTGAAAACTTATAACTCCCTAGCCAGAAAGGTATGGCAGGATATGCTGCCTTTTTATGTTCGAACAAGAAACTTCCCACACCATCAATATATACCTGCCTAACTGCCTCTTTATGTAGCACATAATCAGTGGCATATTTAGGGAGTAGAGAAGGTGCCTTGGAGCCACCATACATTCTGATATACATTCCTTCCTCAGTTAAATAATAGTCTCCATATTCCTCAATGACTTTGAACGCTTCTTCGGACATGTAGTTGCATTCAGTCAGGAAAATTAGGGTGTACAAAGGCATGATGAAGTGTTCACATATTTCTCTGTAGTAGCTATAGTATTTGTGGGCCCAAAACAATTTATATGCTGTGTATACTGGGGTCCTGTCTCTATCCCAATTACACCTCAAGGCTGGAAAAGCCTAGGTACACAGTATACAGTCAACTAGGATAGAGCTCATGTAGAATTCTGATTTCTTCTGTGACACCCCTCCCAAGGCTGAGGATATGCATGCTGAGAGGCTATTAGACACTATGTTTGACCAATTAAATATGGTTCCTTGAGTGGTCACATAGAAGATAATTGGTATCCATCCTATTTTGAAGCTTTTTCCGTGAGCTCTATCAAAAATTCTATTCAGCATTAGTGCAATAAATCTATAGGGAGTCCAGAGAATGGATGTATCATATTCTCCTGAGGGACTGGTTCGAAAGTTCTTCCCTGATATCATCATTCTTTTAACTGTTTCTACCAGGTCCATAGCTGTCTCTTTCAACCAGTTTTTTGTCAAGTAAATCTGAGCAGGAGGCAGATGATATGCCATAGAGACATATGCAGGGCTATATGCAGTGTAGCCCTGCTTAGCAGTATTTTCAAGGATCATCGTAGTTATATCTGCCCTAGGTAGAATCCAACTGATCATCTCTGAGCACGGTAACAACTCAGGTCTTGTGGCTACTTTCATAAGAGCCGATTTCTCGATGTTTGCATAAATGGTTAGCTCTTCGAATCCTGCATCAGGTATGTTTTGATTTGCAATCATCCTGTATATCTCTCCCCATTTATAATCCGGTTCGACCGCGGTGGTAGCTTTGGTATCTTCATATATGTATTCAACCCTGGTGATGATCTCAACCTCTGGTTCTCCTTCAACAACTGGAGCCTTCTTCTTTTGTTTTTTATGTAGACACTGAGAGGGGGGTGAATCAATGTAAAGCCAATTTTTATGTTCTCTTTGCTTGACACAGATAACTGCCAATTCATCTATCTATCAATCACATAAACATTTCAAAGAAATCATTCACATAGCATAAGCATTTCATTCATAAGCACCATAACACAACAGAACACAACTCAATATAATTTTGTAATCTTTTGTATTATTTTGTCCGGCTACAACCGATAGGTGAATCAGGACCTACTGATATATAGAGCACCTGCTCATAATCCAGGACCCTGCCTGGTTTTCTTAGTCCCTGCTAAGAAAGGTTTGAGGTATCCTAACCTCAGAAGCAAGACAAGCTTGCTTTTACATTAAGGCTTACTGTCATCATACACAAGACAACTCTGTCATATCATCAACACTGCTCAGCTGTAACATTGCTCATCATTCATCTACTGCTGCTCAACACTGCTGCAATAATCTCAATCTCTGCTCAAACATCTGCTGGTCAATCTTTGTTGCTGGTCATCATCAAGACTCATCATCCCTGCTGCTCACATCATCATCTTGTCAGGCACATCATTCTGATCATAACCATGCATACATTATGCTACTGCCAGCATCATATAAATCTGCACTTGTGATTTATCTTTCTTTATTGCTGCTCATAGTCAAATTCAACCTTGACCTTGACTGGTTAACACATCAATTCAGACTGTGTGTATGCTTCAAAAGAACTCAATCATAAGTCCAAACTTGGACAGTGTATTCTCGCAGTCTTGATCTCCATATAAGCAGACAAACTCTGCTCACCACACCTCTTTCCTTTCAGTCAAACATCAAAACATATGACAACCTGGAACTGTGTATAATAACTGAGAATGTGCTTATAAAAATCAGACTGTGTATGGTCTTCAAACAACAAAGCTTCAGAACTGTTTATCACTTCAAGAGCTTGGGCTTTCTGTTTGTATTGAAGCTTAAAAAGGAGTTTTCTTCTTTGTCTTTGTACTGCTTCAATCAGCCTTATCCTTCTATCTATACACTGCTCATCTCAAGTCATCTTGTCATTGGATCATGTTACAGCTATTCCTCTCTTCTTCACTTTTATGGCTTTAGGATGTCTTAAAACATGTCCTTAGTTTAGCCCAAGACTATGCCACAGTGTCCACAGCAATAACTTTATATGCATCAACGCTTTATGCAAGATAACAAACTATCATTCTAGAATCTAGCTCACAGGATCTGTATCTTCTTAAGTTTTACTTGATCTCTGATCCTTTTAGAAAAAGAACATACCTCTTGCTTAACAAACTTGTGAAGATGTAAAAGCATACCTTTCAAATTGAAGCCTGTAACTTTCCTGTCTCCAACACGACTGAGATTGATCAACCATATGCATAAACGCTGTAAAATACTTCAATCTTATCAAATTTGGACTGTGTGTCCCAGTCAACCAGGGTTTGACAATATTCCAGCCAGGCAGAAATACCAATGGAGTATCTACAAAAGGTGCTTGCCCGAATCTCTTTGGATAGTAATTATAGAACACATCTATCAGAAACTTTATGAAAGAGACATCTCCTTTTTGCAGAGATGGAGTGTTCTGGGCGTTTTTTGAATAATCAGATCTCTGGAAATTGCCAGGAGATCGAGCTTTGCTGGTATAAGACAAAAACTCACTGCCCAGTCATATGTATCATGTTCAGACTGTTCATAAAATACCACAATAAGACTTGGCTGCCACAGTGATGACATTAAATCAACCATTTGATTTCTTCATGAATTCAGACCATTCCACTGTCTTCTTCAAACAAAGATCAAGATCAATGCAAGGTATTTCATACCTCCTCAATCAAGGCATCTTCATCAAAGCAGAGCATTTAACCTGCTGTAGGTTCTGTCAAGATCATAACCAGAGAGATAATGCCATATCTAGAGATAAACTCATGTCTCTGTGACCTTTGTTGTTGTCCTAAAGATAAGAAGAAAAATCTTCAACAAAATATAATAGTGGGCTGCTACAGTATGGACAGACTGGAAGAACCAATCAGCTGCTACAGGAATATAATGCCAAATGCGCCCTCCCACAATTCAGATCTTCTCCAAAGGACTGTCCGGTCAACAAGGGGCTGAGAAAATGTCTTCAAATGGCCAACTCGACCTCCCAATGAATAAATAACAGCCCAGGAACAAAGGTGTAAGCTGGGGTGTCTTCCTTCAGCTAGGAAATGCACCCTCCTGTAAGTATGACTTTCACAGCAGTGAAATCATTGAGCTGGGTGATGAATGAGCTCGTCCTCCTTTCTCTTTTGATAATGATGGCCAGACTTATGAGAAAATGTCTTCAAATGGCCAACTCGACCTCCCAATGAATAAATAACAGCCCAGCTCCTTGTCTAATTGAAATCTGAATTGTACGTTTGGCTTGTAGGAGACAGCCTGATATAATAGGATACAGGAGATACTTTAATAGCACATGCGTTTGCTTCTGTCGCACCGGAAGAAACAATGAGAACAGTAAGGTTGGCCTATCGATCAATCAACCTCCCGACCCCCGGTCCCTGCGCCTCTGTAAACATTAAAAATTCTTGTCTAAATTCGGAAAGACCATCATAGCGTCGGGGCAGAAAAAAGCTTTATGAGCAAAAATCGTCATAAATGCATTCCTGTATGCAAGTGGAATGACCCGCAAAATTTTGGCTTTGGAGCGAAGCGAGGTACCCAACAGTTACATCACTCCATAGAGGTGTCCCTTGGTCTCACAATAAATAAATAAAAAGGGTTTTATACAGCAATCCAGTTGGTCTGTCCCACAGTGCTGATAAAATTATTTCCACGCTAAAAGAGTTCCCACGGTGCTCTCAAATGGATTTTCACTCCACGCTGCTGCCTTCCTTTTCTCCATCGAAATTCAGAGCTTGGCTGCCTCAGTCAAACAAGCTGCATGATGTCTCTGCGATCCACTCAGTAAGAAGAGACGGAGAAATCCTTGAGCCCTTACAATTCGATGGATGCACCACAGAAAATTTCCACGCTGCAAAAAAAAATCCACGCATACTCCACAATTTTCACACCTCACACCTTATTTTGGCTGAGCGAAGGTGTATATATATACACATCTTAGCGTGTTCAAAGAGAGTGACTTCAAAAGGTAAAACAAGGGTGAGTATTTTAATCCCCCCCCCTTTTTTTTTAATTTAAAATTGTTATTTGAATTTTTACTTTTATTTCTCATTTTTATTGTTTTTAATTTTGACTTTGAATTTTAATCATGTTATTCAAAGACCACTTATTCAAAGACCACCCTAAGTCAAACCATCACATGAGCCATACCGTTATTACCAAGTGAGGTTTCAAGGTTTCACGACTTTAGTAAGTCATCAATGACCATATCTTCATGCATGAGCTTTTTCATCAATAAAGGGGCTTCATGGTCTTTTAGCATCATCACCAAGGCTTACATTATTATGGGTAGGGTCTTCAGCATCTTCAGCAAGGTCGTGGCATCAAGACCATGTTGGCATCAATGACAATTTCATCAACATTTTAGACATATCTTCTTTGCAGCAATCACCCTGTCATAAACATAGCATGTTCTTAGACCATTTAGCTTTTACCAAGTGAAACAATAATAACAAAAAACTGTATCAATCTATTTACCTCTTCCATATACATTATGAAAATGAAATATACACAGTATTATGACAAGGCAAAAAAAAGAAAATCCTGCGGGTTGTGTCTTAAAATCCTCTAAGTCCACTGTCTGTGACTTAAATCACAATCCTGATAGAAAAGATTCCTCATCTTAATCCGGATCGCATCTAAACTAACTCGAACTCCTCCGATAAAAGCATGAACCACATTGTCGCTACTGCTAATCTTCAAAACACTAGACCCTATACTGTGCTCCTCATTGTGGAAAACCCTAACTGGACCAAAACATTGAAAACCTTCGCCGTCCCACAAAGATAGGGTAAACGCATACAAAAATTTAAACCCCCCCCCCGGACGGCCGTGAACAACCAAAGAATGGGTGGTGCAGACAGTGTAATGCTTGTCTGCATCGACACCTTAATCTTTCAGACAGGAGTAAAACATACATAATGGCTCAAACAGTCACGCGGGCTCAAACCCCCCTTGCCCGAAAAAAAATGTCACAACTTGCTATTTTACCTTAAACTTTATGCACGTATACAGCGGAGATAAACATTCTTTATACGAACAAACCATCCCACGGAAAAACCTAACTGGGGAATACCTAAGCAGGGAAAACCACGGTTTCAATCAACCAATACAAATCAAACAACAAGGTCGTGGATTGCCTACCTGGCAAAACGCAGTGCAGTCAACGGGATGACCCAAAACCTCCACGGTAGCACGCTAACGAGTCGAATTCGGACAGCTGGGTACGTAAATCGCTACAAACAACAAGGACTGGAGCAATCTTCGAGTTCGAATACGGATAATAATAAAATAATGCTTCGTTTCTATATATATATATAAACCTTCGGTGGGAAAAATCCGCGGGAAAACCCTATCGACAGTTGAAAACTCTAATCGTCGGAAGGATAGTTTGATCGACAGCCGCAGCGGCGGGCTCACAAACAACTACGGTTCCGCAACAAAATTTTAAGCCCGTCGGAGATTGGAAGCTCTAATTGCTCAAGGTCGGAACTTTAAACCTGAACGTTTCCGCAGTGTTGGCGATGCCAAGTACTATCATCGCGATGGTTATGTTTCGGAGATTGAAAACGTTAACCACTACAGCATCGATGATCGGAAAAACTATCCTTTGAGCCTCTCATCAATTTCCTTCCTAAACGTCGGCGGCATAAAAGACGAGTCTTCCGACTTATTCGTCAATTGACCTCCGACAACGATAAAACAAAATCACCGACAGTCAAAATAAAAGACTTTAAAAAAAAAATAAAACAAAAGGGAGATAAAAACACGGATCGACGAGAAACATGACTAATCATCTGGACTTTCACTATTTGCCTTCCGAAACGTCGGCGGCATAGAGGACTAATACCCTGGCTTATTCTTCAACCGACTCCCGACAACGATAAAAAATCATCGAAAAATCAAACGTTAAGCTCTAAAAATAAAACAAAACTCCACAGTCTTCTATGTTTCCGACCTCAAAGATTAATTTAAGTAGAAAAAAATCTGGACTTCAAGGACAGATTTAAAGAAATCAAACAAACCTGGGCTAGATAAAATCAAAAGGAGGGTCCAAAATTAAAAAAATTGGAAAAAAAGGTTGCAGCTGCAACAGTACACAAGCAGTTTGGTACAGGTTGGTTCAATTGAAGAGGATTGGCACATGTTGCCTTATGTGCAGTTGGTTTGACTCAGATTGGCTGAGTTGAATGAGCAATTGGTTTGACCTAGGTAGACTGAGTTGGTGTGTAGACTCATATTGATTGGACTGAGTCGGATGATGTGAGCAACAAATTGATTGGTACAACTTGATTGGATAGGTTGATTGTACAGGTTGATGAGTAGTGTGATATAGTGGACAATGATCAATTGATGAGTAGTGATCAGATGATGAGCACTAGTTAGTGGTAGTGGCTGTGCAATGTGGTAGAGATTGTGCAGTGTAGTACAAGTGTTGATTAGCAGGTCCGCAGGATCAGTGCAGTCGTGGTTTAATAATTTCTATCTTCATATCAGGGTGGCAGGATGGGGGAAGGAAAGGGGGTTGTAGCCTACTTTCGGTTGCACCTGGAGAACTAGGGAGTTAGAGCTTCCTTCAGGTTGTAGCCTCCATCCAATTGTAGCTAGAGAATTGAAGTCATTGTAATAAGGGGGTTGTTGGCTCCTTCCAGTTGTTGCTGGATAATTATTATTGTAAAGGCTTTCGTGGTTTTCTCCTCAGGACTTGGGTTTCCACGTAAAACCTGGTGTACTGTGTATCATAATATGCTTCTTATGTGATGATGAAATGGTGATGATAATAATGCTGATGATGACTTAACAATATTGTGATAATCCATAATATTGAATAAGTTGTTGATTGCTAAAATTGAAAAAGTAATAAAAGTTGTGCACATTGATTCACCCCCCCCCTCAGTGTACCTGGTGTGTCCAACAAAATAATCTCGAGAACACTCCAAATCTTCAATATTTTCTATTATGGTGACATGAGGAGGGTCTTCAAAATATCTTCGATTAAGGGTGCTTCATGAAGCTCTTCAATGGGGTCACTTGGGATGTGTTTCTCGATGGTGGAAGATATGGGCTCCTCTAGCCTTACGAGATTTTCAATTTGTACAAGGTTATCATCAAGGGATTCCACCTGATGCTTTTTCCAAGGCAAGGCGATAAGGGGATTTTCAATGAAACTTTCATATCACCCTCATCATCATGCGATTTCTTAAGAAATATCCCCAAAAAAACTTGAAATAGATGTACTGCATTTATTTGGAATATCATCACAATACCACTTCCAAGCATCTTTGTCTAGAGTATTAACAAATATCTACATCCAACCATCTTCTTGTAATATATTAAACTTGGCTACAACTTCGATAAAGGACGTAATGTGAAGGACGCTTGAATCACATTTTCCATGAAAGACTTGAGTATCATCAGATATATCTGAATCAAGTCCTAGTTCATTTGGGAATCCAGGGATGCCTCTAAAGTCAATCGAAGGGTAACATTCTTGCATGAACTCCCAATGTCTATCTTGGTTCTCCATAACAATGCCTTATGCCAAATCATTCCAGTGGAACTATTAGACAACGAGCTTGAAACTTTTTAAATGTGTCGTATGTGCTCATCTTTACACAACAAAACTTCTCAAATTTATGAGATAATAGGGTTTTATCCCTTTAATGGAGTCACAACGTGAGAAGAAAAATATGTATTTAAATATTTGTCACAAAAATTCTCTACTTTTTTTTTTTTTGTAAATTAATGAAATAAAAAGGTTAGTGGAATCGCAAGATGAAAAATAAAGATCTACTCTAAAGATTCATTAAACAAAGCAAAAACAAAAAGGTGAAAAACAAAGTCGTACTTCGAGAATAAAAATATTTATCTTCGGCAACGATGCCAAATTGTTGCCACCTAATTTGTACCTTGGGTCACGTGGTGAAAATCTTCAAGCCACTGGGTGCGATCTTGGGGGCAAGCTAGAGTCAAGTACTATCACTTGATCTTGACTCCTCCGTCTAGGCTAACTCCTAGCGAAGCGAAGGGACTTGTTCAATATTTGTCAGCGCATTTGAAAGTCCAACTAAGTACAACTTAGGTGGTAACACACTCTACAAGAAAGGGGTTAGTATATCATAATCCAAATTAAGGCAAAGATGTAAAAGAAACTTCGTTTCCAATAAAAGAACAATGAGAATTATGATAGATTTTAACATACCGCATTGGTCATCCAACTAGGCAATAATACCCCTTCAATTGCTAATCATAAATGAAATAGATGACAATGCTATTATGATATTATTATCACGAATCTTGTAGTTACCTCGTAAGGTGATCCTATCTAGGATGGCAGTGGGGGAAAACAACTAAAGTCGTGACCTACGATATCCAAGACCTCTGAAAGAACTCAAATGTCCCGCTAGTAAAGGATGCCATCACTTTAGACTTAGTGCAAATACTAAGCCTAGGGGGTGTCCCTATAACCAAGATGATCCTAAAAATAAGGAATGCAAGTAAATAATGTTGAAATATTGTAACTTCGAAGAATATTCTATATGTATCTTTTGTGGTCCCCGATGGTCCTACTGGGAGAACCACTTGTATTATCTTGTACCCCGATGCTTCTAATCAGAAGAACTAATAAGAGTCATGAGGTTGTCCCCTCTAATTGTAAAGGTGGGTCATTAGCACCCCAGTGTGGTTACTTGAGCCTACATGTGTAACTCGAGCCTACATGATTAACTCGAGCCTACATGTCGGATGAGTTAATTGAAGTGAACGGATGAATATAAATAGAGGTGTAGCTCTCCTCATTTGAGCACACACTCTCACTTGTGTAGTGCACTAGTGAAGGAGAGAAGTAGCTGGAGAAGGAGGAGGATCAGGCTTTGATCTCCTTGTTGGTTTTACCTTTTATCTTTTTGGGGCATCTATATTGAGAAAGCTTTTGCTGGGTTTTTCCCTTTAGGGTTTTCCCAGGATAAATCTTTGTGTTCCTTTTGTATGGTTGTGCTTGTCTATCTTTCAGTGATCCTGTTTATATGAATTCGAAATGAAATACTAATGATTTAGCTTAGCATATGAAAATTTAACATGGAATCAGAGCCATCCTAAAAGAAGACATTGTGCAGCTACAGAATCCAGGGCTTCTTACTTTTTGGGTCTCTATCCACAATCGATCAGCAAAAGAAGGCTAGACTGTCTCTCCATTGAAGGGCGCACCTTTCTGTCGAAGCAGAATTCGATTCTGAGCATTTTCAGTTTTGGTGCGGATAATAAGGGCTTTCTACATAAGAGGAATTTTTGAGTGAGTCCGGCATAGGATTGTTCTCCTCATCAAAATCGAAGTTTAGTGACCTGGATGAAGAAATTTGGTTGGGTGAAACTCCGAGAAAGTCAAACCCTAGTTTGACCCCGAGCTAGAAAAACCCTAAATACTAAAACTGCTACATTTTGGTACATTCGCTATATCCTGAGATTGGCGAAGGCTCAGGAGCTGAAAATTGAAGAGGCCGAAGCTAAAATCCTAATGTACACTGTGTCCAAAACTCAGCCTCAGATTCACTATATTCTGGGAGATATGATCCCTCCAAGTTAGGGTTCCAGCCTCTTCCAAAATTCATCCCTAAACAGGACACCTGGGGAGAATTGTTGTAGCTTGGGCTACAGAGGTCCAAATGGAATTCCTGAAGATGTTATAGAAAGAGCATAGACTGTAATTTCTGTGGTCCGAATTTCAAAACCAGAAGATGAAACAGTGACACGTGGTAGGCCGTACAACTTCGCTGTTCTGAACAGTCCTGTAACAGGTCACCTTGGGAAAATGATCATAAATCCCAATTGGTGAAACCAATTCTAATGAAAACTGTGGTATTGGATCAGGGACATGCGAGGTTACCTCAGTGCGAAATTGCAGACATAGAGGAGCATTATTTTCAGAGATATCATAGAAACAGTGACAAGCATTTCTACAGAAGAAATTGGAAAACTAGGGCTTACTGTTCCGGGAGCTTCCCTCTACTGTTTTCAGAAAAGGAGTACATTGGACAGCTCCATTTGAAGAGATCTATACTTCTATCCAATCAAATCTAAAAGATTCCAAGTTTTGAAAATTAGGGTTTCTCTGACAAACCCTAGATCAGCCAGCCCCGGAAGCAGGACAGACACCTCAAATCGGTAAGATCTAATCTTTTGCTATTTGCATTTGAGGTTTTCATTTCAAAGTGATCTATCACATCAGCTTGATGAAGTTGACAACTTCCAAGCATGGAAGTATTTGATCTCTCTGAAGAAAATGAATTGGACACCTACATGAGTAGAGAGGTTCCAGAGGGAGATGAGGCTCAAAGCCTTACACTAGAAAAACTTGGTCAAGGCCAAGAAGATCATTGTTGATTCAGTCACGGATCAACTTGTACCACAAGTGTCTTCCCTAAAGACATCGAAAGAGATGTTTGATTCCTTGACCAAGCTATTTGAAGGAAATAACATACATCGGAAGATGACCTTATGAAACAAATTGAAGAGGTAAAAGAAGAAGTGAAGAATGCAGAAGTGGTGATAGCCACCTTGAATGGCATCCCAGGATCATGGGATTCTTTTATGCGAAGAATGTATGCCAGAAGGAAGTGATTACTTTCAGCTCAACTCATAAGAAGAGAAGAAGAAGATGGGAGTAATTGAAGATCAAGCTCCCACCATTCAAAGAAGATCCCTCATGCGATGAGGAATATGAAGAACTCAATTCTTGAAGAACCTCTTTTTCATCTTATCATTTGGATAAGAAATGATGATTTCATGAATGAAGAAGATGTTAAAGCAGAATGATCAAGATGGAGTCTACCCATGAAACAAATAAAAGATAAGTATTCAATTGTCATTTCATGATATTGCTTTGTTATACATTTGATTATATTTAGTTGATGTGTTATGCATCATAGATTGTTTGCATTAATGACTGTATACTACTAATATGCATGTGATGGGTAAGTAGGTCATGGTGCTATACAACTCTCCACTGCTACTTATCTAGAATGAAGCTTCTTTGCTGACATATTGGATTAGTGCACAATCTCAATAATGTCATGATAGAGATGGAAGGCATCTAGAAAGTTTCTGTGAGATATGGATGAATGCTGTATTGGCTAAACAGTCGCATGATGCATAAGAATTTGTTGTTATGCATATGTTTTATGAAATAGTTCTAACCATGCAGCTAGTGCATTTGAATTGTAGGAAAGGTCCTGTATAACCTCCTACAAGAAAAGAAGGATGAGACTTGTTCTGAAGAACAAGTGATGACAATTCAATAAACATGAATCTGAAGCTCCCAGGGTTAGAGACACCATGACGGAAGAAAGAGCTTCAGAGAGCGGTAGATCCACCTCAAAGGATGAAGACCACCATGGGTATGAGAGATAACCCAAGATGAAGAAAAAGTGCTATGAAAGAAGCTATGATCAAAGAATAACAGTTGATCATGGGGAATGACGTATACGATATGATTTCGAGAAATAAAGGAAAGTATGTAGTATCCTCCATATGGATCTACAAGAACAAGTGTACAAAGCAAGGTTCATGATTTGCCTCGGAAAGAATAGACTATGACATGGCATACTCTATTGACCAGTATATATCAAGCATAGAACCACCTGTATAGAATGAAGAAGGAAGATAATACTCCACTTTAGGGGGAGTGATAACAAAAGATATCTGAGTTCGACACGGTACGACATGATGTACAGCTTCTTGATGGATCGAGACTTTACCAAGAGTAAAGTGGGTTCCAGCCTTCAAAGTTGAATGCAGAAGACTAGGATATGTTGATGATCTGACAAGTGTAGAAAACTGAGTTTTACTGCTTGCTGGTTTAAATGAACATTTTGTGTTTTTCACTTCAGCCGGTTTTGCATAGGCTTGAAGTTACTTAAAAAAATTTCTTGAACAATTTTAAACACACAGAAAAACACTAACAGGCTGAAAACAAATAGACAGTCACACCATAAATTTGACTCAGAGATTTTTGGCTAATCAGCCCTGGAAAAACCCCCACGGGGAAAACCAGTCAGAGAGAGAGATCTTTATTTCTTCAGCAAAATATCAGGCAGAAAAATACAGTACAAAATTTAACTTATCTCCAAAACTATCTAGCAGCCTCGATTTCTGTGCATGAACAGCAGCCTGCTGTTCTCGATTTCTGTGTCGAAATGACCCAGAAAAACCAGTCAAGACCGTACTGTACGGCCTGCAATAAATGCAGCCGTACGACCTTGAAACTCGTGCCTGAAATAAATGCTCCTGTATTGAAAAACGTGCTGTACCTTTCCTCGTTTTCTGTGCTGAAGATTAACCTCGAAAATTGTGCAGTCCGTACCTTGAAAACTGTACAGTCCGTACACCTCGATTTCTGTGCATTAAATGCAATCCGTACAGTGCATTAAATGCAGACCGTACTCCTCGATTTTTGTGCAGCCGTACCAGCATTAAATGAAGGTAGTACACCTCGATTTCTGTGCATTAAATGCTCCTCGATTTCTGTGCATTAAATCTTCTAGAAAATCGTGCCCTTGCTCGACCTCCTTGCTCAGCTCTCTCTTCTTCACTCCCAGCGCTCTCCTCTTCTCCTGAAAATGAAAAGTAAATGTCCTTTTGCCTCCCTCAGCGTTTTTGAGTAACCCTAGGTGAGTTTCTAATCCAACGGTGGAAAAGAAATCTAATCCAACGGATGAGAATCAATGAGAGTAAAAATCCCTTTTATTTATTTCTCATAAATAAAATTACTCTCACTCACTTAAATTTATCAAAAAGTGACTTTATAATTATAAAGTCTCATTAAGTGACATTTAATGTGAGGGTCACCTTTTTCCCTCTTTAAGTGACTTAGGCAAAAATTAAGTCACCTAGGGAACATCTGCCTAGGTACAAAAACTAACAACAAGACGAACTCATGGAAGATGTTATGATGAAAGAATACTAGAATGATGTTTGGGATATAGTACTCAAACCAGAAAGCAATAATGTGGTATCTTACAAATGTATTTGCAAGATAAAATATGTCGCTAATAGAAGTAAGGAAAAACTTGTGGCTAGAGGTTTCTATAAGAAAGAGGGAATTAATTCTGAAGAGACACTTACTCCAGGAAGCAAGGTACACTTCCTTCAAATGGTAGTTGCTTCCATGATGAAGTAAAGAGAATTCTTCCTTAATGGTATGATTGGAGAAGAGTTTTACATTGAAAGGATTTGAAGTTGAAGACAGATGGACTCATATATGTAAGTTGAAGAAGGCCCTCGATGGCATGAAGCAATCTCCTAGAGCTTGGTATGGAAGGATAGACAGTTTCCTGTCAATTATGGGCTTTACCAAGAGTAAAGCTGATCCTAACCTTTATCTCAAGGTTGTAGAAGATGAACCTATCATCCTGTTATTATATGTGGATGACTTATTCTTGACAGGGAATGAGAAACAGATCATGGAAAGCAAGAAGAAACTAGCAGAAGAAGTTGAGATGAAAGACCTTGGGTCAATGCACTATTTCCTAGGTCTGGAAGTATGACAAAGTTCAGAAGGAATCTTTCTCAACCAAGGAAAGTATGCGGCAGAGATATTGAAGAGATTCAATATGTTGGAATGCAAAGCCATGGCTACACCCATGCACTCCAACCTGAAGCTGTTAGCTGATGACTCATCAGAGTTAGTGGATGCGACTCATTACAGACAGATCATTGGGTCATTGATGTACTTAACAAATACCAGACCAGACATTTGTTTTGCTGTGAACACCTTAAGTCAATATCTTGTTCAACCAAGACGGGTTCACCTAGTAGCTGCAAAACATGTGATGAGATATCTGAAAGGAACTATAGACCTTGGTCTATACTATGATGGTAGCCATGACTACAGATTGTATGGCCATACAGATGCAGATTGGGCTGGAAGTATCTCAGACAGGAAAAGCACATTAGGTAGATGCTTTTGTTTGGGGTCTGCTATGATTTCATGGTTTAGCAGAAAGCAGTCTAGTGTTGCTCTAAGCACAGTCGAAGCAGAATATATAGCAGCTTGATCTGTTAGTTGTGAAGCCATATGGATTTGAAAGCTGATGTCAGGATTATTCAACCTAGAGTTGGACACTACCGTGATCCTATGTGATAACCAGAGTTGTGTACGAGATAAGATGCAGATGATGATGTTTCAGTATTCCCATACTAAAGATATAGATGATGTTTCAGTATTTACATACTGTAGATGCATATGATGGTGATTCCGTATTTCTATACTGAATATAGAGATGATGATGCTTTCAGTATTTCTATACTAAAGATATAGATGATGATGCTTTTAGTATTCACATACTAGAGATACAGATGGTGATAGTTTAGTATTCACATACTGAAGATGTAGATGATGATGGTTTAGATGATGATGTGCTGATGAAGCCTTTGTCTCGAGTAAAGTTCGAACACTTTTGAGACAAGCTTGGTGTTGTTCAGAAAGACCTTCCTCGAAAGGGGGAGTAGTGATGTTGCAGTGGGATTGTATCATCCCTGGGCACTTACCCTAAAGTGATCCGGAGACCTTGGTCCTCGAGAATGAAGTGGGATTGTATCATCCCTGGGCATCTGCCCTAAAGTGATCCGGTGGCCTCGGTCCTCGAGAATGAAGAGGGATTGTATCATCCTGGGACATCTGTCCTAAAGTGACCCGAAGACCTCGGTCCTCGAGAATGAAGAGGGATTGTATCATCCTGGGACATCTGTCCAGAATAGATCCGGTGACTTCGGTCCTCGAGAATGTAGTGGGATTGCATCATCCCTGAACTTCGGTTCAAAATGTATCCGAAGGTCTCGGCCCCCGTGAATGTGGTGGGATTGCATCATCCCTGAACTTTGGTTCAAAATGTATCCGGAAGTCTCGGCCCTCGTGAATGTGGTGGGATTGCATCATCCCTGAACTTTGGTTCAAAATGTATCCGGAGGTATCGGCCCTCGTGAAAGTGGTGGATTGCATCATCCCTGAACCTCGGTTCAAAATGTATCCCGAGGTCTCGGCCCCCGTGAAAGTGGTGGATTGCATCATCCCTGAACCTCGGTTCAAAATGTATCCGGAGGTCTCGGCCCCCGTGAAAGTGGTGGATTGCATCATCCCTGAACCTCGGTTCAAAATGTATCCGGAGGTCTCGGCCCCCGTGAAAGTGGTAGGATTGCATCATCCCTGAACCTCGGTTCAAAATGTATTCGGAGATCTCGGTCCCCATGAATGTGGTAGGATTGCATCATCCTTGAACTTCGGTTTAGAACGGATCCGGTGAACTTCGGTCATTGAGAAGGTGGTAGGATTGTATCATCCTTGGACTTAGGTTCAGAACGGATCCGGTGGACTTCGGTCATCAAGAAGGTGGTAGGATTGTATCATCCTTGAACTTCGGTTCAGAACGGATTCGGTGACTTCGGTACTCGAGAACGTGTGTTGATCCCGTAATTCCTAGAGGAAGGATTGTCTGAGTTCCACAACTGTGTTGATCCCGTAATTCCGAAAGGAAGGATCATTAGTAACTCCATAAAAACCTAAATCCCGTAATTCTGAAAGGAAGGATCATTGACTTGATCCCATAATTCTAATAGGAAGGATTGTCTGAGTTCCACAGATGTGTTGATCCTGTAATTCCGAAAGGAAGGATCGTTAGTAACTCCGTAAAGACCTAAATCCCGTAATTCTGAAAGGAAGGATCATTGAATTGATCCCGTAATTCCAATAGGAAGGATTGTCTGAGTTCCACAGATGTGTTGATCCTGTAATTCCGAAAGGAAGGATCGTTAGTAACTCCGTAAAGACCTAAATCCCGTAATTCCGAAAGGAAGGATCGTTGGTAGCTCTGTAAAGACTTGATCTCGTAATTCCAACAGGAAGGATTGTCTGAGTTTCACAGATGTGTTGATCCCGTAATTCCAATAGGAAGGATTGTCTGAGTTCCACAAATGTGTTGATCCCGTAATTCCGAAAGGAATGATCGTTAGCAACTCCGTAAAGACCTAAATCCTGATCGTTAGTAGCTTCGTAAAGACTTGATCCCATAATTCCGAAAGGAAGGATCGTCTGAGCTCCACAGATGTGTTGATCCCGTAATTCCGAAAGGAAGGATCGTCTGAGCTCCACAGATGTGTTGATCCCGTAATTCCGAAAGGAAGGATCGTTAGTAACTCCGTAAAGACCTAAA
The DNA here is from genome assembly GCA_001517045.1 of Pseudotsuga menziesii. Classification (NCBI taxonomy): domain Eukaryota; kingdom Viridiplantae; phylum Streptophyta; class Pinopsida; order Pinales; family Pinaceae; genus Pseudotsuga; species Pseudotsuga menziesii. The sequence continues at coordinate 372,375 of LPNX010193999.1, forward strand.
TCCCGTAATTCCGACAGGAAGGATTGTCTGAGTACCACAGTCATGTTGATTCCGTAATTCCGAAGGGAAGGATCATGTTGATGTTTTGATGATGATGATGTTGATGTTTTGATGATAATGATGTTTTGGTGATGATGATATTTTCATGATGATGTTTCTGATCAAAAGATCAGAGTATGATGATGATGTTGTTGCTGATCGAAAGTGCTGAAGATGATGTTGCTGATTGAAAGGTCAAAGTGCTGAAGATGATGTTGCTGATCGAAAGGTCAAAGCGTTGAAGATGATGTTGCTGATCGAAAGGTCAAAATGCTGAAGATGATGTTGCTGATCGGAAGGTCAAAGTGTTGAAGATGATTTTTCTGATCGAAAGGTCAAAGTGCTGAAGATGTTGTTGATCGAAGCAGTCAAAGTATTAATGATGATGAAGACTGAAGATTGAAGATGAAGACTACATAATG
>LPNX010193999.1:373188-386922 GCA_001517045.1 Pseudotsuga menziesii
ATAATCCAGGGTAACTTGATTAAATCTCTTAGTAGCATAATTAATTAGGGTTTGGGACAATTATTAAGAGAAAATGAGTGTCTATGTGAAAAGCTCCAATTTACCGTTGGGTTTTGAGTATAGAAATTGGAATTTAGGAGTAAATGGTGAAATTGGATATAATTAAACACTCCAATTTATTGCTAGGTGTAAGATTATGAGATTTGAGTTGAAACTAGCAATACCCAATTTGCGGAATAGAAAATACCCACTTCCCTCAAGGAGGGCGTCTCCCCTAGAGGAATGACCAATGTGTTTAATGGAAAATGGAGTTCGATGATCATGAAAATTTAAACTAAGTGGTTTTAATTTATTTCCAATGTGTGGGTTTTTAGTTTTAAATCCAGCCGCTTGCCAAATTCTATAAATCTAAAATTTGAGGGTTTTAAATGAGGGTTTCGCCAGAGAAATTTCTAACTAATGGAATAGAAATTTAAAACAAGAGATATAGAGTAGATCTTACCTGGAAAATCTTGTAGATGCCTTGCAAATGATGATTTATCTTGTCTCGATCAATTTGAAGCGATTTTGACGAAATACCAAGTGCAAACGATTCCCCCAAGCGAGGTAGCGCACCCCTCTTCCCTGCACAATCAAACTACTAAAAGTGAGATTTGCTACGCATGAAAAAGGCACTAGAGATGCAAGAAAATTAGAGTGCATATCAAAGATCAAATATACTATTGAAAAACCCCTGAATTATGAAAACGTCTTCAAGAGAAACGAGTTGGGAGATCCACAAAAATGCTCCGACAGAAAATGCCCTCCTGCATGCAAAACGCTATCTTCCAAAAATATTTTTTACCCCGAAAAATATTTTCAAATGCTAAGCAAGATAAACTTTCCAATCATAGACAAGAACATCCCACAAACAAGATCCAAGAATTTCTACAAAATCCTCTTTATCCAGAGCCAAGAGTACAAGATTTCTCGATGGGATACAATGGGGGTAGTGAAATACATCAAATAAACTAAGGTGAGTGGTGCCCCATGGGGGATGTTCTCCCTAGGAGAGCCACATAAAAAGTCTGGAACATGAAGCTGATTGAAACTGGTATAGAAATGTTCGGAGAGCCATAATAAATCATTTGGAATAATTTCCTTACCATTTCCTTGATCACACAAGCGAAATCGGTTTCCTCAGTGATTTTCCTAGTTCATTTTGTAGTGGCGCATCCTCTGAAAATAATAAAAATCATCATAACTTCTTTCAGATTGAGAACTAGGGGAAATTGACTACACAGAAGTGTTTGGAGACATTGTAGAATGGTACAAGTGACTACTCATACTCCCTAGGACGCTATGGTGCCCTTAGAGAACCATACTAATATGCAATCTGTAATAAAAAATGTGATCTGACCATAATAAAGTGATAATAATCACTAATCATGAAAACTGGGGCCAAAATATGAAAACTGAAATTGTAGTATTGGTCTTGGGCATGTCTAGAGCAAATATAAGCACTGGCAATTTTTTAGTCACTGCCTTGGGAACCGTGTTTGACTTGGTCAACTGGGTTGACCAGGTCAAAATACCCAAAGTGAAGGTGAGGTATTGAACCAAGCTATGCCTGCATGCACTCAAGGTAAGAACTGCTCCAAGATGTATATTAAAATCCAACTTAAATCATGCTAATTAGAATCATGGTGACAATAATAATAATTAGTAAGATATATCCGTGTCTTTAAAAAATCCTTGAATATTCTGAAAGTCCCTTGTATGCCATACTTGCTGTTACACCTAAATCTCGTCACCCTCATGTTATGAGATAGGTATTCCCTTGTCTGCTCCAATCCCTCAAAGTTTTTCCTAGAGAAATGAAGGTTCAAATTATCCCCTTGCAATTTTTCCTTGTTTTGAGCAGGTAACGCTCCTCTTTCATTGACAAGAAGCGTTACCTAAGCCAGCAATGCTCCTGATACATGAGCAAAGAGTGGTGCCACCGCTCTTGTCCTTACTGCAAGAAGCGTCACCCCTTTAACACCGCCTGTTTGCTTCATTAAAGGAGCGGTGCTTGAGTTTTCAAGGCAAAAAGAGAAGCTTCGAGAGGATTCTCAAAGCTTGCCTTCGTGGAGCCTCATCCCTATGGTTTAAGAACCAGTTGGAGCTTGAGATTCTCCCTTTTTGGATCTAATCTCCACCTCACCCATGAGATCCTCAACCATACCTATCCTCCCATGCTTTTAAATACTAGCTCATCCCCCATGGGAGAGAGGAGGAAGAATTGTGTTGCATACCCACACTCTGCCAAAATAATTCTTGAGCTATTGGAGGCAAGGATCCATTGGAAGGAACTCTCAACACCAAAGCATAAAGGTTGTAGTCTCTCCAATCATTTATAATAAAATGTGTCTTTTCTTTCCCATATTTACTGTGTCATTTGTATATATTGCTTGATTCCTTGGTCATGGGCATAGATCTAGTTGATTATATTGTATGCTATAATGTTTTCTTGTTGTCTTCCATGTTTTACAGGTTCTTCTGCGAGGATGGCGAGGACAACCTTTGAGAGAAGTATCATGGCATTTCATTCAATTAATTAACCAGATCTAGGGGAAGTTTAACATTTGGTGTGTGTGTTTTGTTCTAGACCTGAACCATTCAGATCGAGGGAACCGACTCTTGTCCGCAGGAGGTGCGTATTTCCGGCTAACACTTGCAAAGTTTTAATCATTTTGCTAATGTTGGGTGAATGGAAAACAAGGCTAAAGAAAAAGGAAAATGACTTCTAGTTGACTTTGAGCATATGATCTCTCTAAATGATGACAAGCACACACAACCATAGTGACATATGCATGACAGATAAACATTAGGGAATGGTGGTGTCTCACAAGTGGATGAGTTGATCTGAAAAGAGTCCATTCAACTTTAACATGTCTACAACTCACATCCAAGCTAAGAATCAAGCTTTGTGGGGATCTTTTCTAGGACCCTTGCATTGAGTACACAAGAAACTATAGTGAAGAGATCCTAGGGGACACTTAGAATTAGCTATCTGTTACTCCATCTCACATCAAAACCTGTAGGCTCCATGAGGAATTAACTGTGTTGCATGGGTACCCGTACCGGGGGGTCAGGTACACGAACCAGTACCAGGTACTTCAATGGTACGTCCCCAGCGGTATCCAAATCCAATCTCACGTACCAAGTACTTCATGTATGAAAATAGGGAGGGTACTCGCGTGGATTTTGGTACGTCATACCATGTGTTTGGGTATGCGGCCAGTACGACCGTTGTACAATTTATCTTATCTTGTTGTTTGGGATGAGTCAACTTGCAAAGTTTGAAGTTCAAAATTTAAAAAATTAAATAATAAAGCACTAAAACACACGTTATGTGGGCCCTTGCCCCTTACCTAAACCAACGCAACACTGCATTTCTCACTGCTAGTGCACTGTGCTCACTACTCCAGTGACGACGTGACAGAGGACCTTTTGCTAATGACATTGATCCTAAGGCTGTTGATGACATGGCTTGTGGAAGCCAAATCAACTATCTTGTTCATGTTCAATGTTTATTGTTTTCAACTTTCTTTTTCGTGTCCAAAAATGCCTTTAGGCAAATTTTGGATGTAGAATGGCAATGAGTTTGAACTCATGGTATCTACTATGAGTTTGTGTCATATGATTTATCAAATTTATTATTTTATGTTTCAAATTTTCAATGCGAATGTTCATATGAATCATTGAATTTAGAAATATCAAATATGCATGTATGATGTGAGTGCAAAATGTTTTATTTTTATAAATTTTAACACGCGCGCGCACACACACACACACACACACACACACACACATATATATATAGATATATGTCTACAGTACCCCCGGCGTACCTAAGTACCCCGTTTCAAAAAGTGGCGTCCCCATACCAGTACCCTTCCCCGTACCCACGTTTCCTGGCAACTTAGGGAATTAATCATTACATTTCAATAAAATAGACAACAATCTTTAGATTTTGCATTTATTTATCCACTGCTTTATTTGGACCTTTCACAATTTCATTTCATAGCCCTTTTTTGAGTTGTGTCTAAAGACACAGTTTGCAACTTTATTTGGGGGCTTGCATTTCTCAATGTATAACATATAATACATAATGCATGTAATGATGGTAGACATATTGCTTCAAGTTTTAGTTGACACTCTTCGAGCAACTAGGGGGAAATTCCATAGTCAGGACCAAACATCGAGGGAAATCGACCAGAGAGGTCAAGGCTTAAACTCCTAACTCACCTAAGCTCATGAACCAACACTAGCAGGTTCTCCTGGCCTAGGAGGATCAAGTCGTCGACAAGTTTTGTTGCAAAATTCAAAGATGAGACACAAAACAACATGGGATCCATCATGCATAGGGGTCAAAGTGGGGAAGATGATCTTCAATCTCATATGTCTCAATCAATCATAAGTCATGGGTAAAATCAATCATAGATGAAATTGGATTTGTTGGAGACAAATGATACATGGAACCAACATAGCACTAAAGTTTAAAAGTTGTGTAAAGCAACACATAAGCAACGATCTTCAACATCAGATTCTCTAATCATTCTCAACACAAGTCAATCATTAGTGGAACATATAATATAAGCATAGGTTAGCATAATCATCATAGCATAACAAGTGAAAGGTGTTAGTATACATCAGAGAGCAAAATCCTACCAAGGAGCAATAGACCCGATCGCACCATATTTATATCTCTATTTGATATGCCCATCTGTGAACTTTGTACCATATCTGCTGCTCTGCTCGAATGAACTAAGTCACCACTGAAGTCATCTCAATAGACAAGGAGATCTAAGTCCTGGCATGGAAATACTCTGCATCTGCTACTGAATAAAGGCTCTGAGTGGCCCATGTTGCAATAATGATCCATGTTGTATCCCATAAATATGTTTGGCTCAGAGAATAAAGAAAAAAGATGTATGCTGCATCATAGTAGCCCAACTACAACATATATGTGATAACATCTAGCTCCAACTGGGACAAGTGCTCTAAGGGAGAGGGCACTTGAGAACTTCATAAATATCTGGTCCACAACACCATCTCAACAACAAGAATCCAACACTTCAATGTTTTTTTCCTCTTTAGGTGTGCATGTTCTTACGCACATGGAAGCAAGAAATACCAGAGTAGCATGTATGGGAAAAATATATGCATAAATAAACTCATAACAGGAAATGTTGGAAATAAAGTGTTGTGAATGAAATCTATTCTAAGAAGTTATAAGACACTAATAAACTACGCAAGGGGTTAGACTCAATGGCCATAAGACTCAGAAAAACTCAGGACACATGTAACACTAAGAAAAGAAAAGACTCAAACTACTACTCAAAGGAGCTTATTGAATCCTACTTACTCTAACAGATGATGATAAACCACTCAAGCAATTGATGGGAAATAATGTTTCAACAATAGTCCGTTGACAGGAAATTCCAATTCCTCCCCATCCAATGTTTCTAACCATAACGACCCTTTTTCAGCTATCCTACTTACTCTATAAGGACCCATCCAAATCTTCTTAAGTTTTCCATGGTTTCCTGGTTTTTCTTTATTTTTATCCTAGGGTAAGACAATGTCTCCAACATTAAACTTTACATCTCTACTCCTTTTGTCAAATATTCCTTTCACCCTTTCTTGTTCTATGACAGCCTTATTCCATGCCTCGCTCCTTTTTTCATCCAACTCTACTAGCCTATCTATTCGAGCCTGCAAGGTTTCTTGATTTGATGAGCAATGATGGAGTAACTCATAAATCGGGATTTGCAAATTAATTGGAAGCCTGCAATCTTGCCCATATACTAATTCGAAAGGATATTTTCCTGTGATTCGTTTAGCAGTTGTCTGATCAACCCACAACACATATTTCAATTTACTATCCCAATTTCTCTTGTTTTCACCTACCATTCTCTTCAAAAGTCTTACCAAGTTCTTGTTGCTAGACTCAGCTAAACCATTTCCTTGCAGATAATAATTAGAAGAGTGTGATAAAACTATGCCATGATTAAAACAAAAATTATTCATTTCTATCTTGCTGAAAGCTTTGGCATTATTAGTAGTTAGTTTCGAAGGACAACCATATCTTGATATAATATTCTCCTCCAAGAACTTAATTATGACTTTAGCAGTAATTTTCTTTATAGGAAGGACCTCAACCCAATGAGTGAAATAATCAGTGCATGTCAAAATGTACTTGAATCAATTACTCGAGTTTTGATCAAATGGCCCAATAAAATCCATTCCCCATTGTTGGAAGGGAGCTTCAACAATTATCGGATTCAAAGGTAAAGCAGGTAACCTTGGTTTTCTTGAAAAGGACTGGCATTCTTGACATAACCTAACAAAATAATGAACGTCCTTCAATAACGTAGGCCAATAGTATCCTGAACGCATGATTTTAACAGTTGTTGTTCTAGGTGCGTAATGCCCCCCGCATAACTCGACATGCATTTCTTTAACGATTCATCACAATTTACACATTTAAGGATAATTCCATCAGGATTCTTCCATCCTAGATCATCTTGAGTTAAAACATACTTTGATGCGTTCAACCTTAAAGCTCTCCTTTAATGGTCGACCAGATGATCAGGACAAGTTAAATTTTTCAAGAAATATATGATGTCCTTATACCATTCCTCTCCTGCATTGATCTCAGTGTGATTTTCTTCAACGCAATTTACTGCAACATTAACATCTTGTTAATAGTTGAGCCAACCCTTGCCCCTTCATAATCTTAATTGGCTTGATTTCTAGGTCATATTCTTGAAATCTTGAAATCCAGTTTCCCCTTACGCCTATTCCATCCGACTAGGATAATGCATCTTTTACTGCGTGGTATGGACGCAAGCCTTAATTTTGGAATACCCAACGTAAGTTGTGAAGTGTTTCAAAGCTTTAACTAACACATAGGCTTGTTTCTCGGTGGTAGTGTACTTCAATTCAACATCCCTTAGGTTTTTACTCATAAATGTTTTAGGTTGTTCATGGTTCTCAGTATTCTTTTGCAATAACACCCTTGCAATAGTGTCTTCAGAAGCATTTGAATAAATCATGAATTCTTTGTTATAATCAAGCAAGCCAAAACATGTGAAGTTGATATGGCCTTCTTCAATTTTGAGAATGACGTGTCAAATTTTTTATCCCATATGAATTTGACATATTTCTTTAATAAAGCATTTAGAGGTTTAGTGGTTATTCTGCAAGGTTGGGGATGAACCTTCGTACAAAATTAATCTTCCCAAAGAAAGATTGGAGAGATGGGACATCATGAGGAGGGCGAATAACGTTTATGGCTTGAACTCATTCCGGGTCAATTCGGATTCCATCTTTTGAAACAATATGCCCTAATAACTTACCCTCATTAATTCCAAAAGTTGACTTCTTTGGATTTAAAGATATTCTGAATTTACGACATCTATAAAAAATCTTCCTTAAATGTCCCACATGGTCATCCCTTTTCTTGGAAAAAACTAGTAAAACATCTTGGTAGATTGTAATAATTTTGCAAATTAAGTCATTAAATGCATGATCCATGGCTCGTTGAAAAGTGGACCTTGCGTTTAATAATCCAAATGACATCCTTATATATTCATAAGTTCCCCAGGGAGTGGTAAATGTTGTTTTTCCCCTGTCTTCCTTTTTAGTTTGCACTTGATTGTACCAAGAGAAACCATCTAACATAGATAACATCCCAACCCTGTAACACTTCGTAATAGTTTTCCACTAAGTTACCGGATTCGGCCCTAGGCCTAACCGCACCCGAATCAGATTCTCAGATTCTTCATCGGATTCTTCCACCTTGTTTTGACACATCTAAAGATGTTTACATAGTATAAATGTAAGATAATTAGGGTTAGGGTTCCGAATCCCCGATTCCTAATTTTGGGATGAGTGCCGCACCCGTATCGGATTCTTCAGCCGATTCCGATTGCACCCATGGTTCGTGTAACCTTGGTTTTCCATATTGGGAAAAGGGTAATTATCTTTAAGAGAAGCTTGATTCAAGTTTATGAATGCTATGCAGATTCTAATCTCATCGCTTTTCTTCCTTACTATTACAGGATTAGAAACCCAGGTAGTATGCCTTACGCGATGAATGATTTCAACAACTATGATTTTTTCAAGTTTCTTTTTGATAAGAGGAGCTAACTTGGGATTTATGTTACTGTTGGGGCTTGGAAAATCGCAGGCGACAACAGTAAGGGATTCTCCCCAATCAACGTTCCCAACTAGCCCGTTGACTGTTTGGTATAGGGAATCCGGCCGGTTTACGGTCTGGCTTTCGTAGGTCAAAGTAACAAAACAAAGGCTTTACCGGTTGCGGCCTGGCCCACCGAGTTTTTGCTATTTTTTGACTTAATGTATGATATGCAAGTGCCTAACTAACAATGCAGGGTGCTAAAGATGCAAGGAACAGTCACAATTGTGATGCGCAGGTTCTTACCTCTCGTCTTAAGGTTCACAAGCACCCAAAACACATACAACACAGAAAATAAACTAACTACCTAAACTATCCCTAGGGAGCAGAGTCATCATTCATTGGTGAGTAATACATTTTGTACATGCATTATGAAGAGTTACAGATAGCTGATACTTCATTCAAGACACATGAACAATTACAGATATTTAAACAACCAGATAGCCGATTATTTTATGAACAACATTTATTACTCACAGTGGAAGATATCCCAAAAGATACTGAAGAACACTCAACAAGAACATAGGTTCAGGAAGTTAAATACTCTCACAGTAAATGAAACACAGCTGAAAACGAAATAGTTCCTCTTCAACATTATTCATTTAGTCGCATTGATACATTCCACATTTCGCTCTCTCCAGCAGGCCAAATTTGCACTTTCTGACTGTAAAACGAAATAGTTTCTCTTACAAGCAAAAGAGTTTACAAATTTTTTAGGGAAAAAGCCCCTTCTTTCCTCTATCTCTATAATATTTAAACTACAATAGCAAATCGTTTGGACTTCCCCCAAACGTGTGACTTTCCAGTTCCCCAAACGTTTCAGGTCCTCCATCTTTTCAACGCACACTCAGGATTGGTTGGATAACTGTCGGGTCTTTCAGGACTGCGTGTTTGATGCTGAACGGTCCGTCTTCCTCCACGCCATGGTAGTTTGACCGATCTTCCGAGCTCACCTGCAATCAATCGACCAGCATATTCATTAGGCGTGTGTTATAAAAACAAGGAGCAAATTCTACCATTGAAACAACTCTTCTGCAAGGAAATTGCCAGGCGTCGTCACCACTACTTTGCCCATTTCCAGGCTCGACGAACATCACTATCAATGGGAAACTTACTGGCGGCTCAACAATACTAACGTCGGACGGGTGGACCACTTCGCAGGCGGGAAAAATTATTAATCGGACGTCGGAGAGAAGTTACATCGGAGGCTAAACGGATTTTCCATCCGCAATGGCGGACGAGATAAGGACTGAAGACATAAGTTATGGATAAGCGAAACGCGGGCGGGAAAAGGCTTAGTCGGACGTTGGAAGACATTCGAATCGGAAGCTAAAAGGATCTCTCAGCCGCAACGGCAGAAGGGAAACAGCTACGGGCAAGCGATTGAAGACCGATACGAATCAGACGTCGGAGCGATTTTGACTTCGGACACTAAACCGCTTTAGGAGCCGCAACGGCGGGGGGAAAAAGAACAAAAAGCAGCCGATTCAACAGAAATATTTAAGTGTTCGAAAGCCTTTAAACTCAACGACAGTCAAGGTCCATTTCCTTTTCAAAACGACGGCCCATCAAAGACAATTGGCAAAACAAAAACCCAACTATGTGACCTGCTGCAAAAAATCAAGCACAAACAAATCTAGGAACAGGCTATAAGTAAATTGTTCAAAACATCCAGACTTAAAGCATGACCGAAGAAACATCAAGGATGAAACAACCTGAAGCGATATTCAGTTAGGAGGACGGGCCCAAAATTTAAGAGATTTGGGGAGAAACAGTTGTATAAGCAACAACTGGCGATTACCTGGTGAACCTAGATCTCTGGGCAGTTAATCTTTGAGTACCATACTGTTTAACACAAATGCATCCTTTTGAATTCTTCCAGCTATCTGGATTTCTCGAATGCCGGCAGCGTGTACCCTTAATCATTGATGTCAGTCCAATTAGGGAGAGTGGAAACCAGAATCGTCAAGTCCAGATAACTATGCTGAGGCCAGAGGATGAGTTTCATTATTACCTTTGTCTTCAGGTGGCTAATAGCTTTGGACACCACAGGATTGTAGCATATGGTAAACAGAAATATTCGTTTGTTCCTCATTCCCATGCCATTTTAACACTTTTCTTGTGCCTTTGGACTTTTTGTCCCTTTTCATATGAGTCCTCCTGCATGCCTTTCTTACTGAATTTTAATTCAGGATCCTCTATCCCATAGTGTCCTTTTGTGTGAGTGGTGTATTTCAAGTTTAAGCTCACGGACGGAGAGGATCTTTCGGCAATTTAGTACTTATGATTCAGCATTTTGCTTTAATGTATGATGCTTTCAGAGGAGTTTTGACTCTTATCTGCCTTTTGGCATTCGTTTCTTGGCATAGGATCATTTATATTAATATACTGTTTACCTTGCTCTTTTCCATGGGTCCTCTGCCGCTGCCCCTTAGAACAATTTAAGTGTGAAGTGGATGGAGCCTCAACATAGTATTCCGGACTCTTTGAGTCTGGCTTATTTCACAGGGGTTAAGCAGGACTCCAATGCACACAGAGTTATTCGAGAAAACTGCTAAACTGGAAGAAGTTCTTTCATATAAACAGCAACACACAGTCTGATATTCAAAACTTTTATCAAACCAAGAAATTTCGGATGTTCCTCATGCAACCGCAGGTTTGCTCCCTTTATTGAAATCAACAAAACAAACTACAAAACATGACTCAGAAGACAGCCAGATGCATTATTTATATACAAGACAGAAGAAATCAAACAAACTCAGGAAAAATAAGGCTTGAGAACCAAACCATTTACTGGTAGGTTCTCCTCCCACCCCTGCAGATCTTGCAACTTGTAAGTAGAGGGACCAAGCTTGGCTGCAATCTGAAAAGGGCCTACCCACAACTGCTGGAATTTGGTATGCTTTCCTTTCTCATCATGGGGGTGGTTTCATTTGAGGACTAAGTCTCCTACTTCAAAGTCTTTTGTTCCAGCTTTATGCTTGTCAAACCATCTCTTAACTGACTTTTGTTGTTGCTTAAAGCGTTCCTTGGCTTTAGATCTAGCTTCTTTTGCTTTCAGGAGGTTATATATTCTTATTTGCAAGACTTCGTCATCCGACCCTCTAGACTCCTGAGCTAGGATGGAAGATGGTAGCATGATATTGGGAGGAAGGATGGCTTCTTTACCATAGACAAGGGTATATGGAGACACTCCAATTGCGGACTTGGGGGTGACTCTATCAGCCCAAAGGGCATTTGGTAATGCTGAGTGCCAACTCCTCTGGTTTTCTACCACAGTCTTCTTTAAAATCCTAATCAGATTTTTGTTAGAGGATTCAGCCAGGCCATTTCCTTGTGGATAATAATTAGCCGAATAATGCAATTTTATCCCTTTATCATGAGCAAATGCAGTCAATTTGATTGATGAAAAGTATTTAGCATTATCAAAGACTAACGAAACTGGAACTCCAAACCTGGTCATGATATGATCTTGTAGGAAGCTGATGACTTCGTCTTCATTTATCTTGCGCAGCGGGACAGCTTCGACCCAGCGAGTGAAATAATCAGTTGCAGTCAGAATGTATTTGTGCTGGAGAGAAGAATTTGGTTTTATTTCTCCAATAATATCTAACCCCCACTGCTCGAATGGTTCTGTGATCATCACAGGTTTTAGAGGTGTTGCCGCTGTAGGCTGTCTTCCACCACACCTTTGGCAAATATCACATCTCCTGACATGTGCATGTGCATCCTTGAAGAGTGTAGGCCAATAGTAACCGGCTCTGAGGATTTTGTGGGCTGTAGTGTCTCCTGAATAATGTCCCCCAGCAGGACCGTCATGTAATTCTGACATTACTTTCTTCGCATCTTCTTTTTCTAGACATCGGAGGAGAACTCCGTCATAATTCTTTCTGAATAATACTCCTTCAACAAGTTGATAGGAGGCCAATTTAAGGCGCAGAGCTCTTCTTTGTTTGGAATTCCAATGCTTTGGCAACAGCCCTGATTGCAGGTAATGCACGAGGTCTCTATACCAAGACTCAGGAGTTGTAAACAAAGGACATACATTCATTACATGTAATTTAGCCTCCTCCTCCCATGCTCGTTCTTCGTTGTTCCCGCTTTCAGTCATCAATTTGCACAACCCTTGACCTTTCACTACAGAGGCTGGCTTGAATTCAAGGTCGTACTCTTGGAGAGCTGTTACCCAGTTGCCCCTCCTTTCTCCTAACTCTTTCTGTATGAGAAGGGATCTTACAGCTGGGTAGGGGACTATTACTTTGGTTCGATTTTTTAATATATAAGGCCTGAATTGCTTCACTGCCTTAAATACTGCGTAAGCTTGCTTGTCAATGGCTGGGTAGTTTAATTCAGCCCCTTGTAGACCAGTACTCATAAAGGAGATTGGGAATTCATCCCCCCCTTCTTCCTTTTGGGTGAGCACAGCTGCTAGCGAATCATTGGATGCAAAAGTATATAAAATAAAGTCTTTATCAAAATCTGGACATTTCAAGGAAGGTGCGTGTGCAACAACAGTTTTAATTTTGCTGAAAGCATTCTTCTCAAGTTCAGTCCACTTGAAATGTGCATTCTGCTTGACCATCTGCTGCAGCGGCTTAACAGTCTGGGCAAAATCAGGCACAAACCTTCGTACGAAATTTATGGTTGCCATGAAGGATTGCATCCCCTTTTTATTATGGGGCAAGGGGATTTGTTCAATAGCCTTGATTCTTTCTGGGTCTATGGAGATCCCTTGCTTCGAAACTATGTGGCCCAACAACTTTCCTTTCGTGACAGCGAATACACACTTCTTAGGATTGAGTGAAATGCCGTACTTACGACAACGTTTGAAAATCTGCCTTAAGTGAAATGCATGCTCTTCTCTTTTCTTTGAGAATATTGTAATGTCGTCAAGGTACACTACAGCACTTTGTCCCATCAATCCGCGGAAAGCTATGTCCATAGCCCTCTGAAATGTCGCTCCAGCATTAATCAACCCAAAAGGCATTCTTCTATAGGCAAAGGTTCCCCATTTAGTTCTAAACGTTGTCTTTAACCTGTCTTCTTTGGCTACTAATACTTGATTGTAGCCAGAGAAGCCATCCAATAATGAAAACAGTTCAGACCCTGAAACCATATGTAGCAGCTGCTCCATGGGTGGCACAGGATAGTTATCTTTATCTGATGCACGGTTTAAGTTCCTGAAATCCACGCAGAGTCTGATTTCGCCAGACTTTTTCCTTGCTGGTACCAAATTTGATACCCACTCAGAGTGTCTGACTTTGAAGATGATTCTTGCGTCCAATAACTTCTTCACTTCACTTTGAATCAGCGGTTCCAATTTCGGGTGCATTTTCCTCAAAGGTTGCTGATATGGCTTGACGCCTGCTTTAATGGGAACGACATGCTTGATGATGCCGGTGTCATACGTTTTCAAATCTTCATACGTCCACGCGAAAACATCTCTATATTGTTTAAATAGACTGATGAATTTGTCTCTTTCTGTTGGTGAACAACATTTGCCG
>LPNX010194012.1:4179-102934 GCA_001517045.1 Pseudotsuga menziesii
ATGTTGAACATTAAATCAATGATATTAGTAAAACACAATGAATTTAGTATGTTCACACATCAAATAAACCATTTATTAGAAGGATGGAAAAATTCTTCCAATACACATGCAACCAACCACTTTAGAAAAAAAGTCAAACTAAGTAAGAAAGTTACAATAATAATCAATTGAAAATACAAAATTATAATTAGTCAATGAGTGGTCAATGGTCTACACAAGTTATAGTTTATTAATAACTCATCACAAAAGACATACTATGCATTTCATGCACACCAACAAATCTTAATGCATTCATTTTATTTAAGTTCTCTTTGTTATTGAAGTGTTCCTCAAATTAGAAATTTTCACTAAACAATTAGAACATATGATTGTTTATCAACCCTACAATGTTTCCATGAGTGTGAGGATGGCCATTGGTATATAACAAGATCTTCCTATCAAAGTTTATGGAACCATAATAATTGATGCACATAATATACATGCAAATTCTAAGTATGTATTGAACAATATTCAAATAACCAAATTGACTATAAAGAGGGCCATAAAACAACTTAAGAAATACTAATTATTTGGATGGAATGAACACATGTGTATAAGTATAACCAACAAAAAATTTAAAACATTTAGTTTAGATTTGGAAACCATATAATTATTGTACCACACAAGGACATAGAAACAAAAATACACTAACTTCATCTAGGAAATAACATTAGCATGAAGTAGTAAAAGTATGCATCATTTGAAAACACAAACTAACCTTGCACGTTTAAAATATGAACTATGTAGATCTAGAAATGGATTGTTCACCAGCACGAGACAGAAATAATAAACAGCTCCAACAATCACCGGAAAACAGTGCTGCAATAATGGCAAGTGTGAAGAAAATCTCGTTAAGGTCTTCGTTTTTATAGAACTCTTAGACGTCGCTATAGCGACAGAAAACATTGACTTTTGCGCCCTAGGTCAAGTTGACCATTGTAAAAAGCCAACAAAATCTTAATTCCCTAGGTCAACTTAACGGTGCCATCGCTATAGCGACGGATAGGCGTGGATACAGTGACGTCCAAGGCTTTAGGCATGGATACAGAGACGGCTAAGATTCCCTGCGTGGATACAGCAACGGCTAGGCGTGGATACAGCGACGCCTCGTTCCTGTTACATCGGATTTTACACCAAAAAGTAAGAAATGTGGAAAACCTCCGTGGAAAAATCCGCACTTTTGTACTAGTGTTGGTTACTGTAGACCAACTCAATTCTACTTGAAAAGGCCACATGGAAACTAATGATTCCACCATACCATTGGTTGATCAGGTTAAACCTACTTCAGAGAGCTTAGGGGCAGGAATGTATGCATCATTGATGGGCACATTCGATATTCCAGCTCCGATTAATTATCTAGGTTCTACTAGTGTAGGGAAGTCTATAGCAATGGTTGTTGATAGAATAGATCCTTGGGTTATTCCTTCCCACCATGAACCTAAAGTTCCCTTATCGGTAGCGGAAGTATCTTATCAAGCTATCATTCATACCGTTGTTGATCCCATTCTGGTCCCTCTCATAGTCTTAGAGGAACTGGAAGAAGCCTATCTGCTCGCTTGGGCGGTGAATTATTTGCATTCTAGAGACTACTTAGATATGGTTTTGCCTTCTGATAAAGCCATACTAGAAGCCATGTGTGGACAAGATAAGATCTACGAGGATCTTCACCATCGATCCTATTTTCTTCTAGAGTTAAGCAGGATCGAGAACCAGGAGTTCCATATGAGACTATCAGGTGATGTTGATACACCTATTAATCCCTTACCAAGGGAAGGAATATTTACTGAGGGGAATATGGAAAATATTTCCACTATGATCCCCATCAACATCTTTGTAAACCCAAATGTTGTGGAAAATGTACCTATCAGTGTGAACTGCTCTCCGAAGGAGATTGCGATCTATACAGCCTTGTTTAAGGAATTCTGCAACGTATTTGCCTGGTCATATGAGGAGATTCCAGGAATAGATCCATTAATAGTTGAGCATGAAATCGAAAATTACCCTGATGCTAGACCCATTTGACAAAAGTTGAGACCTTTCAATCTATGTAAAGTGGCAGCGGTCAAGGCTGAAGTTGAGAAACTGCTGAAAGCTGGTTTCATTTACCCGATAGCTTTGATAGAATGGGTATTCAGCCTTGTTCCTATTGACCAAAAGCAAAGGACTATATGTGTTTGTACTGAATTTTGGGATTTAAACAAATCCTGTCCCAAGGACAACTACCCCACGCCATTCATAGATCAAATTATTGATGATTGTGTGGGAAGTGAAGTCTTTTCGTTTATGGATGGTTTCTCCAAGTATAATCAAATCCAAATTAAGCTAGAAGACAAACATAAAACAACTTTTATCTATCGTTGGGGTACCTTCACATACAAGAAAATGTGCTTTGGATTGAAAAATGCAGGGGAAACCTTTCAGTGGGCAATGAATTTTTCCTTTCATGACATTAAATCCAATTTTGAACCCTACCTTGATGATCTACTAGCACATTCTCGTAACAGGATCGATCACCCAGATCACTTTCGTTTAATTTTTTAACGATGTAAATACTACAAAATTTGCTTGAATCCCCACAAGCGCGTTTTTTGTGTTGAGTCAGATAGACTGCTCAGATTCATTATTTTCAACAAAGGCATTCAGGTGGGTCCTTTGAAAGCTGAGGCCATCGTAAATCTACCTCCTCCTTGTTCTATCAGGAAGCTTCAAATCCTACAACAGAATTCCAACTTCCTTCAACATTTTATCCTAAATTATGCCAATATTACTAAAGGTTTCATGCACCTGTTGAAACAAGACACCCCATTTGTATGGGATGAAATCGTACAACTTGCATTTGAGGAATTAAAGAAAGCTTTGTTGTCGGCACCGTTATTGTGCTCGCCAAATTACTCTCATGATTTTATATTGTATCTGGCCGCATCTGAGTAAACCATAGGGGTAGTACTAGTCCAGGAGGACGATAAACTCCAAGAGCATGTCATCTACTATCTCATTCGTTCTTTAACTGGCACTGAACTTAGGTATTCCCACGTCGAGAAGTTGGACTTGGCAACTGTGTATGCTGTTCAGAGGTCACTACATCTTACTAAGGACCATGACGGTAATGGAAGAGGTTAATCCTTTCCAATATTTTTTGTCCCGATGGATAGTTGGAGGCAAATTCAATAAATGGATAGTCATTCTTCAGGAGTTTGACTTAGATTTCCAATCCGCCAAATCCAAGAAATCCTTAGTTTTTACTGATCTCATTGCAGAATTTTTGGTAGAGGAAGATGTATCCATTGAAGAAGAATAATTCCCAGATGAGCATATCTTTTTTATTTCCACCTCTAACCCCTAGTACAGAGATATACTTGTCTATCTCTAGACTTTGAAGTACCCTACAGCTTTCTCATGGGAAGAATAACAAAAACTATGCGTACATGCCAAAAACTACCTCATTATTGGAGATACTTTATATCGTAGGGGGGTAGATTCCGTTTTGCGTCGATGTCTTACCCACGAAGAAGTAGAGACTGTCCTAAATGATGCCCATAGTGGAGCATGTGGGGGTCATTTATATGGGTTAGCAATGGCCCACAATATCTTACGTGCTGGTTATTTCTGGCCCACGATATTTAAATATTGTGTGGAAGCCGTGAAGCGCTGTCATCCTTGTCAGCTTTACACCAGAAAGATGCGGTCGCATCCTGCTCCATTATTTCCTGTCATCTCAGTGGGCCCCTTCACGAAGTGGGGGATAGATTACGTGATGTGCAACCTAGTCTTGGCTAGGGGGCACAAACATATCATTGTCACTATAGATTATTTCACAAAGTGGGAAGAGGAAATGCCCACCTATAAAGCTGATGGAGAAACTGCATATTTTTTCATTTTCAACCAAATTATCTCATGATTCGGTATCCCTAAAGACATTGTCATTGACCATGGCAATCATTTCCAAAATAGTATGATGACTGAATTGACCACTATGCTAGGGTTTATACAAGAGCATTCATCTTATTTCTATCCTCAAGCAAATGATCAAGTCAAGGCTGTAAATAAAACCTTGAAGACTATTCTCAAGCACACTATTAATGCATCCCATTCCAATTGGCACATCATGTTGTATACTGCACTTTGGGCATATTGGACCAATGTGAAAACTGCTATAGGGTTCTCTCATTTCCAACTTGTTCATGGAGTGGAAGCAGTCACCTCGGTCGAATGCCAAATCCTGTCCTTAAAGATTGTTATTCATGTGTTACTTGATACGACTAAGATGGAAGAACGTTTATTACATTTAGAACATCTAGATGAGAAACATAGAGATGCGCTGACAGCAAACGAGGCTCATAAAAATAGGGTAAAAAACCAATACGATAAATCGGTCAAACCTTGGATTTTTTCTGAAGGGGAGCTTGTATTACTCTGGGATCAGGACAAAGAATGCTTGGGGGTAGGGAAATTCAGGTCTATGTGGTTAGGACATTATGTTGTGTCAAAATTATTGAAGAAAGGTGCATATGAATTAATAGATTTCGAGGGGAATAAGCTTCTCGAGCCTAGAAATGGGATCTACTTGAAAAAGTACTATGCTTAGGCTTAGCACTTTTCCCTGTATTTTTATTGTATGTATTTTATGTACAATAGTTCATCGGTTTGTTTTTTTATATCATCTTTTGGTTGTTATAGATGTCTTTCGAGTGGTTCATAGGTTTCGTAAATGGCGCTACTCGCCACACTTGTAACCTGGCTTCAGCCGCATGGGTCATCTACTCGCCCTCAGGACAGCTAGTTGCCTCTGGAGGCACTTGTCTAGGTCCTGCTACCAATAATGTGGCTGAATATAGGGTTGTCATTGAGCTTTTATGGGATGCTTTGTCACATGGTATCACTCATCTGGAAGTCCAACTTGAATCTCAACTATTGGTTTCCTAGCTCAATTGAGCTTATCAGGTGCAGAACCCTATTTTACTATGTCGGTTTTTGCAAGTTAGGTTATTGGAAAGAAATTTTGAGTTTATTACATTCAATCATATTCCAAGAAATCAAAATTCATTAACTGATGCGTATGCTAATTATATCTTGGATTGGCACTTAACACATTTTGCATAAAAATATATAACAGATACATTACAAAACACTTGTAAATAAAACCAACAATATGTGTGTGTGTGTGTGTGTGTGTGTGTGAATATCTGTCCATATAGATAGGATGAGTTTCTAATCCTTAGATCTAGTCATAACTATATAATATACACAAAATGGATCGAAGTCCATAAAATGCTCATAGGTCTAAGCTTGACCACCATGGTCATAATGTCCACCCTGGTCACCTGGACCACCCTGGTCCCCTTGATCATTCTAATCACCCTGCTCTTGGGCTTCTTCAGATTTGTCAGCTACATTAGCCTCAATGACGTCGATGTACACAAGTACTACTCTAGCTACCCGCCTCATAAGGCGTATCCATACAGGTGGTATACCAACCACTAGCTCCTGCATAGCAGTAGGGATATGCTCAAAATGTAAAGAAGATACTCTTTGGGAAAGCCTGGCCAGCTTTCCCTCAAGAAACCTAATTAAACCATGGTCTTATCCTACCACATGATGCACATACATACGTGGATGCCCAGCAGGGAGGACTGGTCCAATATCTGCATTTTAACATTTTAAAGGATTAAAAACTTTCATACATATGTATATATATTTATGACTAAAATTCATAAAAATTTAAAAACTTGAAAACAAAAATACCTGGCACTCCCCATGCTACTCCAAGAGGGAGGACAAGGTCGGTGTCACCTCGGAAATCTATTCCAGCATATGGAAACTATTCCAGTCCTGGTACCTATCGCACCCACCATAAGTAGAAGTTGTCATCATATACACTCTGAACCGATCCACTGCCTCCCTGGCGGAGGAAGATTTCTCCCCACCTACTCAGTCTAGGCTGACGAGGAGAATGAATTGGTAGTGGTACTGCAGGACTCAAACCAGGCACCCTCTCAAAGAAAAAGGCCACCAATATGCTAGAATAACTGAAGTTTTTCTGTCGGCCTCTTTTACAGTTAGAGAGTAGCTTCCTCATTATCGGGATTACTCCCAAATACCAGTCATATAGGCCTCCCTGTAGACAGTCCACTGCAAGTCTCATTTGGTTTCAAGTTGCAAGGTGAAGTGATGATGACCCTGCAACCCTCACTATAGTACTCGCCAACACCTATAATGGCAAGCTACAAATATGAACAATTGGGATGCAGCTACCCCTCTTTTGAGTACCAGGCGCATAGTATATATCTATGTAGTTCTACACACTTAGAAGGTCACCACCTCTATCGGTACCTTCCAAGTTAATCGGAGCTCCTCATCGTGACAAATCGAAGATAAAGTAGACATCTTCCAAGGTAATCTCTAGAAACTCACCTTGTAGGTCAAACATACCAAGATCATGATCCCAATAGTTTATCATAAACTCTAGTATATGGACATTGGATCGCATAGGTGAGGTACAAAATAATTTAAGCAACCCACTTTCCCGCAAAGCATTTACCATGGGGGCATCCTGTAGCACTTCTTGGTCCATGTCTTCATGCTCCCTCCCCATCCACTCAAGCACCATGTTTCAATCTGATAACAAGCCATTTATCAAACATTAAATCCATAGAAAAAAAATTGTATTTTGGCCCTACATAGCTTTTTTCCTACTTCACACAGTGTACGTAACTTTATTTCAGGAAACCCACGTACA
This sequence comes from Pseudotsuga menziesii, assembly GCA_001517045.1. NCBI lineage: Eukaryota > Viridiplantae > Streptophyta > Pinopsida > Pinales > Pinaceae > Pseudotsuga > Pseudotsuga menziesii. The sequence goes on from LPNX010194012.1 coordinate 10,955, forward strand.
AAGCGCATGTACATGACTATGGATATACCATATCCACGTACACAGTGTGGCTGCTTTGAGGACGATGGAAAACATCAAATTTTAGCCAAAAATTGAAATTTTCTTAGATCAAATGAAAGAGCATGGAGTGTAGTTTTACCTGACACTTGCGGTTTTGAGAATTGTCCACCAACTTGTCTGCAATGAGCAATCAAAGGCAGAGCTAAAACTTGTCTATTTTGGGTAAAAAGTCAAATGGTGAGTTTGTGGTTTCTATTTGGAACTATTTATAGAAATATTATTTTAAAAGTGGGTTTTTACTTCTAGTTCATATTTTTTATAAAAATCAAACTAATACCATGTCTTTTTCTTCAATGTAACAGGTCTAAGGTCATTTAAATTTGTTCTTCGCTCATATAGGATAGGATTTCAATCATTCACATGCATTTTGCATTCACACCTAATCCATCTTAATCCTAGAATTACCACTTTGACCATGGACTGTGGTATTTTAACCATTAGTACCTCGTTTATGCCATTGTTCTTCTATGGATAGGACTTTCCTCACATGAGTATCCTAGATTAGAACCCATTTATTGTCTTTTTGATACTCATGCTACATTTGTCATAGGTTCAGAGGAGTTTCCTTAGCTATTTTTCACACCAAATTGAGCCTCATTTTGGTCTCTTTTTACAAGCTATTCTTTTATAAGACTCCCCACCCTTATGGATTTTCTTTAGGCCCAGGTCTAACTCCTTAAAATAGACATGACTGCACAGTAAACTTGTCCATTGAAGCTCGTTAAGAATATGTGAATGGGAATCTAGATTGGTGGTAGGTTATCTCTTTCTCAGACCATGTGGAATAATACGAGAAAGGATCAGTCTCTTTTCTGCGGAATTGAGAAGAGTATTCTCAAGTATAGGTTTATCACTTTTCTAGACTTGAGGGACTAAATTTACAAAAAAGGAACACCCGATATGAGCTCAGTTTTCGCTTTTTCATGCTCTAGACCTAAACATGAAAAATATTCCGACTGTACTTTATGTCTTTGTCATGCTCGTTAAACACCAAGAACAAATCATCGATTTTATTGTTGTAAGCCCCATTCCTCGTACTCAAATGGATCTTTCAGAGTGATCTTGCTTTCCTTCACATGTAAAACTCAAGCTATATGCTTCTCTCACAGGAGCGTTAGGTAGGTGGCAATTTAATGTTTTTTGGACCTCCTTAACTAAGTACGAAAAAGGTTCACCTTTTCTTCTACGGAAGTTAAGAGAGTTCTTCTGTAGTATGTTTTACACTTTTTCGGCCTCAGGAGACTAAATTGGATGAAAAAGGACCCCCTTGGAGTCTTCTTCAGAGTTTTAAGACTCTCTAAACATGAAAACACCAAGTGAGCATGTACTAGTTCGGGCTCATAAAATCCACGAATCAGATACACTATCAAGCATTATTCCCTCTTCTCTCAAGCTTGTCAAAAATGAAGAGAGACCTGAGTTGACTTTCCTGAACTTGTTAAAATTTAACAGGAAAGATAAGGAAGAAGTTTTCTTTTGATTCTCAGTCGATGGAAGCATGTATTCCTTGAACATAGCACTCTCTGTTTTTTCCTATACTCATGTCTCAGTGTTCACTTTCAGTTCAGATATTACTTCGAGTTTCTTACTCCTTGTCTTTTCCGTTATACATGGGGAATCTGATCATGTCTCCTACATGACAGATAAGTCTAGTTGTATTATGTGAAAAGTTAAAAGTTTCCTTGGGTCATCTTTGTGTCGTGCTCACTGTTCAAGGATTTAGCCCTGCATCTGATCTGTATCATGTTTCCATCATTGTTCTATCTGTTATTACTTGTGTATTCCTTCCTTTATCTAGTTCCTAGTCACTCTTGTGATCCATTGGAGGATCTATTTCCTTCCTCATCATAGTATGGTTTCTCATCAGCACTTCTTGATGACGATGACCTAGAGTTTTTGTCGATAGTACATTAGGATGCACTTTCATTATTGGTGATTTCCTTTGCTTCAATTGTCAATTATCACCTGTTGATTGACAATCTGTTGAATCCTCTCCATGTTCAACTTCAACAAAATCTATTCACATGGCCTGGATTGTACTGGTTCTTTTGGATTTTTGACGAAGACCTTAGGTTCATATCTATGGCCTGTGTTGCACAAGATTACTTTGTGTTCACTTACACAGTTTCCAGATCTTTGAAGATTCATCATTATTGTATATTGTGGCTTCGATCCACCTTTGTAATATACGTGGTCTTGAACCCGTATCATATGATGTACTCAAATATTGTAAAGGAGCTAGTGTTCCAGTATATTGAACATGGCATCCTCAGATATGAATTTGTATATGACATTACTATGTATTTGTTTTAGGTACTTCCTTTTCTCCATTGGACCTCTAAGTTCTCCAAGAAAATGATTATAATGTATTTCAGCCATCGTTTCCCTCTGACCTCACACATTAGGGGACATCTGTTATCAACCCAAATGGCACTTGTCCGTCTGAGTGCCAACATTCTTTATGTTGATACACAAAAATACATATTAGGATTGAAGTTTTCCAAAACACTATAGATTGGCATGACTTGGGATGCATTTACCCTTAAACCAGCTTGCTATATAAAAAAAAATTAAGTGTTGAGTTGCGTACGCAACTATCTCCATTGCAACTCGCGTACTGTACGCGACTATCTGCATTGCAACCTACGTACATCAGCGTACACGGGTTTCCTTTAAGCAACTCATGTGTCATACGGGAGTTGCCTATATCAATAGTCACATACACCTTAGTTTCATCTTAAAAAATATAAAACACGATTAATTGAGATTAGTTGGGCTCTAATCCTTAACTATCCCAACTGTTTCAACCACCCCAACCTTTGAAATCACTCTATTTCCCAAAGTATAAATAGAGGCCTTGGGGAGGGTATTAATTAATCAAGATTGGAGAGCAAAATTATGCTGGTGGTATATCATCAGAAGTCTTGGAGCAGCAAAACTCAGAGTCCTTTGGTTGCAGAGGAGTCCTTGTCTCGGAAGTTGGGTTATACTCTTATCTCATTCACTGATTGTTAATAAACATAATTCGTCTTCCAACATTGTGTTGAGTCCATTTCATGTATTGTGGTTAATGAATGTATTTGATTATGTATTTGATATATTGTTTATCTAACCTCTTATATATACATGCATGAGATATTACTTGGAGAATTTTCTCTTTACAGGTGAAAGAGGTGCATCCCTGGAAGCTTTGGAGAGAACAGGAGCGGGAGAAGATCAAGCCTGGATCAACCATCGGTAATTGGGTAAGTCAAGACTTTATTCCTATTCCCTTTATATTCTCTGGTAAAGCTGATTGTCTGCAAGGTTAGTAGTAAGTTGGTAACCCCAGACCCTAGGTTACAAGGGTTCTTAATCCCGGACAACAATGGCACTAGGACTAGGGGTCACCGAATACCTTGATGCCTCTAGAGCATGAGATATAAGATGGATGAGCTAGGGCTTCAGCCTGTCATCAAATCTAGGCAACACCCTGGAGTTTCAGACCTAATATCTTCAACATCATCAAATTAATATTGTTTTCAATTTATTAAGTTAATATATATATATGTCATCAAATCTAGGCAACGCCCTGGAGTTTCAGACCTAATATCTTCAACATCATCAAATTAATATTGTTCTCGGTTCTCGTCGTTTCAGACTAAAAGTTTCGATTCTTGGAGTTTCATACTTGGATTTGTAGACCTTGGGCATAGACTCAAGCAATAGCACACCTCAACAGCAACATGCTTGGCATACCTTGTGCACAGACTCCAACACAAGCACGCCTTGACGATGAATTCGGGAGGAGAAGGCAACCAGGAGGCTGAATGGGAGGCCCTCTTCCAAAAAGAGGCTCTTGCACTAATTCACAAATCAATTGCAGCCATGGAGGAAGAAATATATTGTGAATTCAATCTTATACTGGGGCATGATATCACCATATCCAACTACTAGAGGCTGAAGTTCATTCTATCTAGATTCATGAGTGAACGAGAAATATTTGGAGAATTCATGAACCTCATGGTCAACATTTTCAAATAAGATGTTGAAAAATGGATAATTCACATAAAAAAACCTTATGTATCTCTCTGAGGGCCCCTTCAGCAGAGCCAATAAGGATGATAAGGATTATAAGCAACCCCTCTTGTAGGATGAGGTTGAATCCTCTAGGAGGTTCTAACAGCTCTGCTTTGTTCTGTCTTTTCATGCACCCCACAAGTCTCTCCTTCTCTTATGGTAACTTCTTAAGTTGTATTGTGTTGTAAACCTTCAAATGGTTGGAAAACAATAGTTATGTTTAGATGCTCGGTATGGACCATTTTTCATAGCTTTCTCAGGTGGTTCCATAGTCATGGATTGACTCCCTGTTTCATCAACGGGCCCAAATATGTAATTCTTTTTTTTAATATGCAATAGAAGGATCGTCTCTCTTGCTGATAAAAAAAAAGATTGATATTATGGCATTTCCTTGATCATTTGATGGTTCCTCCATCTGCAAACATTACTTGAAATTCTCGTGTTGGATATATAAAGCAATTGAGACCTTTGGCTACTTTATAGTGAATGAAATTATGAGTACTACCTGAATCAATCCACACGATTACCTTTTTATTTTTTATATATGGTTCAATCTTGAGAGTTTGAGGAGTGTTAATTCCAGCTAAAGCATGACAAGATATGGTGGGAGTAATCACTTCTAGTTCATCCCCTTGTGGTGGTTCCTATTCTTATTGTTCTTTCACTTCACATTCTATGTAGAAGAGATTCTTTTCTCCACACTTATGTACCTTACTGTACTTGCTATCACAATTAAAGCTTAGACCTTTCTCTCTTCTTTCATCTTGTTGTTGAGGTGCCAACCTCTGATGTTGGTTAGAAGGAACATCATTCTCTCCATGTGTGTTGGAAGTGGTATTTCTAGTAGTCATCACCATATTTTTTTTTCAACCTTCCTTTCCAACATGAAGGCCTTTTCTAGGCATGATGGTTCAAAGAGATGCACCTCACAGTGAGTGTTATCCTTCAATTTTCATTAAAGAGATCTAACCAATTATCTTCTGAAATATTCTTCACTCTGAGATTTAGTTGCTGAAATTGCTTGATGTTCTCCATAACTGGACCTTTTTGCTTGATATTTACCAACTAGCTAAAGAAGGTGTTGTTATTTATGTCCCCATAATGTGTAATCAATTCTTCTGTGAATATATACCAAGATATAATAGAGTCCTTTTTACAGTCACAAATCCATTGGTACCATAGTTACCTTTTGCAAAGTGGGCACCTGGTGTAAATCAAAGAATTGTTCCATCTGAAAAATCCATGCGATTTGATCCTTGCCATCAAACTTTCTCATGTCAATATTGCGGATAAAGTAGTTCCTTGGACCTGAATTGAATCCATGATGTTATAGTAAATAATCAAATTTTGAGGAATATAACTTCTTACTCTCCAACTGGTTTTCAATTTTATCCATACGTGATTGGAATAAGTCATGTTTTTCCTTCTTATCCTCTTCTTGAGTATATACATGAGGAATAATGCTATGTTTTATATCCTTCATCAATTCTTTCAAGTCTTGAATATCTTATTTTCTAACCATCCATTTGAGATTCTCTTTATTAGCCACACTTTTGAGATCCTATTTACTGGCCATCCCTTTGAGATCCTCTTTAGTAGCCATCCCTTTGAGAAACTCTTTACTAGCCATCTTAGTTTCCAATTTAACTAAGTCGTCCATTTTCACATTTCCTTTAATCATATCTTCCAACTTGGACACTCTAAAAGATATGTATTCCATTTCATCGTATTTTGGGGATGAATCCTATGGGGGTTTCAGTAGAGTGTGATTCTTTCCACTTCCTTTTGGTGACATTTTTAACAATAAATATATATCACACCCTAGGGTTTACCACAAATAGATCCTTCCACTCAAATCTATTCAAATTCAAAATGGTGTAGCTTTTTCAAACCCCAATTAGAATATTTTTTATGCCTGACTTGTAACTAAGATAAAATTTGAATTTCGATTCCTCTGGGTCTAAAACTTTTACATGTGGTACCCCAATGTGTCCTCTTTCCAATGACACAATTCTAACCAAATTTGTATGTGCCAAATAAAAATTTATTAGAAATCTCCCAAATCTTCTTATTTTTGGCCTATCCAGAAGATTGAATGTCTATGGTATGCCACATGTCCAATATTTCATTTCTATAGCTGACAATTCCACCAAAGATACCATGTTCAGTATTCTTTCATATGCAACTGTTCTCACTGAATTTGGATATCGGATGCCTCAGATATGACATCTTCCCTAGAACACATGTTTCAAACCCTAATTAGAAGATTGTTTTAGGGTTGAATTGTAACTGAGATAAAATTTGACATTCAAATCCTCTCAATATGTAACTCCGGCTTATGATACCTTGATGTGTCATATTTCCATTTTCATAAGTCTAACCTAAATTGGATGTTAAAAAAAGGTATTGCAAATATCCAAATACTTCTATGTTTTGTCGATCCAGAAGAGTGAACTTGTATCGTATGCCATGTGTCCAATATTTTGTTTTCGTAGCTTAAACTTCTACCATAGACACCCTGGTCCATCTTCTTTTTGATGCAACTAGTATGACTCAATTTGGATCTCGGATTCCTGATATATGACCTTTCTCCCTATAACATTTGTTTTAGAATAGGTTTTGGACTATTAAAAAACCCTATATTCCTCCACAATTATCTATGAAACTCTAATGGATCAGGATCTCAATTTTGGAGTGGAGATATTTCATCATGTTTTGGAAGTGAGTTTTTAACCTTTATCTTTAAATCCTTGTAGAAAAAACATTTTATGAAAAATTCCAAGATGACTCATTTTGCATAAGCCAATCCCGATGAAAGAGCTCTGATATGAAATTTTATGCAACCAAGTCCCAGAAATAACATAAAAATATAAGAAATAGAAAAGAAGAGAGTAATCCATGCCTTAATAATTAATAAAATATATAAATAGCAATCCTCTTCGAGGAAGGAACCTCCTTACACAATGTATTGTGTACCCAAGACAAGAAAATATACAATGCTTGCTCAAATGAAAATATCTCCATCCTATATATATGATACAAAGCTGTACAATAACAACTAATACACCCAAGCCTACATCAATAATATGTAATACACCGCCATATAGGGGGTAAAGTGCCACACTATAGGGGGGAATATGCCCAATATTTAGGGCTTAACACAAGTTTTGTCGAAAAGACAAAGCAGTGAAAAAAAATGGACAGAGAAGGAATTACCAAAGCACATCTTAAGGAGTTGAAAGAGTTGTGAAAATGAGGAGAGAAATTGGATTGATGGTTGAGATAATGGGGTCAATATGAGATGTGAATATATAGAGTGGACTATATGGATGAGAAAGTTATTGAGAGTCATAAGAGTTGAGGGAAGGAACAAAGCAAGTGAGTGATATTTGGTAAGATGGATCCAATAATACATTACAAGAGAAGTTGTGCCTAAGGGGAATGAATATTATATCAAAAATAAGGGCATGTTCGTTGAGATACAAAACGAAGAGGTTCTTAACGATGTTTTTCTATTATTTGAACTGTAAAAAAATAACTTGATATCGTCTTAGGATAGTGGAGTCGTCTTGGAACAAACCCCCCCGCCCCCCCCCCCCCAACCTCATATGCATATTGAGAAAACTAAGGAAATTATTAATCTTTCTTCTAGTTTCAATTTAAAAGAACCTCTTAACAATGGTTTGGAGAATATCAAGGGTGGTTAGCCAAGTGTAGGTGGAAATATTAGCCAAGTGTAGGTGGAAATATTAGTAGTATTAGAGTTGTAATAGTGATTTTTTATTCTAGTTCAAGGAGAGTTATTGGTCTAATTAATCAATTAGGTCCACATGATTTCATTTTAGTGAGTGATCAACCAACTGTATAGCTAAAGCATAAAACAATACAACAATGTGTCTTGCTAATTTCTCAAGAAAAGACGAGAAAGATGCAAAGAACCATTGGTTCCTCTATGAATCAATCTCAAGGGAGAAAAGGGTTAAAACATTTGGACATAATCTAGTGGAGTTCCAAACCATGTTGTGGGGCAAGGATCAACAATACTATATGAATTTTATAAAATATGACCTTTAGAGTGAAACAAAGATCATGGATGAGTTTAAAGTGGATATTGTGGCCAAGTTTTAGAGGCCAAAATTGGAGCAGCATAGTTGCATTGAGTTGAATGAGATCAAATAGATCATTGGTGAAAGTGCTTAGGGATATGATTAGTGCTTTTGTCATTCAATCACCGTGATCTTTTACCCAATCTGTGAAACCCAACACAAAGAATAGTTCATTTAGGGTCGTTTACCCTCAACTGAAATAAAAATTTAAAGAAAATTTGACCTTCCATTTACAACTTCTCATTTTAATTATTCATTACCATTTTTTTTATAACAAAATTGGTTGAGTAGCTTTTATAAAAAAAAATTGAATCAAAGATTACAAAACTCTAGGAACATATTGTTCCCAAAGGAGAACCACATCTGTGACCCCTTGCTCATCCTTTACGATCCTATACTTTTCATGATATTTCCCTAATCTATGGATATTGTATCTCCTAACAAATTGCCCAAGTAAGAAAGCGCAAAGACAAAACATATGCAGAAAGAACTAGTAGTCACAAATAAGGTATATGGTTTCTCTTGTAGTCCTTTTGATCGCAAACTAAAATTCCATAAACTAGATTAACACCCTTATTAGCCATGATGTCCGCTTGCTGGTTGTTTTCTCTTAGCAGATGGAGGAAGTTGATGGATTTGTATTCATTGACCATTCATTTTAGGATGTGGTGTGTATTGCTTGTCGAGTTCTTCTGATTCTTCATCAAGTTCCTTGCTTCTCTAATGACCATCATCGAGTCACCAAATACCACCAACTCTTCAATGTCGACATTCCTTGCAATCTCTTGACCTTTGATTAGAGCTAGCCATTCATCACAATTAGTTGTCTTCTTTCTAATTCCCCAAGATTACTCCTTTATATTTTTTACTTTAGAGTCAAAGATGACTCCACCCGCACCTGCTAGCCTGATATTTCCTTTAGAGGATGTGTCAAAGAATAAATATTTGTAGCCAGTATTCTTCCACCACACATTTAAGTCTTCAAAGTTCATTCTAACTTGCCAATTCTGAGGTTTGGATTTTTTTCTTGGCTGAGTCCAAGGAATAGAGGGTGCCCCCCCTAGAAAGTTGAAATACCAAACTTTTTCCTTGGTTTTCAAAGGTTCCTTGTTGATATTGGTCATTTTCCTTATGGATAAAGCCTCTACCCAAAGTTCCTTTGCGTAGGCTACAACTTTTCCCGAACTGTTTTTTTTTCCTTGAAATCTCCATGTTTCTTGTTGTCCATAACTTCCAGCAAAGATATCTTGGGAGAGGTTCCCATGCTCTAGAAAAGTATAGTTTTTTAGATAGGGATCCATGGTAGTAGTATTTCCAGCAAGCAAACAAATCGTTCCAATTTGTTGGAAACGTTAAATCTAAGTTAAAGTCTTTGAAAGCTCACTGCCAAACCTCCTGGGGGAGCTTGCACTCAATGAAAAGATGATCCAAGGAATATTTTGAATTTTTACACAGGATACATCTCGTGGGGCCTATGATGCCTCTTTTACTTAGATTCTCAGCAGTTAGCATTTTTCGATAGGAAAAATTCTGTTACAAAAAATTTATTTTTTGGTAGCCCATCCTTGCTCCAAATTTTGACCCATTTCTTGTCATACTTGTTGTTTTTTGAGAGCTAGGCTGCTACACGATATCATTTTTTTACCTCGTAAACATTGAATCTTCCCCATCCTCGTTCACTTGGTAGATTATGATGGACTGGAACTGACCCATGTAGAAGGGAGAGTAATGCATTGTGATCTACACGCAGACTGCTCCAGATCTCCATTTCATACCACCCAACCCATCTTCCACTACTAGTCTAGCTTGAGAGTTCATGTAAGGTGCTGATATTTGCTTGATCCATCCAATGTTTCAGCTTTATGAATTCCTGTTTGAAGGTTGCAGGGGAGGTGAGTCCAATATTGTCAACCCAAACCTTTATCTGCTTTCCACTACCTAGGATCCAGTAGAGTTGGTCCTATAGGATGTGCGCAGCCTTCTTGAACAACTCCCAGATTGGCATGCCTCTTTTTCCCTGTTCAATGGTATCTACACATCTTCTTCTATACTGACTCATACTTTCATTTGGAGAATCTCCTTCCACCATGGTCTCTTTCCTGAAACGAATCTCCAAAGTATTTTGGATCCCAAAGCCAGGTTCATTTTGTTTGGGTATCTTATGCACCATCGCAGTCTTTTGGTGTGCAGACTTGTTGAGGCCTCAATTAATTTGGCTACTGGAATATGTTCCAAGGCTCACAAAAGAGGATGGAAACCCATCCAAAGGCTTTAGTAAATCCTACGCAAGTATTACCCTATCCTCAAGTTGTTTGGTGTGGTTAACACCCATGGATATTCGACCTCCGCTGGCACTCTTTGAGTCGATGAGTTTTGACCTTGGAAGGATATGTCTTCCTATATAAGGAAAATTTGTCTTAAGTCTAAAACAATCTACCTATAAAAGGGAATCTAATCTAAGCTAGATCTACCTTAAGAAGGATGTCGTTTGATGTACAAGTTAACTTGATATGAAAACATGTAGTATGTTCATCAATTTAACAGAATGTGAAAGAGATTTAATTACTTATCAACTCAAATTACTATCAATCAATCAAAATTGGATGATAGTAAGTTAAATATTTAGAAACATTCAATAGTAACTTGTGATTAATATGTTATTTGAAAAATTGACATAGATTATAATTGTCTGTTAATCATTTGCAGAAATAGATAAAAGTGTTAATTGAATAAAATCTTTTAAAACCTTAATCATACATAGATCATGAGCAAAGATAAATCAAAACTGTAGATAAATGTACTTATGAATTGTAGAATATTAACATTGTTTAATAAGCAAATTCAAGTAAGAAAAATCAATATTATCAAGGAAAATTGACCAATAGACAAAGAGGATCTAAGAGAATAACTTCATTGTATTACTGGAAGTTTGTAACAAATTACAAGACCTGCATTAATCAGAATTTCTCGAGTCTCCTTTGTTGATTTTCTCTTACAAAATCCCCCCTTTACATGAGAAAATTCCCTTTAAATAATAGTTACAAAAGAATAAATCCCCAATAAACTATGATTGGAATATCCATAAGAAACTAATAACCAAGAAATTATCACCACCTAGCCCAAATCACCAACAATTCATCTATATTTGGATAATTTGTTGTTTCAAACCCGAGTGGGGCATCGCATTTAAAATTTTCAATCTCGTTCTTAGACAACTTGTGCCAAATACGAATAAAAATGTGGATCTTTCCTTCAACAGCAAAAGGTTGTCTTACTAACTGATCCATGTCTTCAATGTTGATATGGTCAAGACCCTGAATTTTCTCTTTGGCTTTGTCACACCAACGTTCAATCTGTTCAATCATTAGCTTTGGTGGACAAGCATTTTCAATGAGGTCCATGTTAGGAAAGTGCAATATTTCCATAATATTATCAACACCATGCCGCCTTCTCCCACAGATAGCCTGCACCTTATGAATGGTATCTTCAATCATCTCACTCAAATTAAGAAAAGCACTCAAAACATTTATGTTATTCTTCAGTTGAAAACTACTAAGGAAAGTGATATTCTCTGGTCTATCTTTCATATACCTTTTCCAATCCAAAATATCATCATAAGCCTTAGAATCATGTTCTCTCTTGCATGTTTTCTCCTCAAGAATGACATACATCTTTCCAAAAACAACACGAGTCTCAAAAATATCATCCAAAGTCCTAAACATTTCAGTTTTCAACTCATGATGCTCTTGATTTACCTAGATGGCCAAATCATTAAACTCTTGTTGCGAAAACCTGGAAAAAGCAAAGGAAATTGCACTTGCAGTTGCATCTTGTTATTGTTTTTCAAGTGTAGCTATCCTTCATGTAATAGTGGAATTTGTAGTTTGCTCCTTCTGCAATTCATCTTGGAGAGACGTATTCTTCAGCTGCAATTCATTCAACCTGTATTCAGATACCTTTTTAAGATCAGCAACATAAGCATCATGCTCCCTTCTGGTCCTTTCCAGCTCTTCTTAAAGCTTGCTTATTTCTTCATTTCTTCTGTCAAACTCCCTGTTCAATATGTTAACTGCATCAAGATTAGCACCTGTGAATGCACCCAAATTTGTAGCTGTATCAACAACATCTACCTGAGAATCACCAAATTGTTGTGTCCACATTATTTGATTAGCTTCAACACCACCTTGATCTCTGCTTCTCTTCTTTCCTTTTCTAAGAACTTCCTTAAATGATTTGTTGTAGAAATAATCACCAAGAGGGACTACAATCTCTTCATCAAACTCAGCCACTGAATCAGTAAATGATGTAGTCGCATCCATTGTTGAGACCAATGAAGATGTTTAAGTTATGGTAGAAGTGGGTATAGGCATAGTAATATGAGAAGTAGGTAATGGAAAAGAGATGTTTTGATCAAGTGTTTTTTTAGAGGTTGAAGAGAGCACTGGGATGGAAGTTTCAGGAGATGGAATGTGAACGTTAGTAGCTAGAAGTGATGATGAAGGCACCAAAATTTTCTCAGGGATTGATGATGATGAAAGGGTAAATGAGGGTAATTGTAGAGGAATTTTCAAGGACTCGATCTCTGTACGAGTAGATTCAAACATGGGAGGTTGGACTGAGATAGGTATGATAGGGGTAGATGTAAAGGTCAAATTATTATAGAGTTGAGATAGTGAGGGTGATGTGATTGCTCCAGCAGGAAAAGTAAAGAGAGTTTGGATGGATGAGAGGTGAAATGCTGAAGTTGAAGAGTTAGACTCAGAAATGGATTGTGAAATATTCAGAATAGGGATAGAACCTTTCATACTATTACCATTGAAAAAAACTGTAAATGCTTGCAAATATTCCTCTACTTCTTTGAGCACATGCACAGGGGTAATCACCTCTTCTTCAGTATTACAGTCACTCAATTTTGTAGTAGGGGTTTGAGTAGCAGTTATCTGAATTTTCTGTTTCTTAAATGGCTTAACCTCAGCTGTTGCTTGTTCATCACATACTTGGGTAACTACAGTACTTACTTGAATGTCAACAATAGGCTTAACAACTGCATCTACTTGAGTGTCCAAAACTGAAGTCATATTGGCTAATTTTTGCTTCAATTACTGAGAAGTCTGCAATATAGATTTTAATTGCTGAGCAACAGTTACCTGTGGAATATCGTCCATAGGGATTTTACCTTTACCTCCATCTGGATAAGTTATCTCCGACGGACCTTTTACTTCCTGAGCTTCTTTACCTTCTCTATCTTTTCTTACCTTCTCCAGTATGCTTAGCTCCATTGTCCTCTGAACCAAAACCCTAGTTTTAATCTCTTGGTTATATTGTAAGATGAGGTTTTGTTCGTCCTTGCTCTTAGCTCTAGCCAATATTTCAAAAAAAAATTCACTCCATGATAAATTGAATCATTAGGGACTTCCTCATGAACATAATCAATCTTGATATGGTTTTGCTTGAAATGGGCAAGAAGAAACCCTTTAGGGTTATGTTTCCTTTTGCTAGTAAAACAAAGTTTCAATGAAGCTACATGATCACCCAACACTACATCCCAAGTTGAAGTTGGAACAACCAATGGCCCGAGGTCCAAAGGGAATTTAGGGCATCCTTTATTTTTAGGACCAACTAGTTTCTTGTAGACACCATTAGTTACAGTCTGGAAAGAAGCCTCTTCAATGACCAACCTGTTAGGAACTATCTTGGGCATCATATGGATAGTATTTCTACCCAAAATTTAGATGTATGAAAATGACTCGCCAACATACAAGTCACCCATTGTGGCAATGAAAGTTCCAGCCTCCACTGAAAACGCAGGAGCTTCCTATTTGAAGATTGAAAAATAAACGGTGCCAAAGAAATGTTCACAGATTTCATAAAATATATCTGCATAATTAGCATCCCACAATGCTAAATAATAAATAGGTATTGGATGGTTTGGTAAAGTCTAGTTCCATCCCAAATTGGGATATTGAAACTTAGTGCAGAGTACATCAATTATAAAGGTCGAAAGGAAGAAATTCGGCTTCTTCCAAGTAGTATCTTTCTGGTAACATTGGATAGTAATTTTGAGCTCTAGCAACAGGATTGATGCCCAGGGGAAAGAATCACCAGTTTTCATAACATGATGGGCGACCGAAGAACATTCAGCCTTAAAGACAGAACAATTGGGAAGACCATAAAGTCTGCATAACATGGCTTCCAAGGAGGAATAAGGTTCCTAAACCAGGAGACCGGGTATAGGTCATTAGCTTTCTATGAAAACTTGCTAGGTTCATTCACCCAGGATTTCAACATTTTGTTAAAATTGTACCTGGTCTTGGAAGTTTGGGTAAACTCAGCATTAAGGGGCTGCACAGACAGTTTAAGAGCATAAGCTCTGGAAAAAACCTCAGGTTGGAAGGTGGCTAATTGTGAACCTGCGTTATCATTAAAATATTATTATTTAGGGTTTGTGTGGTCCACAATCCATTTGAATGCATTAGTGTAGGGGAGTATAGCAGGCTTAGAAGAAATGGCTTGTAGCCCAGAATCCCTAATTTATTGATAAGTCGACTGGTCATTTTGAATATCAGAGAAGTCATCATTGTCAAAGATTGAGTAGACTTTGGACCATTCAATTTGATAAATCTCAGTAATCCTACCACTGGTTTCTGAGAAGACGCTGAAATTTGGGTCCTTGCTCAGCATGTCTTTATGTGTGTTCTTGCAGTGAGTAATTCGTGACATTCTGGGAGATTGAATAACTCTATTTAAATGCATAAACTATAACTCAAGAAAAATTGAAAAACAGAGTAACAACAAATGAAAAACCATAAAACTGACAGAAAATACCAACCTAAATCGATTGAAGCTATGAAAATGGTCTCTGGTAAAAGCTCGCAGTAAAACTCAGACAACAATGTAATTTTTGACAACGAAAATGGTAAAGAAAATGCAAAGAACATGTATATTTATAGATTTTCCGTGGGTCGAATTCAGACTGTAGGATTAAAAGAAATAGATGGTGGAGATTAAATCTTGCAGGATGCAGGATCAAGTCGCGATATTTAAATTTTATTAACCTTCCTGCAATCTGCATGAAATTCAGGTTTCAGGTTGCGGGTTTCATAAAATCACCATGCCACACTTAATTCAAACTTCTTCCTAAAATCCGCAATCCGAAAATCTTGGGTTTCAGGATGACAAAATGAAATTATATAATAAAAAAATGTTTCCACACTCTACATCTCGATTTTTGATTTTCGGGTATGAAAAGTTGGAAACATGAAAACCAAGCTCCCGCAACCCGAAAATCCGGGTTTCAGGTTGCGGGTTTCGGGAAAGACTTATTTTTTGGAAAATTCAGTTCTTTCTGAAATTCACAAAAACACACCAAAAGTGCATAAATTTTAAAAAAATGTCAACTAAATCAAATCATGATAAATACATAGAAACCACGATGAATTTCAATGGGGAACCCCTAGAAATGACCGAGGAACTTAAAACATTACCTTTGCATATAAAATTGGGGATCCCATGTTTTGGATACAAACATGGGATCTATTGTGTCTACAACAAATGGTGACTGGCTAGGACAAACCAATTATCTATGTATATAAGAATTTCTTCACCAAGACAAACATGTTAGTAAACAAATAATTCATACTGAATTTTTAAGAAATGTTTACTTAAGGATGTAACCAATAAGTAGAATTACAAAAATGATTTATACATTCCCATCAATGACCAATTGAATATTATGCAAATTTGATTAGGAAGTATGAAGACTAATAAGGATCCTTTACCTTCAGGCAATCATAGGAATACAATTTAAGTTGAACCTGGGAGAAAACCTAGGACTTTCCCAACATCCAATCATAGGTCACCTTGATTTATTTATTAGATTCTTCTCTTCTTGTTTTTTTAAATAAATACATGTAAGACGTTATGTACATAAGACCACTACCCCAATTCGGTAATCAATGCCATTCACAAACCTAATCTGGAAACTGAACAAGACAGCTTGCTAAGGAGACCTCTTGTCTTCCAGATGTATTGTTGAAAGCAACTATCATGGCCTAGTAACCATCTAATAATAATTTCAGTCCAACATCAAACCTATGATCATGGTAGGGTTGGCTTGTGATAAGACCCCCTTGTCCTTATGTACAACAATTTCCTTACAAGAACAAACCAGAATTTATTTGAGTGTGAATTAAAAGACACTACCATGGTTTGGTATCCAAATAAAGGTAGCGTTACTCACTGATGCTTTGCAGATCATGAATGAACCGACCTGTGATAGGATCTTTGATATTTCAGTAGAAACTGAAATCCATCTCCCTATTTTAATGGTGAACATGGCATTCCACCAAGCATCTATGAACCTAATGGGCTAGTTTCTGATAAGACCCCCCATCTCGCAATCCACAAGTGCTAACAAAAATAATTTACAATGTGACTATGCTAGGATCCAGAGTATATAAGGATGACTAGGTTATAAAGGTATGCTGCATTGCACTAATGAAGACATGAGTTTAGAAAAACCAGTTACTTCCACACCCCCCATTATAGAAATAAAGCATGTGTAAATATATTAACTGGGATGAGAATGTATAGATCCAAAATTCTACAATTATTGGTTTCCAATTGTATATAAAACAAATCCCGACATAGGCTAAAAAAAATTGAAACCGACAATGCATTCAGAATGCATTCTTGAGATGAACTGATCAATCGCCATTACCAAATGTGCAGGTATTATTAAAACTCTTACCAATATTAGAAATCAATAAATCCAAACAAAAGAAACATAAAAATTCACACACCAAACCTATATACACAAGGTATCAAAATGTTCAGACAAAATACTTTTTGAGCAAGGACACATTCACTAGGTAGGTATCAATGACTCCTTCCAGTGTCTGCAACCGAACAGTGTTGGGACCAATCTTTTCTGTAACAATGAAAGGTCCTAGTCAAAGGCGTTGAAACTTGGTATATTATTTATTGTCTTTATGTTGTTTATCCCATCTCAGTACCAAATCCCCGACTGAAAAGTCTTTGTCTGAAGAAGATTTATCATCAAACCATCGGTTAACTAACTGTTGATGTTAATATAGTTTGTTTTGGAATTTTCTCCATTTTCTTCTAGCTTAAGCAAAGTATCAATTCTCTGTTGAAGCAGGGATGAATCGTCTTCTTGAATCGATTTGGCTAGTTTTAATGAGGGGATAGCAAAGTTGGATGGTAGGATGGCTTCCTTGCCATAAACTAAACATTAAGGAGAATTCCCAATGGCTACCTTTGGGGTGATTCGGTCTGCCCAAAGAGCATTCTAAAGTTGGGTATGTCAATCTTTATGATGAGAGGCCATTGTTTTATTCAAAATTTTTATCAGGTTCTTGTTGGAAGATTCAGCAAGCCCATTACCCTGAGGATAATAATTGGAAGAAAACTTAAGCTTGGTCCCTTTTTCAAGGGCATAGGACACAAGATCAATGGATGTGAAGTAGGATGCATTGTCAAAAATGAGATATTCAGGGGAACCAAACCTAGTGAATATTTGACTTTTAAGAAATGAAATCACTTGGTTTGTATTGCACTATCTAAGAGGAACTGATTCAACCCACCTGGTAAAATAATCAATGGCTGTCAAGATGTACTTGCGTTGGAGGGAAGAAATAGGGTTGATGGGTCTGACAAAATCCAATCCTCATTTCTGAAATGGGAACTGGACTGCTACTAGCTATAAGGGGAAGGTATATTTTTTTACTTCTCCAGCACACTTCTGACAAGGCTCACATTTTCTAACATAAGCATGGGCATCTCTAAATAAAGTAGGCCAGTAATATCATGCACTTATGATCTTGTGAGCTATTGTCTCTCCTGATAAATGCCAACCTGTAGGTCCTGCATGAAATTGGAAAAGAATATCATTAGTTTGATCCTTCTCTAAACATCTGAGGAAAAATCCATCGTAGTATTTTCTAAACAAAATATTGTTAATAAATTGATATGGGGCTGATTTTAACCTTAAATCTCTACGTTTTTTAGAGTCAATATTTTCAGGGGCAAACCCATGATTTAGAAAAAACTTAATATGATCGTACCATTCAGACGTCATAGTTTTAATTGCATTAATAGAACCTGTGGGTACAAATTCCTCCTGCTCCCATTTAATTCGCTGATCTTTAGGGTCGTTCAATTGAGAGGTGAGCAGACACAGACCTTTAACTTTGAAAATATTTGTTGGATTGATCTCCAAGTAATATTCTTGCAACGTTATCATCCAGTGAGCCCTCTTCTCACCTAATTCCTTCTGAATGAGGACATTTCGAATGGCCGCATAAGGGACAATCACCTTAGTCCTTGACTTTAATAGGTACGGTCTATAATGTTTTACTGATTTGTAAACCATGTAAGCATGTTTATCGATATAAGGATAGTTAATTTAGGCTCCTTTAAACATTGAACTCATAAAAGAAATGGGAATTTCAGCATCATCATGATTTTTCTGTGCCAGGACAGCCACGTAGGAAAAGTCAGTAGAAAAGATGTATAGTATAAAATCTCTATTGAAATCAGGAGACATCAGAGCAGGAGCTTCTGCAATGGCTCTCCTAATTTCAACAAATGCATTTCATTGTTCATCGGACCATTTAAAATATACATCTTTCTTAACTAACTATTGCACTGGTTTAACGATCTGAGCAAAATTTGGTACAAACCAGCGAACAAAATTGATCTTACCCAAGAATGACTGCATGGCTTTCCGTGAACCTGGGAGATTGATATTTGAAATGGCTTCATTGCGATCCGTATCGATAATCATGCCTTCCTTAGAAACAATGAAACCTAAGAGCTTACCTTATGTGACCGCAAAGATATGCTTCTTGGGGTTGAGTGAAATCATGTACCTTCTGCAGCATTCAAATACCTATTTCAAAGCAGACAAATGTTCATGTCATTTTTTAGAATAGATGGTTACATCATCTAAGTATACCATGGAATAATTATGTATTAAAACCCTGAAATCTATATCCATAGCTCTCTGGGATGTGGCTCCTGCATTTATCATCCCGAAAGGAATTCTTCTATAAGCAAAGTTTCCCCAAGGGATTCTAAAAGTTGTTTTTAATTGATCATTAGGGGAAACTAGGACTTGGTTGTATCCTAAAAATATGTCAAGGAGTGAAAACATCTCATACCTAGCCACCTTCTATAGAATCTACTCCATCGGAGGAACAGGGTAATTGTCTTTTTCGGAGTCTTTGTTTAAGTTTGTAAAATTGACATAGAGGTTGATTTCCCCATTCTTCTTTCAAATGAGTACCAAGTTGGAAATCCACTACGTATGCCTAACAGGGAATATGATTCGCGCAATCAGTAGCTTATCAAGTTCTTTCTTTACAGAGGGTTTGAATCTGGGATGCATCTTCCTTAGCTTCTGTTGGTAAGGTCTTACCTCTGGTTTCATTGGGATATTATAGTGCATGATTCTAGTGTCAAAGGTTTTCAGTTTGTCATACATCCATGCAAAGAAGTCTTTGAATTCTTTTCACAACTTGGTAAAGGATCTCCTTTCTTCACCAAATAAATCAACTCCAGGGTTGATGAAGCAAGGATTGAGAGATGAACTCTGGGTCTTACAGTTGGTCATTCATTTGAACTTGTCTTGTAGGTCGTAAAATATTTAAAAGTTGATAACCGATTTTGAGATCATATTGGAAAGATCAGACAAGTATTTATCATGTTCATCCTCATAAATAGCCATACCTTTAAAGGTGTCATTGACTGAAAGAAAGTCCAATATTTGTTAGCCATCATCAAATACTTTCCAATTTGTGACATTGTCTAGGATGGAAGGCCTATACATCAAATCAATTGAAAAAATTTATGGAGACAAACCTTCATGTGGGATAAACCTAGATGTAGTATTGGACAGAAGATCAACGTAAAAATTATGTGATCTAGGCATTGAATTTGATGTTGAATGTTGAAAAAGAGTTAGTAAGATCCTTGATCAACTTCTGATAGTTAATTAAATGAGGAGACATGCAATGTATCTAGTTTCTCACCTGTTTAACTGTGATTTCAGAATATCCAACACATTCAACTACCTTTGCACCCATGTCAATGGATTTCCCAAGTCCTTGGACCAGTGCCTCGTACCCAGCTACATTATTGGTGCACTCAAACTCCAATCTGCATGCAATCATATTTTTTGTCCCTTTTGGATCAATGAAGACACAACCTGTACTAGCTCCATCTTTAGACCTTGAGCCATCAAAATAAAATTCCATGCAATAGGATCAATCCTAAAATTAGTATTTACATTATATACATTATGTACAATGGTTCCAGAGAATGGTACTGAAGTAAAATGGGAAATTGGTGACTCATTATGTACATTCTCCATTGGTGAAGCATCAGCAGGAAAATCTCTAAAGAATGATTCGAATGTGAAGTGTTCAATATGAGTCCTAAAGTAGGAGACAAATTCATTGGAACCATCAAGATCAATAACTGTTGCTTCATAAAGGGTTCTCTACTGACCTTAAGTTTGTTGGGTTGTCCATTGAGAGGTATCCATAGTTGGGACCAGTCAATGGCGAAGTAACCTTTCAGCTTTTCAGACCAATCTCTACTTAGCCACATCCCATAAGTTTTTGGGATGTCAACAACCAAAATGTCTATCGTCTGGTGGATTCTTGGATTAGTAGACAATCTCAATAGAAAATTTCTCAGTCTTCCCACTACTTTAACTTTAGATTTGTCAATATGGACAATTTCAATAAGGCAAGGTTCCCAAGTAGCATCTAATTTCTTATAGACAGAGAGAGGCATCACATTTGATGAGGCTCCTGAATCTATCATGCAATTGTGCACATTCCTATTGAAAATCTCAATTGTAAGCAAGAAAGGAGGAATTCCCTTACTTCCACGTTTCTAATTATTTGGTTTAGCAAAAGCGTTAAGATTATTGTTTTGAGTTTTCCTTGGTTGTTTGATTATCATACTTTTAGGAAAGGAATATCTTACAGAAGGGATTTTAAGACGATAAAATAATGATATATTAGCTTTGACTCTTTTTAAATCTTTAGCCAAATTGCATTCAAGTTCAGGAATGATAGTATCATTTTGTGGGGGAGCTTTACCTTTATTGGGAACTTATTTTGAAGGTGGTTGTTCCTGAAAGGGTGGCCCTTTAGATCTGGTGTTATGAGTATGTTGTACATTGAAGACGGTGTCAGTTTCTCCTTCTTCTTCTTCAGAAAAGAAACTTACAGCACTGACCTTATGGTGTTCTTCTTCTTCTTCTTCTTCTTCTTGTGGTGGTTGTGACTCTGGGTTTGTTCAATCATCAGAGGATTCAGAGGCATCATGTGTTCCTGATGCCAGTGATTTCAAAACAGAGAAAATTTCTTTTGAGGTGAATCCTTCACTAAGATTGGGAGGTTGTGGATTTTGTGTAGGTTGATTAGGTCACATAAAAGGTGGCTTTGCAAAATCCCCTTTTATTAGTTTGATTTTGATTAGTCTTTTTATTCAAATGAACCATCTCATTTGACATTTTTTGGAAAATATTCTTCATATCAGTCATATTGAAAGGATTTGAGTTTGTAGCAGTGTTTTTGGGAAAATTTTCAATTCTCCTGTGGGAGGTGGATTCCTACTCAACTGATGTATCAGGATTTTATTTCAGGAAAAACATATCCTTCTCCACTTCAATGGCTTCATAGAAAGCCTCATGTAGGGTTTCTTTTCGAGCCCTTTTAACCCACATAGCTATTTGAGTCAAAAGACCCTTAATGTAATATTCCACCAACAATTATTCCACAGGGAGAACGGTGGAAGGAATTCTATTTTTTAGATATGAAAACCTCTGGTTGTAGTTTTTTACTCTTTCTTTCGACCCTTTGGTCTTCATGGAGGAAATTTCTATCATACTAAATATTTTGGGGTCTTGTCATCCCCAAATGTTTGAGTAAAGAGTTTTGCGAATACATCCCATGATGGGATAGATCCATCTTCCAAATTGAAATACCATGTGGAAGCTTTACCCTCAAAAGTATAAGGGAATAACCTACATACTACATGTTTGTATATCACATTTCTGAGTCTGATTTCCTGCATAAAGGTTTTAATGTGGTCTTCCACCAAGATCTTATCATCAGGGGTATACTTCAAAAGCGACTTTTTGGGATTCGTAGGCAATCTATGTTGATCACCCAATATAGAAACGACATCTCCATCTAACCAAGGCCTATTGGGTCGTTCATCATCCATTGGGATGTCTTCTTGTGATGATCTGGAAGATTCTGAATCCGATGACTCGTCTAAGGAGGATGAAGAATAAGGTGGTGAAGGTGGAGGCCCACGTATTACTATGTTGCATTGAGACGTGCATTGTTCTAGAAATAAAGAGTCAAGATTTAATCTATGGATCGATGTAGAACTAGAAGAATTGTTACCTTCTTCTATGTTTCGGTTGTCTGGATTATGATTATCTCGACTATTGGCCTGGGGATTGTAGGTCCAAAGACGCCCCTCAGAAAACCTCTTTAAAACCGTGGAAATTTTATCGGAATTACCTTTTAGTAATTGTTATTCTGTGATGGGCCCCAAAGTAGGTGATACAAGGACGTACCTACCCCCTGAAGTTCTATGTTTAGTAATGGGAGTAGCAGGGATGGCGTCAAAATCTTGGATTGGTTGTTCAATGGATGAAGACGCTTGTGTGTGACTACGGGTAACAATTGGATATTTTTCTAGAGGGGGATTTTCTATATTCTAATTAGGAATGATTTAATTCATGCCCTCCTTT
The DNA here is from genome assembly GCA_001517045.1 of Pseudotsuga menziesii. Taxonomy (NCBI): domain Eukaryota; kingdom Viridiplantae; phylum Streptophyta; class Pinopsida; order Pinales; family Pinaceae; genus Pseudotsuga; species Pseudotsuga menziesii. The sequence continues at coordinate 33,983 of LPNX010194012.1, forward strand.
TAGCGCATTTTTTGAGGCCTCGGTTAAGTTGCTTGCTAGAATGTGTTCAAAGGCTCACAACAGAGGATGGAAACACAGCCAAAGGTTTCAAGCAATCCTACGCAAGTATTACCCTATCCTCGAGTTGTTTGGTGTGGTTAACACCCATGGATATTCGGCCTTTGCCGACACTCTTTGAGTTGATGAGTTTTGACCCTGAAAGGATATGTCTTCCTATAGAAGGAAAAAGTGTCTTAAGTCTAAAACAATCTACCTAGAAAATGAAATATAATCTAAGCTAGAGCTACCTTAAGAAGGATGATGTTTGATGTACAGGTTAACTTGATATGAAAACAAATAAGTATGTTCATCAATTTAACATAAATGTGAAAGAGATTTAATTACTTATCAACTCAAGGTACTATCAATCAATCAAAATTGGTTGATGGTAAGTTAAAGATTTAGAAACATTCAATATTAACCTGTGATTAACATGTTAATTAAAAATTTAACATATATTATAACTGTCTGTGAATCATTTGCATAAATAGATAAAAGTTTTAATTGAATAAACTCTTTTAAAACCTTAATCATGCATAGATCATGAGCAAAGATAAATCAAAACTGTAGATAAATGTACTTATGAATTGCATAAGATTAACAGTGTCTAATAAGCAATTTGAAGTAAGAAAAATCAATATTATCAAGGAAAATTGACCAGTAGACAAAGAGGATCTAAGAAAATAATTTCATTGTATTATTGAAAGTTTATAACAAATTACAAGACCTGCATTAATCATAATTTCTGCAGTCTCCTTTGTTGATTTTCTCCTCCACAATTCCCCCTCTACATGAGAAACTTCCCCTTTAAATAATAGTTACAAAATAATAAAACCCCAAGAAATTGGGATTGGAATATCCATAAGAAACTAATAACCAATAAATTCTCACCACCTAGCCCAAATCTCCAACAATTCATCTATTTTGGATAATTTGTTGTTTCAAACCCGAGATGGGCATCCCATTTAAAATTTTCAATCTCATTCTTAGACAACTTGTCCGAAATACGGATAAAAATGTGGATTTTTCCTTCAACAGCAAAAGGTTGTCTTACTAACTAATCCACATCTTCAATGTTGATATGGTCAAGACCCTAAATTTTCTCTTTGGCTTTGTCACATCGTCGTTCAACCTATTCAATCATTAGCTTCAGCAGACAAGCATTTTCAATGACGTCCATGTTAGGAAAGTGCAATATTTCCATAATATTATCAACAACATACCACCTTCTCCCACAGATAGTTTGTGCCTTCTGAATGGTATCTTCAATCATCTCATTCAAATTAATCCAGCCACTCAAAACAATTCTGATTTTCTTTGGTTGAAAACTACTAAGGATAGTGATATTCTATGGTCTATCTTTCATATACCTTTTCCAATCCAGAATATCGTCATAAGCCTTAGAATCTTGTTCTCTTTTGGTTGTTTGCTCCTCAAGAGTGACAACATCTTGCCAAAAACAACATGAGTATCAAAATATCATCCAGATTCCTAAACAGTTCAGTTATCAACTCATGATGCTCTTAATTTACCTGGATGGCCAAATCCTTAAACTCTTGTTGAGAAAACCTAGAAAAAGCATAGGAAGTTCCACTTGCAGTTGCATATTCACATTGTTTTTCAAGTGTAGATATCCTTTGTGTAATAATCGCATTTGTAGTGTGTTCCTTATGCAATTCACTTGGAGAGACATATTCTTCAGTTGCAATTCGTTCAACCTGTTTTCAGATACCTTTTTAAGATCAGCACCATAAGCATCATGCTCCCTTCTGGTCATGTCCAGCTCTTCTTCAAGATTTCTTATTTATTCCTTTCTTTTGTCAAACTCCATGTTCAGTGTGTTAACTACATCAAGATTAGCACTTGTGAATGTACCCAAAGTTGTAGCCGTATCAAAATCATCTACCTGAGGATCACCAGATTGTTGTGTCCGGATTATTTTATTAGCTTCAACACCACCTTGATATCTGCTTCTATTATTTCCTCTTCTAAGCACCACCTTGGATAATTTACTGTAGAAATAATCACCAAAAGGGACTATAATTCCTTCATCAAACTCAACCGCCAACTTAGTAAATGATGTAGTCCCATCCATTTTTGAGACCAATGAAGATGTCTAAGTTATGGTGGAAGTGGGTATAGGAATAGTATTATGAGAAGTAGGTAATGGAGAAGAGATGTTTTTATCAAGTTTTGTTTCAGAGGTTAAAGAGAGGACTGGGATGAAAGTTTCAGGAGATGGAATGTGAATGTTAGTAGCTAGAAGTGATCATGAAGGCACCAAAATTTTCTCAGGGATTGATGATGATGAACAGGTAAATGAAGGTAATTGCAGAGGAATTATCAGGGACTGAGTCTCTTCAAGAGTAAATTGAAACATGGGAGGTTGGGCTGATATATGTATGATAGGGGCATATGTAAAGGTCAAAGTATTATATATTTGAGATAGTGAGGGTGATGGGATTGCTCCAATGGGAAAAGTAGAGATATTTTGGATGGATGAGAGGAGCAATGCTGAAGTTGAAGAGGTAGACTCAAAAATGGATTGTGAAATATTCAGAAAAGGGATAGAACCTTTCATACCATTACCATTGAACAAATCTATAAATTCTTGCAAATATTCGTCTACTTCTTCGAGCATAGGCATAGGGGTAATCACCTCTTCTTCGGTATCATAGTCACTCAAGTCTATAGTATGGGTTTGACTAGCAGTTATCTAAATTTTATGTTTCGTAAATGGCTTAACCTCGGCTTTTGCTTGTTCATCACATACCTAGGTAACTACAGTAGTTACGTTAATGTCAATAGCATGATTAGCAGCTGCAACTACTTGAGTGTCCAAGACTGAAGTCTTTTGGGCTAATTTCTTCTTTAATTGCTGAGAAGTCTGCAATATAGCTTTTAATTGATAAGCAACAATTACATGTGTAATATCCTCCATAGGGTTTTGACCTTTACCTCTATCTGGATAAGTTATCTCTGATGGACCTTTTGCTTCCTCGGCTTCTTTACCTTCTTTATCTTTTCTTACCTTCTCCGGCATGCTTAGCTCCATTGTCCTGTGAACCGAAACCCTAGTTTTAATCTCCTGTTGATACTATAAGATGAGGTTTTGTTCATCCTTTCTCTTAGCTCTAGCCAAGACTTTAGAAAATGTTTTCAATCCTTGATAAATATAATCATCAGGGACTTCCTCATGAACATAATCAATCTTGATATGGTTTTCCTTGAAATGGGCACTAAGAAACCCTTTAGGGTCATGTTTCCTTTTTCTAGCAAAACCAATTTTCAATGAATCTACCTAATCACCCAACACTGCAGCCCAAGTTGAAGTTGGAACACCCAATGGTCCGAGGTCCAAAGGGAATTTAGACCATCCTTTCTTTTTAGGACCAAATAGTTTCTTGCAGACACCATCAGTTACATTCTGGAAAGAAACCTCTTCAATGACCAACCTTTTAGGAACTATCTTGGGTAGCATATTGATAGTATTGCTACCCCAAATTCAGATGTATGAAAATGACTCACCAATATACCAGTCACCCATTGTGGCAATGAAAGTTCTAGCCTCAGCTGAAAACGCAGGAGCTTCCTATTTGACGATTGAAAAATAAATGTTACCAACAAAATGTTCACAGATTTCATAAAATATAGCTGCATAATTAGCATCCCATAGTTTTGAATGATAAATAGGTAGCGGTAGGTCTGGTAAACTCCAGTTCCATCCCAAATTGGGATATTGAAACTCAGTGCAAAATAAATCATTGCCAAAAGGAAGAAATTTGGCTTCTTGCAAGCCATAGCTTTCTGATAATCTTGGATAGCCGTTTTGAGCTCTAGCAACAGGATTGATGCCCATGGGAAAGACTCACCAGTTGTCAAAACATGATGGGTGATTGAAGCCCATTCAGCTTTAAAGATAGAACAATTGGGAAGACCATAAAGTCTACATAACATGGTTTCCAACAAGGAATACGGTTCCCTAAACCAGGTGACCGGGTATAGGTCATCAGCTTTCTGCAAAAACTTGCTAGGTTTATTCATCTAGGATTTCAACATTTCGTTAAAATTGTACCTAGTCTTGGAAATTTGGGAAAACATAGCATTAATGGGTTGCACAACCAGTTTAAGAGCACAAGCTCTGGTAAAAACCTCAAGGCAGAAGGTGGCTAACTATGAACCTGCGCTATCATTAAAATACCGATATTTAGGGTTTGTATGGTCCACAATCCATTTGACTGTGTCAGTGTAGGGGAGTATAGCAAGCCTGGAAGCAATGGCATGTAGCCCAAAAATCCCTAATTTTATGGTAAGCCGTCTGGTCATTTTGAATATCAAAGAGGTCATCATTGTCAAAGATTGAGTAGACTTTGGGCCATTCAATTTGATAAATCTCAGTAATCCTACCATTGGTGTGTGAGAAGATGCTAAAGTTTCGGTCCTTGGTTAGCATGTATTTATGTGTGTTCTTGCAACGAGTAATTCATGAAATTCTTGGAGATTGAATAACTCTTTAAATGCATAAACAATAAATCAAGACAAATTGAAAAAGCAAAGTAACAACAAATAACAAACCATAAAACAGACGGAAAAGACCAACCTGAATCGACTAAAGCTGTGAAAATGGTCTCTGGAAAAAAGTCACAGTAAAACTCAAACATCAATGTAATTTTTTACAATGAAAATGGTAAATAAAATGCAAAGAACATGTCTATTTATAGATTTTCTGCGTGTCGAATTCAAATTGTAGGATTAAAAGAAATAGACGATGGAGATTAAATCTTGCGAGATGCGGGATCAAGTCACAAGATTTAAATTTTATGACCCTTCCCACAATATGCATCCAGAAATTTGGGTTTCTGGTTGCGGGTTTCAGAAACTCACCACGCCACACTTAATTCAAACTTGTTCCTGAAATCCGCAATCCAAAAATTTTGGGTTTGGGGATGAAAAATGCAATGATATAAAAAAAATGTTTTTGCACTCCGCATCCCGATTTTTTGGTTTTGGGTTTCGGGTGTGAAAAGTTGGAAACATAAAAACCAAGCTCCCGCAACCCGAAATTTCGGGTTTCAGGTTGCAGGTTTCGAGAAAGACTTATTTTTTGGAAAATTTAGTTCTTTCTAAAATTCACAAAAGCACACCAAAAGTGCATGAATTTTCAAAAATTGTTAACTAAATCAAATCATGATAGAGACATAGAAATCATGATGAATTTCAATGGGGAACCACTAAAATGACTAAGGAACTTAAAACATTACCTTTGCATATAAAATTGGGTCTCCCATGTTTTGCATACAAACATGGGATCTGTATTCCAATTCACAAGATGGAATTTTTTTTTTATTTCTTGACTTGCCCCCCTGCCATAAAAATATTTTAATTTCTTTGGTGATATCTTTCAAAGTTTTTTTGAGAGCTAATGGGATTGAGCAAGCATAGATGCGATATGCAAAGAGAATTGAATTGATGAGGACTATCTTACCAGTAGGGTTAAGCCATCTTGTCCCCCATGAGATGATTTTTTTTTATCTTTTCGACCAACCCTTGCTAGTTGGAAACTCATTTCTTCCCCTTGAATATTGGGATCATGAGGTAGTTGAAGGTGTTCCAAGATGCATTTCCTTCAAAATTCGAGGGTCCTTCCTATCCTTTCCAAGGTGCCTGGTGGGCAGTTCCATCCATAGATTTTTGTTTTAGTAGAGCTTACTTTGATGTCAGAGGATTTTAGAAAAATAGATAAGGCACCTTTGAATCTTTCTACAATGATAGTAGATACCCCCCCTAGCAAGATGGTGTCGTATGCAAAGTGTGCATGCTTGAAAGCTCTAACTCCTCTAGTTATCTTTAGGCCTTTTAATTCACCATATTCTTGCATATGTTGAAGTTTCCTACTCATTGATTCATCCACCAAAAGGTATAGGAAGGGGGACATTGGGCGGCCTTAGTGAGGGCCCCTTATTTCCTAGAAAAACTTGGTGGGTCCTCCATTTACTAATCGTGCAATCTACAGGTTGCTGATATAGGATTTGACCCATCTAACAAATCTTCTGGAGAAACCAAATTTAGCCATGGTTTTGATAAGGAAAAAATGATTTACTATGTCAAATGCATTGGCCATGTCTAGTTTGATAGCCATGCCTTGCTGCTTTCTTTCCATGATAGAATGGATAGCTTCCTAGACTAAAATTATATTATCCAGTATCTGTCACCCAACTACAAAACCTCCTTGCAATTTAGAGATGAGATGAACCATGTTGTTTTTCATTCTATTGACCAGGATTTTCGAGAGTATCTTATATGAAGTGTTGCATAGTGAAATTGGCCTGAATCAGTCCAGTGAGAGAGGGTTGTTTCTTTAGGAATTAAGTATAAGAATGATGAGTTTGTGGCCCCACAGATCTTATCTTTTTTCCTAGTCCAATTAAAATTCTCTACATATCTTCCTTTATGATTTCCCATGCAACTTTGTAGAAGTTTATGGTGAATCCGTTAGGTACAGGTGCTTTGTCTGCTTGAAGAGACCAAATTGCATTTTTTTTCTCAAATTCCAATATAGGTTTTAAAAGCTCTCTATTCTCCGAGTCTTCATTTAGCATTGGTATTCCAGAGAGGAGATCTTCTTGAGCTTCTGGGTCAGTCTCCTCGCTATATGTATAAAGCTCTTGAAAATGGTTGAAGGCATGACCTTTCATTTCCTCCTGCCTCGCTATCTTGTTACCATTTTTTTCTTTTAGTTCTTTCATAACGTTGTAGCTTTGTCGAGCCTTTGTTTTCTTATGGAAGTAATCTATGTTGATGTCACCTCCTTTAATCCATAACTACCTGGACTTTACTCACCATTCCTCTTCGTCATGCCTTTAATATCTTTGTGTTCAATTCATTTTCCTGATTTAGGAGCATGTGAGTCACTTCTTTTGTTTCCATGCATAAGTGGAGAGCATCAAAATCTATTTGGAACCTAGTTTTAATATTTCTAGGATTCTTGTAGCCATTCTTTTCCCAATTCTTGATAGCAGAGTGCACAGCTCTTAATTTGTATTCCTATATAAAGTTGGGCAATCCATGATATTGTTGATTCCATGAATTTTTAATTAAATCGGTGATTTTTCCATCTTGCAGCCAAATCGAGTTGAAGCAAAATGGAATGGGTTGAAGATTTACAGGTGGGGTTAAAGCCAAGGCGATGGGATTATGATCAGAAACTATTGAAGGGAGGGAAAAGGAGGCTAGGAGGAGATATTTTTGAAGGAAAACAAAGCTTTCCAAAAATCTATCTAGTCTTGTCGCAATATGACCTACTCCATCTATTTTGTTGCTTCAGGCGAACTTCCTATTCTTTAGAGGAATATCCAATGGGTCCATATCTAAAATTAAGTCCTCCATCTTCTCACCAAATGGATCCCTAACCTTTGTTCCTCCATGTATCTCCAGCTATGACTTGGTAGTGTTAAAATCCCCAACAATAATTAGGTTGTTTCCTTGCAAGTCCTCATGAAGCTTGGAAAGATCTTCCAAAAAGATTGTCTTGTCTCTATAATGTGTTGGCCCATATACATTACATATGTATAGGGAATTTGAATCATCCTTTTCCTGGATTTTGGTAAGAATCCAATGATGGCTTTCTCCCAAATGCTCCTTTAGAGCTTATGGCTTTGCCATGGAAATTTTTCCAGGACCATAAGAGCGCCATTGTCTCCACATCTGAAATTTTTCTCTCTTGGATTAGAAGCACGTTAGGCTTCTATGATTTTATTATATCTTTTATTTCTTCTACTTTTCTTGAGCATCCCAATCCCCCGCGTTTCCAAGAGACAACTTTCATCATATCTTGAGCAATTGAGATCCTGCTCGAGATCTGCCATCCATTTTTGTCCCTATTGGGTTTCTTAGGTATTGTAGAAGTTTTGTTTATTCAAGGCTTCGTTGTCTTCCTAATTCTAAATCTCTTTTTGTTTCATGTTCTCTATGATATCTTTGCGAATTTCTACCTATAGTGTTTGGTTGCAGGGCTACATCATGCAGTTTCTGTGAACCTTGTGGAGGCGATTGTTCTAGGGAGAAACCTTGTTGTCTGATTTTGTTGTGTTTTACCATCTCTGCCCAGGACCCCCCTGGTGTTGTGGACCCTTCAAATTATTTTTTAGTCCTTTCATTTCTTGGAGATGAGGGAAGAAAACTTGCAGCTGTGAGGGTCTCTTCTTCTTCTGCTTCTGCTGATTTGATTTTTGAGGATGGGATCTCTCCCTCTTCCATATGCAATACCTGAAATTAATTATTGGTCAAGGTTTCTTATCCTTCATGGGGATTTTCCTTGCTTTTCATTGGTTTCGATCCACTTGATAGTGGGACTGGTGAAGCATTTTTCTTCCCCTTTTAACCTGCTACCATCCTTCATCTTGCTTTTTTTATGGAATTTCCTAGACTACTTTTGGGCAGTTTTTGACAACATCTCGATATTCAGGACATTTCTTGCACTTGAAGGGAAACTGTTCATAATATCATTTTTTCATGTGCTTCCATCCATCCATGTACAGGTTTATGACTTCTGGCAATCCTTTTTCTAGATCTACTTCCACGTAGATCCTTGCACAAGAAAACAAAGGTCCCTTTGGTTTCACTTTGTTAATGTAATTTTCGAGGGAGTTCTCGATTGCTTCTAGAGTTTCATCATTCCAACAGTGCAAGGGAAGGTGTGGCAGATGAACCCAAACCAAGACTCTTGATGGCACATCTTTTTCTGCATCAAAAGATAAGCTCCAAAACCTCAGGGGCCCATGTAATAGGGTCTGCTCCTGAAAATGAGGTCTCTATCTTCCTTGTGTTCAAATAGAAAGGTGAAGAATCCCTTTCCATAAAAACAATGTTGCAGACCAGCTGTGATAAAGGGAATCCAGTTCTTATTTATCCATGTATCCATAGCTTTTCGCGACGACCAAATTATGGTGAACTTCCATATCAGGCCTTTCTCGCTCAATGCAAGGGATTTCAAACTTGAAGCTACCAACATGATCTGGATTCTAGGGGCGATAACTCTCTTGACAAAATTAGCGTCGTTGGAATCCAGACCAGAGGAAGGTATAGGAGGCGTACAAGCCACAAGAGCTCTGAATGCTTCATCTTATATTTGATGACGTTCCTCTAGACTCAGATCTAGAGGAGGATTCATTCATGAAGCCACCCTTGGGGTTGGTCAATACTAGATTCTTTCAATGTTATTTGATCATAGTTTTCTAAATTTCCTTGCAATGTTCAAGTGAAGAGAAATCCTCTGCATGCGCACCAACCTCTTAGCGCTAGACCTTCATATCTGCGCACCGATCTCACAAATCTGCTTCAAGAATGATTTCTCCTCAATCAATCTATCATCCCTCCAATTCTTTCTGATTCTTCATAATCATGCTAACATGAGCATTCAATGATTCTTTCTGATTCAAAGATTGTTCAGATCATTCGGATCCTTAATTATTCATTACCAATTCCTCTAACCCTATATATAGAGAGACAACCAATGTTAAAAATAAAAAATAAAAAAACGAAATTAAAATATTAAATATTAAAAAAATTAAAGAAAATTAAAAATAAATAAAAAGAAAAAACAAATTAACTCAATTTAAAATATTTTATTATACATACATAAAAAATGAAAATAAATCAACAAATTATTTAAATATAAAAAAGTCATTCATAAAAAAATATAAATGAAATATTAATTAAAATATAAACAACTTTATATAAATTTAAAGTATTTAAATAAAGAAGGTAATAAGTGGATAAAATATAACCAAATTTATATAAATGTAAACTATTTAAATAAATGACTAAGTTAATAAATGGAAAAGTGAATTTGAGGTATTTCACAAGTATATGATTATTTTAATATCTTTTTTATTTTTTTAAACAAAGTGTTTGGAATTTAGGTATTATGGGTGTTTTTTTTTCCTCGGAAAAAAGTGTAATTTTATTTCACTGGAACAAAATTACATTCACATATGTATAAAAAGGTAGTTGAGTACCCCATATATTTTCAATGGAAGAACAATTTAATGTTTCCAAAGTATCACAAAACTTTTAACAGTTTTTTACATACGGTAGAGTATTCAGCAATTTGTCAAAACAAGCTTCGACAAAAATAAAACATATTACATATATCAAATATCAAAGAGATATCCATAAGATGTTTTTCCATTAAATCTTGTTCAAAACAACAAGGACATGTTCTTCATTGAACGGTCTATGATAGTAACTATATCTGCTATCCAGATCATGTTCTATGATCTTCCAACAGCCAAATGGAATCTGCATGGCTTCCTTGGAAAGCCAGGAACCATGGGTGTTATCCTCAAAATGAAAAGAAATACTTCATGAATTTCCCTATAAATAAATGGAGTGGTCTAGAGGTTTTGGACTTTAATGGGAATTTTTTAATCAAATTTCCATTTTTTTTTCTTTTCCAAAATCTAAATTAAAATATCCAAATCATTTTTTTTATTACATAAATGGATTCAACATCCTCAAATACTATAAGAACACCAAGAATATGCAATTTTAACAACTATCATATGCTTTTTTTTTAAATTAATAATAAATTTCACTAATACGAATACTAATTAATTTGAAAAAGTATAACATTTAGACTAATACTAAATAAATTCCACATATATTAACAATGAAAAAAAAACTCAACCAACTCCTTCATTTAAATGTTTTAAATTTGTATAAATTTATTTATTTTTCATTAATATTTTATTATATATTATTATTGAATAGAATATTTGGAATTTGATCAATATTTTATTTTATTTTGATAAATAAAATAAAATAAATTTTCAAATAATTTCTTTTAATAAGAAAACATAAAATATAAGTAAGTTTCATTGCTCATTATTTATATAAATCATTTCTTAACTATTTGATACACAAAAAAAAATTATTAAAACCACAATATGCATCATTTATTGCACAGAAGAGGTGCATTCTAGAACCCAGTAAGAGAGAGATGTATAACTCCTTCTATGCTTATCTAGAGTTGACATGTGTCCTTTATAAAAAAAATATTATTTAAAATAACATGTCCCCTCAAATTAAGTCTAAATTATTTAGGAATATATATATATATACTTACTCACTAATTGGTCAATGGATAGGGTCGCAGATAGGAGATGGAAGGGAGATTAGAGTGGGAGAAGACCCTTGGATCGAGGCAAGGGAAAATTTCAAATTATCTCCACATCTAAGATATATACAAATTTTCACCCTTGCAGATGCCTGTAGAGACCCTTTTTTTAGAGGATGGAGTCAGTGGAAAATCTTCTAGGATATGGGACTGGTAGGAGAACCTATGGAGGAATGGAGCAGATTCCTTAATCTACAGTCACAAGTCATATACATTTGGGGAACGATCCAGACAAGCTGGTCTGGACAAAAAATCCCAATTCAGGATAATACATGGCAAAGCTAGGCTATTAGGATGCCGCTGAAGAGAATGCAAGTGGTGAAAAATAGTGGTGGTGGAAAATTCTTTGGCAGATTCAGAGCCCTTTAAAAAATGTAATAACAATGTGGTTAGCCCTTTCCAATAAACTTCTAACATGGGAAACGTTATAGAAACGAAGCCATGAAGGAGCGGGAATATGCTCCTTATGTAGATCAAATGATGAAACAAGCTCTCATTTGTTCGCCTCTTGTCCTTATGCAGGAAGCATTTGGAATGGGGCAGTAGGAAAAATAGAAGCGGACAGAGCACATGAAGCAAACGTTTCTTTAGAAGAAAGAACCAAAGCATGGTGGAACGACAAAAGGGTAGGCTCTTTTGAAGCTTTTCCAATTATGTTTGTGTACAGTATTTCGGAAGCAAGGAACAAAGCCATTTTCAACAACTCTTGGATCCCTCCTGACATTATCATTTCACTGTTAATGAGTAAGATCCATGAACACAAGCAGGATAAAGTCATTTCTAGAACAAGAATTATTCGAGCACCAGTAATAAACAATGAGATGCCATGGGCCTATTTTGATGGAGAAAGTCAAGGAGAGCCTCCATTAGGAAGATCTGGTGCAGTTATTTTTCTTTCAACAAAAAGGAAGGTGATGATAAAATTTTCCATGGGCCAAGAAACTAATAACAAGGCTAAACTGCCATATTTATGGATAACAATAAAGGTGGCCAGAAGCTATCAGATTCAGGATATTCATATTTTTGGAGACTCTAAAGTAGTGGTGGATTGGGAAAATGAGAAGAATAGCATAAGAGAAACACATTTACAACACCTACTTGCTGAGATTCATACATTGAAAACCAGCTTCAGAAGGATCTCATTTTCTCATATTTACAGAGAATTGAATATGGAAGCAGACTCACTCTCAAAGTAGGCTTTAGCTTACCAGCCAGGTTTAATGGAGACAGAAGAAGTGGTAGAAGGCATATCAGCCTTTCGCTATGAAATGATATAAAGACACATAAGCTTGAGTTTTGGCATAATATGCGGGCCTTTAGTCTTTGCAGAAAAGATTAAGGCCCTGTTTTTGTAATACAGTTTAGTAAAGGTCAATCCTAATGATATAAGGATTGTTTTTATGATGTATCAAAAACTTAAGGTAGGTTCTAAATGATGTAAGCTTGAAAGAGCAGTCTATGATGTATCAAGAAATCATGGAGGGTTCTATATTCCGTAAGCTCGAAAGAGCAGTTCATGTTTTATTCTATGAATAAAATGGTTTTGTTTCCAAGGAAAATATATATATATATATATAACTTAAACCCATAAACATTGTATTACATACTATATCAACATTTCTACTATAAAAATAGAAATAGGTTTGCATATAAAACAATTGGATCCCTCTTGGCGCTTGATAGATCCCCTTTAGATGGATCCATGCTAATATATCATTCAATGATGCATAGCAAAATGAACAATCCATGAATTAAAGGATTTGATAAAAAAATGTAAAAAACACATAAGCACAAGTTTTTTTTGGGTATCTAGGGGAATCAAGGCGGCATGTACTCGTGTTACATGGGGTAAATTTATATCTGCTACCACTATAGCCTCTAAGTACCCTACGATCGCCCATAAGCACGAGACATAGGTAAGCCTGGGTATGATTTGAACTCATGACCTCTGTATACAACATGTGGCTTCATATCAAGCGAGTCACTAATGAGACATACATGTGCAGGCTAACACATAAGTACAAGTTTAAAAAAAATTATTAATTAAATTTATTACAAGTTATTAATTAAACTTGTAATAATTGTTTTTAAGATGGAACATCACTCGGGAAACCCTTAGGTACTTCCCCATTTTTTTTAGGATGGTACCCAAGGTAAACCGTTGGCCCTGATTACGGGGCCTAACCTAGTGGGGACAACAAGTGAGGCCCCTGCATAGACACACAGGGATTTGACCGCGAGACCTTCTGCTAGCATAAGAAACTCTTAACCACTTGAGCTAACACACCGAGCTAAACTTTTAATAATGTGTCAAAGGAGTTCCATAAACATGTGATGATGATGATAGTTAACATCTACTAAGACCAATTTTGGTCTATTGGACTTTAAGAAATTACTTGATTTGTAGTAACGATTTATTCCTATGCTCAAAAATTCTAGAAAGAAGCATGTGGAAGTCACCATAGTTTTCACAAGTTAGAAGATTAGGGAGTTTAGTATTCTAATAAAGATTGTGAAACTGCGACCTTGTGTGATTGTACACAGAGGACTCTAAGAGAAAGGGACTTTCATCCTCGACGCTCTTAGATTAACATAGATGACAAATCAATTCCTCCAATAGAGTTTTAGGAAATACATAGTGCTTTGTATTACTACAAAGCTCATGAGAGTTCATTCATATTTCGACTATGCTAGTTTTCTTCTTTGAGCTATTTAAAATAAAGAAAAACTTTTGGACTTCTAGATTAGGGTTAATGACCTTCTTGTAGTATCTTAAATTATTTTTAGCGGTAACTCCTTTTCACCCCACATTCTCTCTTTAGATGCAATAATACATTTGATGTTATCGATATTTTGCAAAGTTGCATTTTTGTCTGTCCCCCAATTATTTAACCAAGCTATGTTATATTTATGCCAACCTCTCTTGAGTTGTAGGCGGTCTTGACTAGATTTTAAAGCAATTTCCAGGAGTCTCTAGTCTCCCATGCCATTTATCTTGTGCTTGTACATCAAGTACCTTGCCATTGCAATGCTCTCAATGGGGGAAGACTCACTTCTATGAGAAGAATATGATAAGGCATATCACTTTTAATTATGAGGTTATAAGTAATAAAAAACTTATGTATTTGCTCGATCTTTCCCCAAGATTCTCCGGAGATGCTACAACCCCAAACTTCATAGCCATACAATATGATGAGAGTGACCAAAGTTTCAATGTGAAAATTCTTTTTATCCCACATCATGAGATTTGCTGATTTATAATTGTTTTCAAGACCAAAATAAGCTTCCCATCCTCCATTAATCCTTTTATCAATACCATAGTACCGATTCAGCTTATGATGACTATTAATTCCAATATATTTATAGGAAGAAACTTCCTCCAAGTTGTTATTGTCATATACAAAATTATCATAAGTGAATTTCTTGGACTTGATAATCACTACTTTTCTTTTGTCAGTGTTAACAATTATGCCCATGCTAGAACATGAATCCCTAATAGTTCTCAATTGCTTGTGGTCAACGGGACATCTTGCCATAAGAACAATATCATCAGCATAAAGAAGAAGGATGACAACCATTCCATCTAAGGTCATGTCGGCGCAACTTGCTTGCTCTAAAAAACCTTCTAGCTTATCAATGTATACGTCGAAAAGGGTGGGAGAGTGGGGGAAACCTTGCTTAACTCCAATATTACAATTAATATATTTTGACCACCCCTCATTGTTCTTAAATTTGGAAACGATAGTCTCATATAGTCTTATTGCAACATCTCTCGACTCAAGGAACCTTTAGCTCTTCTAACCACTTCCACAAGTTGTTTCTAGGAACTATATCGAAATCTTCCTAAAGTCTACAAAGTAACATAAGAGATTGGATTTATTGCACCGAGAGGCGCTCTATAGCCTAGTATGGGGGAGATCTTGTAACGTTACGTAATGTTATGTAATGTTATTTTTATTAATAAAAAATAAAAAATATAATTATAGGCCAAAATAAATGTCGGCCAGGAAAACAACCTAATATGGGGGAGATGTTGTAATCTTCCTACCTAACAAAACAATAAAAAAGTAAAAAAAAAACACAATATGGGGGAGATGATGTAATGTTTCCACCTAACAAAATAATAAAAAGTAAAAAATTGAATTATCCCTAAAAAAATGTTGGCCTTGCACATGGTTTTAAAATAATGTGCAAGGCCTTCTAAAAAACCATTGGTTTTATTGCACATGGTTTTAAAACCATGTGCAAGGCCTCCTAAACAACTCATGGTTTTATTGTACATGGTTTAGGAGGGCATTGTAAATAGTTTTTAAGACCATGTGTAAGGCCTCCTAAACAACCCGTGCATTTAGGAGGTCCTTGCATATGGTTTTAAAACCATGTATGGGGAGATGTTGTAATGTTAGTTTCTAAGAAAATAAAAAATAATAATAAATATTAAATGTTTGTTATAAATAATATTAAATATTAAAATATTATTTGTGAGCCTTAAATAAAAAGATGTTTATTTTGGTTTGAATCAAATCAATGGCTATATATAGGACACACCAAAGTTGATAGCTCATTGAGTGTAATACCTAAGAAGATGTTTGCACGTTGAGAGATTTGATCCCTCTCGACGCTTGATAGAGCCTAGGATTTGGATCTATGCTAGTTATTATGACACTCCTATGCATGATACTGAGAGTAATAAGGTGATCCATAGTTGAATGATGTCTCCTAAATGTTGCTTGACCTTTAGCTCTCTTTTGCTCACTTTCTAGCCACATGTTGATCTTTTTTTCCAAAATAATACCATAAAGCTTTGCTAAAGAGAGGGATAATCATAAGGCCTGATAATTAGAGGGGTTATTTTTATCACCACTTTTCAAAATAAGAATAATGAGGTTCTGATTCCAAGGGAAAGGGAAACCTTGCTTACCCACCAAATTAAAGAGATTATGGATGTGAGGGATGAGGACAAACCCTCCAATTTTTAGGATTTTTTCTTGATAACCTTCAATGTCCTTAGCTTTTCCATTTGCAAGGTGCCTAACACCAAAATACATGTCATCTAGCAAGAAAACTTCTTCTACCATAAGGAGGGTTGGAATTTTTTCTTTGACATCTAAGGATTCCTAAAGTTTTTTAAGATAGGAGTTCTAGTCCTTTAAAGAAATCTTATTATTCTCTTTGGTTTTTCTAGTTAGAAATTGCCTCCAAAATTTATTAGGAGCAATTTTAGAAAAGTACAATAGGTTTTATTGTATTTTATTTGTGTTGTGTATCTTTTTCATTTTAAATAGGGCTTTGTATCTCTTAATTTTGGGACCCTTCCATAGCTTCCTTTATTTTGCTTCTTGGATTTTTACACTCTTAATCAAACCAGGGGTTAGTCTTTCTATTTTTCTTTTCACCCAAGACTTCAATGGAGAACTTGTTAATGGAAGATGAGAGGACTATAGTGAAATTGGGGTAGAGATCTTCTATATTGTCAAATCTTAAAAGAGGGAGCAAGTCATTTTTTAAATCATTCAAAAAAAGATCACATTCATTTCCATTGAAGATCATATGCTTATGGCCATGAGAGTTATTGTCTATGGGATCACTATGCATTTCCAAATTCAGGGTCACAATTAAAGGTCTATGATTTCAGTCTGGCTCAAACTCATTTAAAATTTCTAAATTTAACATCCTTTTGTATAAAGGGATATCAAAGATGACATAATCTATGTTACTTCTTACAATCCCATGAATACATGTCATATTGATAGAATTTTGCCATTTCATTAGACCATTGCATATTATAACATCATGAGCACTATAGAGCTTTTCGAGCTCAAAACCAAACAAAGTGTCACCTAGATCTGTAGAACTTCTCTTATACCTTCTAGCTATAGTGAGGTCTTCTTCTAACCAAAGAGTTTAGGGTTGGAGTAATTTCTTAAGAGAATATCTTGATTAATTGAAGTTGGGCCGTTAAAGTCTCTCATTAAGAGGATATTGCCTTTATTCCTTAGACTAGAAATATCATTTTCCAAGGCATTGTAAGGGCAATTTTTTTCTAAGTTGTTTTTGTTATAAAAGCTTGAATTAATAAGGAAAAAATAGCATATTGCTATGTAGGGTTTTTTAGCATTAATTTTAATGGATACTCCACTGCAGCAACATTGCTCACATCCTTGTTCAAATCTTAGAAGTAAGTTATATAGCATTCAAGTTCGCCATAGATCATTTGTGGAAGCCCTAGTTGTAGATCAATCACTTATTCATTTGGCCAAGTCGTCATACATCACTCGCTTCTTCGCTTGGCTAGGTCACCGCAGAGCAAGCCACAAAGTTCTTTGCTTGCCTAGATCAGAATCCGTCACTTTCCCAGATCATAGTTAAAACCTTTAGACGGTTATTCCCTCTTCACTCTTCACTTGCCGAGATCGAAGTTAAAACTTTCAGTGTTATCAAGAGTTAAAACCCTAGCTGCGTATCAATAAATTGTAGGGAATAATTGTGGATTAATGTGAAATAATAGTATATAGTTTTTAGAAAAATAACATGTTTTAAATTTAATTTAATGAATTAGTTTTAGTCATTAAATTAATTTAAATAGTTGAGTTTTTTAATATTGTATTTAAGTTAAAAAAAAGAATTATGACAATGAACTCAAATTTGAATATATATTAATGTGATTAAATGTTGACGATTATGAATAAAAAATGAGAATCGCGGGATTCCTTAATGATTTGTATGAGATGATGATGGAATGTAATGTAAGCTTCTGGAGCAATGATGTAATTTTTACTTCTGGATAGTTTATGTTATTTTTTAAATAATAGTTTTTTGATTGGAAAAAATATATATGTGTGTGATTTAATTAGTTTGAATTTTTGTATAGTTTGAATATAAATGTCTCTTTTAATAATAATGAAATGAAATTCAATAAAGAAAAAATAGTGTAATACTTACATATATGAATTCTCAAATTATTAAAATTGTTTTTTTTAAATTGGTTTTTATATTATATTGTCACAATAGAGAGAGAGTTGGATTTGATTTTTCAAAACAAAGAAGCTACTTAGGCTTTTAGTAAAAAAAAAATCTTAACTACTTTGTTACACTGTTCAAAAACTTAACTACGTCTATTAGACTGTTCAACAAATGCTCCATAATTGTCATAACCGAGATAGAAAGTGGAGCTAAAAAAAAGTCCAAAAATATTGCATGCTTATAGAGATAAATTAAATGACAGCATTCATAAACTACTGAAGGAGACCAAAAGGGAGAAACCATGTCAAACCTGATGCTTGAAGGAGATGCCGCTAATGATGCTTTACACGGGGACCGAGATCCAAGCATTGGCATTGCTTTGGAGGTTCCTCATTCACTTGATTAGGGTATTGAGCCTTGTCCTTGTTGCTTCTTTGGGAAAGCACTATCGCTTTAACATCCACCACCATTAGAGTCACTTTTGGATTTACATCCTCCATATTAAGATTTTGAGAGCCAATGTCGAGATCTGTTGAGATTGAAGATTGCATGGCCATTGTTGAAGTTGCCATGGCAGGAATGGCCACCTCAGGCCCCATTTATAAAATGAAGATCGAAGGATGAAGGTAGAGAAGATCGTATATCCTTAACAAACATGTACGTTCAAGCCATCCAACATACCAATAGCGAAGTTAATCGGTCCATTGGATGGCTTGAACGTACATGTTTTTTAAGCTCCAACAGCGAAGTCAATCAGTCCATTGGATGGCTTGAACGTACATGTTTTTTAAGCTCTACTGTGTCTGCAAACCATTCAACCATCACATAAAAGCAGAAAAAGAGATCTTGAACTCTTGCCTACGTGTCATCACCCAAGCCTTGGATGTCATTCTAAATGTAAATAAGAGTGTATGCCATGGAGGTGAAGTGCTTGGCTATTTCTATGCCATCAGTCTCTCTATTGTGTTCTTGGTGAGAGTAGTCTTGTCGGCTTGAAGCACGAAGGCGCTCCCTAACCATGGTTATGTCTTCTCCATTTAGAGCTCACCAAGTCCGAGTAAGGAAATTGTTTTTGGAGGCATGAAAAATTGGATCTAAACTCCTTCCATCATTTCACTACATCTCTCCTCCATTAACATGCAGTAAATGTACAAGGTGGCTCGATAGATGTAAACATGTGGAAGGGAGGTGAGTTAAATGACCCTCCACCTAGGTATTTGTCACATCATTTTTAGACCATTGCCTTTTCCTTAATAACACCCCATACGAGGGTAAAATATTTTATTCAAGTATGTCAACATAAATTGTTTTTTAATAGTGGACTAACTTGAATCATTTAGTATTTTAAATTTCATGTAGGAACTTTTATATTGGATTTTTTTACTTGTCTTATCATTATTTTTTTACATTTTGAATTTGTAGGTTTTCATGACAAAAATTTTTATTTAAATATGTTTGGGCCAAATTAAATTTAAATTTTTTAATAAGTAAAGTTTGGATTTATATTAAACTAAAACTAAAAATTGTACAGATAAAAAGCAAACATCCTTATACGGAGAGTTTTTACATATAGTTTCCAAGGAAGAGAAGTGTTGATCTAGATGGATATAGGTGGCCACCCACCTATTCTATTGGTTCAAAAGAGTTTTCCATTTTGGCAAATTTCTAGTAATTTTTCTATCATGTTTTGGGTTCTTCACTTTTGGTGTTGTTTTGAAGCCCTAAATCGTGTTTTTTGGGTATGTAGCAGCCCAAACGATATACACATGCCCTCGACTAGGCCTAATCCACTTTTGTACTCATCGGATAGATATTTATAGCATTTTTGTAACGTCCCCACACCCCTTAATGCGGATAAATTAAAAATCTCGCTAAAGAACCTTGTTGTTCTTTCGAAACACGGGGCATGGTCGGTAACGCACTCTCCATCGTTCATTCTCATGCTTAGAAATCACTATAATAGTATTTCCTCCATTCACATATCTATTCTGCGACTGGAACCACCTTTTCTGCACTGGACCTGTCCTTTCTTCCTTCTACCCTATGGGACTCAGAATTCAGAACACAAAACACGATGGAAACATTAACCTTCTGGCCTTCCGCCTTTCCACCTTCCATCGGAAACTAAAAAATAGGAGAACTGGCATTTTACAGAATCCCTTTACCTCCTTTCTGCCTTTCACCTGGAACTCGAAAATTAGAGAATCAATGTTTGTTGGAAACCTTTGACCACCTTTTTGCTTTCTTCCTTCTTCCTTTCTCCTTCGGAACTCAGAAGTTGAAAGAACAACTTACAACAGAAACATTCAATGGCCTACCACTTTTCACCTTCCATCCTTTCGCCTTCTGCCCTCAGAAGTCGGAAACATAACCTTTCGATGGAATTACTCAGCCACATTGGGCCTTCCGCCTTTCCGCCCTCCAGTGCAGAACTCGGGAATTGGAACTTAACCTTTCTACCTCGATCTTTTTCCCATTTTCTTCCTACCGTAGGCGGACTCCGAGATGCAGAAAATATACTTTTACCTAGGAATTTTTGGTTCTTTTCTGCTTCCGCCGTTTTTCCTTCCGTATTGCAGACTTCGAAAGTCGGAAACTCCAACATTCTGCCTTGCTCTTTTTCTTGTTTCCCACCTTCTGCCTTCGGCCTTATGTAGGAAGATCTCGGGGTATGAAAACACACATCTTACCTTCAACTTAGCTTCATTTCTGATCCTGTAACTAGGCTTCTAGCCTCCATGATCATGAGCAAAATGCGTTGAAACATACAAGGGAAATATAGATGCAAATGCAAGAACATTCATCGAAAGTAAACTCTACTGAACATTAACAAGCATTCATCATACTCATTCATAAGAAAATATTTGCAACAAAGATACTTATCTTTGAAGATGAAGCTTTCCCGGAACTAGCTATGTGGCTGCAACATTCCACCCAACCATAGGCCAGTTGTGTTCATGAATTTCTCAACACAACTGCCACCCCTGAGGTGGGCATGACTTCCACAAGGAACTAGGGAACAATAGACTTACACATAGCTAGATCACAACACACACAGTCAAGCCAACCTCTAGTTGGGTTTATCAGACTATCCAGCCAAGCCAACACCAAGTTGGGTTTATCAGATTACATGCAATTAATCCAAACACCGTTGGGTTTATCAAACTAGACACAACCAAGCCAAAACCCAGTCAGGTTTATCATATTGATCACAGTCAATCCAAATTCCACAATAAGGACTAGCCAAGCCAACAAATGGATTTATCAGGCACTCAGCCAAGCCATCTCACTGTTGGTTTCACAGGCTAATCATCCAAGCTAGCTAGTTGGGTTTATCAGGCTATCCAACCAATGATTACACACATGGTCAAAATGCATAACAAGGCATAGTCAATCCAACACACGGTTGGGATTATCAGACTGGTCAGCAAAGCCAATATTTAGTTGGGTTTCACAGGCTGCTAAGGAAGTGGAAAGGTAGAATGAATGAGCTAGTGGCTCATTCAAGAGATAGGGACATCTTCACAATATCTATTTGGCCTAGAATCCACATTACCTGCACCCCAACACAAGGAAGCATCAACTTCTCTGCTCCACAGTCCCCCAGTCTATGACTTCCCTTCCATTGCTCTTCATGGCGTGCAATGAAGATTCACCAGCCACTCTTATCTTTTCATGAGGTTCCTCTCTGCACTAGGTTTATCAAGCTCATTCCTCATCTCTTCCACTCTTAAGTCTTGCATACAGTTCATGCCCAAACAGGGTGCTCATAATAGCAAATCACAGGGTAACTCAGGAACACAGGGCTACACATTGTAACATAGGTAACCAGGTTTTCATCTCACTCTGTAACACACAGAAATAAGGTTTCACTAGCACACAGGAGAAACACTTCAGAACAACTCTTCTACGACTCCAGATAATGAACAACTCAGTAAATCATGTTGCAACACCATGAACAATCGCAACTGCCTGATCGGGAGTGAACACGTGGATGAGTGAGTGTGTATGATCCCAATGGCCACAACGTTTAGGTGAAGACCAAGATGACGGAATCGACACACATTTTATGGGTTTACTTGCCCCATAAGCAATAATATGAGTTCTACAGACTGTAGACCTGCTCAGTCATGAAAATCAAACTGTCATGCCCTGCTCTTCCTAAGGTATTGACTACCTCAACCAACTTTTGGAAGAAATAAAGGATTGAGTGCATAGGACAACAGGTAACTGAGGGTTTATGGGTTTCCCCATTGACATCTGGTCTCATCCTATTGGCTCAAGAGTTTGACTAACTCCCCTCCCTATTCCTTGTGAAATCATTCCCCCATCTATTTCACGTTGCAGTCCCATATCTAGTTGTGGTGTTTTATTCATTGTATATTTACATGATATATAAAATTATACAGTGTCTGACTCAACACCATAACCAGAGGCATCAACCTTGATCACCTATACACAAAACACCAAATCATTGGAAGGGCCTTGGTCTTGAGATCATTTCCATGATTAACATAATATATACATCATGTACAATTTCAATACCATGGGGTCAAAACTAGGGTATTACATTCCCCTCCCCCTTACAATAGCAATGTCCTCAGTGCTTTACAAAATTGAACAAAATACTACATTGGCACTGTCACATGCCTCAATTTTGGAAAAACAATTTTATATTATTTGATATTATTTGAGGACAATATGTTAAATTTTATGCTAAGTTGTAATTGATGACTCAGCAGAGTCAAGGATATTTAATGTAATTCTAAATATTTTATTTATAAATAAATAAAGGAGGAGACAACACCTTAAGAAAGCTGTTAAAAGAGTGTTTACTGGTTAAATTGGTGGAGGAGACTGGGTGGAGAGAAAACTAACATGTGGCAGCATCCTCAAACCACTTCCAATTGTTGCAGGTGGCAAACTCCCTATGTTTGGGGTCATGATTCCCCAAGAAAGTGGAATCAGAGCAGGTGGCTCAATTAATGAAAACTGACACAAAAGACCTAGGGAATATTTATAAAAATGCCCATTGAAGAGAGCTGAGGCTGCTCATTTCTAGAGAAGTGATCATTCAGGTGAATGAATGTACTTCAGAGAAATTCAATGGAAGGGAATTGTGGAAAGTGTTTGAGGGCATAACTGCTAATTGATCTATTGTAGCTTTTAAGCTGAAAGATCTTATTGTTGAGAGCAGAGTATTTTACTGAGATATTGGACTAGTCTACTGTTTACATTATCAACCAGTTATCAGCCAAGAAGACCAGGAACATGCTCGGGGGTCCTAAGGAAGCATTGTTGGAGCGCTCTCCAGGAGATTGGTAGGGAGGAACGGCCTCCTAACACTATTGTTTTCTGTCCTAAACAAGTTCTACATTATTTTGTTTTACTGTGTTAGATAGATAAATCTGAGTCTGAGTGTTATATGAATGTTAAATATTCAGTTTGTAAATGTTAGAATTTAGTAGTATTTTTAGTTTATTGAAGAAATGAATTTGAAAAGTAATGTGTTAGAATAGAAAATAATTTCTAGTATATGTTTTTCCACACCTGGAAAACCAGGCCGTACTCCAGCACAGATAGAATATTTACAGTAGATGAAAGAAAATGATAAGAGATTGAATATAATAGATATGGTTCTGCATTTTGTAGATAGCAGAGTATTTAATAATGTGTGTAAGTTATTATTAAAGAGAACAGTATTCTGGTTAGTTATGTTTACTGTTTTTATGAGAATATTTGTGTTGAAAAAGAAACAGTAACGCTAAAATAGAATTATAGTAAAGAAATATACTGTTACAATAAAAATTATAGGAGATACAGTAAGTATCTAAACAAGGTTTCAACCACCCTTATATCATTTAGCTTAAACTATTATTTTACATATACTAGAATAGGATTATGTTATAAATACTATTAAGGAAGAAATAATCAAAGTTCAGAGTTAATGTTTAAAACATTACATAACCCTGAATCTTTACTAATTAACAAAGCAGTAAACAAATGAAAATTTAAATGTAAACAGTAAATAGAATGAAGCTAAGAATTTACCTATTTCAAGAATTATTAATTTCCAACAAGCTCTAAATCTATGTAGGTTTAACCTGAGGGTCAAACCCTATTTCAATTCACACTCTTTGCATAGAAGTGTTCTTTTAAAATAGAATAAACAAGTTAAAAATTTAAATACTAGAATACTAAGTATGCACTAGACTGGGTATAGTCTTATAATGTGCACTTACAGTATTTGTATAAACTCTTTTATCTAAAAGAAAAGAAAATATTTAAATAGTATAAACAATATCAATACTATTGTAACAACATAAGCTAGGTAAACAGGAACCAACACAACTGATAAATTTAAGAATATATTTATCTAAGGATTCTTTTATAGTAACCCTAGGATTTAATCCTAACTGAAAAGCATAAACATATAAAATTTACATTACGACTGAACTTATAGTATTCATATTATCTTTATTTATTTACAAGAAAAATATTAAAACAATAATTACCATTATTAACAGCCGAGGAAGAAAAGACTCTAATTACACAGAGCCGTATATTACAAGTTTATTAAAACTATTCTTAAACGAGACAGAGCTCGAAGTTAAACCCTTTTAAACCAAAAATATTCCTTTGTCTGGCCGTAAGGCTAAAGAAATAACCAAATTTACTTCACCAGCTCAGGGCCGGTTACACCTAGCATCATGGCGAGGGTTTGAAAGACAAAACTAACAAGCAACTTATAAAAAATTCATTATTGTAATTTTCTTTATAAAACAATATATATGTTATCACGGTATTCGAAACAGAGAACCATTAAACCATGAAGATAGGAGGACCTTCACATATTAAGACACAGAGTATATCATTACTTAGCCATAAGGCTGTAAACTTGTTATTAAGTCAAGAAAAGTGAGATACAAGTCACGGCATCGAAGCTAGAGTTACCCTGCTATAGGCAAGGGTTTAATAACCAAAAACTAAAATGACAACTGAGCTAAGCATTTAAAACACTAAAGGAACCGAAGTCGTATTCCTTCTCCAACTAAAACCCTTTTCCCCTATTTTGTTTAAGCAGGGAGTTGCCACTTTGTAACTGGTGCTTACCCATAGGTTTTGATGACGATCCAAACTTGGAGAGGGTTCATTCCAAGCCTATTTTTGAACTGCAATCCTACAAGCAAAACCCAAAGGATTTTAGTTAGAGCTGTTTATTCTATTATTAAAACTGTAACTAAAGATTTGCAACATTTGTAAGATAATTTCCTTACCTGGAAATGAAGAAATATGGAGCCACAGAGGAATGAACCAATACAACCAACCAACACAACGAACAGCCCAAACCCTCGTGTTCACTAGTGACAGAGGTGACGGGGCTCACAATACATGCTACACTGACGACGGGAACAGGAGTAAGCCTTGGCAATGGCCACGAAGGAAAATAACACTAAAAACTAATGATAGAGCTACACTACCCTCATGCACAACAAAGTATTGTTTACAGGAAGAAAAACCTAATGCGAGCTGTGAACTTCGCAACCCATACACTAGAGTGGCAACACTTTGTGATAGACAAACAATGGAGCTGAAGATGAGCACAAGCGAGCCCTCATGGCCACAGTAAACCAGACAGAGCAAAGACCAAAACCCTCAACAAAGAATGAGGAGTTAGGGTTGTGTTGTGAGCTTTAAAGTTATGCATTGCACGGTGGTGGACGTTCCACGTGCCCACCAGATTATTCAGTCCAAAATGGGTCGAATGATATAGTTGTCACTGCATTATCGGGACAACAAATTATTGTCAATAATTTGAACAATGACTATAATGATAGTGCAATATATAAAGTCAAACATATCTTCACAATGATAAACCATAGGGTAAGTAATGATAAAGGATGATATTTTTATTTGCATCGTTAACCCTTGTTTTATGTAAACCTTGAAATATTTCGATGGAAAAATAACAACTATGGAAAGATCCATAGTAGGGTATATGCCCTTGATCTTAAGGTAATAGCTCCAATAATAATAATTTATTCAAACATTATATATAGCAAGACCATGATGTTAGAACTAGTTTTTATGTAAATACTAATAGTAAGAATCTAGTTTATAAATCAACATTGTATATATATAAAGTATTTACACTCCAGAATAATTCTTACTTTTGTATGAAGTCTATAGTACTAAGAGTAAGATAAACTTCATGGAAGCTGTAATTGTTTGGTCTCCATAAGTAACCAAAGCTCCAAATGAATCAAATCAAGGCTAGCTTAGTCTTGATAGTAAAATATAGCAAAACTATCTAAGGATACATATAGCATCACTATTATTTATAAATAAATAATATGACAATGTAATTTCGTCACATTACTTATGTCATGAAGAAATTTGGAAGTTAGAATTCACAACTTGACGACATTTATGCAAATAATCAATTATAAGTACAATGCAATAATAAGCTGATAAACTTCCTCTACTGAAGCTTAATTAAAGGTAAAGCTAAGAGTTCTGTGTAAGATTGTTTTCTTTAAAGGCCTTAGGTCTGTTTCCATACTTATAAGCAGTGTTGAAAATTTTATAAATAGCAACAACAATAAGCTCCTGTTTCACTAAGAGTGTTGATATACTAAATCATGAGCTCTATGAAGAACTGGAAATAACTTAGCGTAAAGATGGAAAGAAGATTTATCTAAAGTAGAAGTCATTCTGATAAAAGACAATCAGTAGGGCAAATGTATTGATCATTACGACATGCATTTAAAATATTGATATAGTTGCAAAGCAAGTAAAGAATAATTACTTTACCTCATAGTATCCTTGAACTCTATTAAGCAAAATTTTACTCTAGTAGTATATTTATGCTAAAGAAGTATATCTAGATTAACACTTTAATAAACTTTTCCTGCTTCCAAAATTTACCTGTCAAGCCTGTAAGATCCAAAAATCCAGCTAGGTTAGCAATCGCTAAGTAAGCCCCAGTTAGAATGTAACTTCTCACCTACTTGACAAAATCAATTCATCAGTACAAGTAGAATCAATCGAATGCAGGCTATTTACATCACATATCAAAATTAAAACAGTATTAATTTATATGTGTTTAAGTTAGTGGTTACTTTTGTTAACTGTTTCATTTATCCCTTAGCCGCTAGCAGTTATCAAACTGCGACTATAGACAGTTTATGTTACATCAAAAAATTTTAATTTTTGTGAAAATTTGGGGTTTTGACATGTGGTATCATAGCACAAGGTTTAAACACTAGGATTTGATGAAGCCCAACTTGCTTTTATGAAACAGTGAATTTAAATTATTTTGCTGATGTTATTTTCTTTTAATGTTATTCAACAGAGAAAATTGTTTCTGAAGTCTAACAACAGGTATGGAAAGGTTGGAGGAATATGCGTAAGAGGAATCTCGATTTACTGAACAAGAAAACTTACCAAGAGACCCTATACAAGAAGAACTAACCACTAATTCCTCAAAAATGTTACAAACAGTAAAAGACTTAAAATATGAAATAGAATCTGTTAAATGAGAGAATGAAAGGATTCTAAGGGCTCAGGAGGAGCTAAATCAGATCCTAACATAAATATTTCAAACTGAGGGTAGGGGTAAAAGAGTTGTTTCAGAAGATACAAGTCATCAACATAAATATAAAAAGATTAAACAGACTAAAAATGAAAGTAGCTCATCTTCAGAGGTATTTGATGATCAACATAATTTTCATTCCACTAGTGATAGTAGTGATAATAATAATTATACTAAAAAGAGGAAATATAAACCCTATGAGGAAATTTCTGGGGAGTTTAAAAAGATTAAACCACCAACATTCAATGGAGATACTGAGAAGGGGGAGGAAGTGGAATCTTGGTTATCTGGAATGAAGAAGTACTTCCATATTTATAACTATTCTAACCAATTAAAGGCTAGAATGGCTATCTACAATCTTTCAGGGAAGGCTAATATTTGGTGGCAGGACTTAAAGAGAGTGAAGGGAATAAAAGAGAAGAACATAAATTGGACTACCTTTAAGAGGTACTTAAAAAAAAAATTATGTCTGAGCAGTACTATGAAGAGAGAGCAAAAGAATTCTATGAGCTTAAATTAGGATCAATGACTATGAAAGATCTGAACAATAAGTTTTTAAGTCTTCTTAGGTATGTGCCATACCTTGTAGATGAAAAACCAAAGGTATATCGATTCCTCAGTTGTCTACCTTATCATATTAAGGACATGATTGAGTATGACAGTCCAAAAACTATGGAAGAAGCTATGAGGAAAGCCAACTTCTGTTATGAATTTTTCTAACAAGAATTTCCAAGGGAATAAGAATAATTCACCAAGCAATCAGAACAATTCAAAGGGTAAAGAATCTGCTAATAACCATGCTAATTACACAAAGAAATTTGAACGCAAAGAACCTATAAAGTGTTGGGAGTGTAATGGCCCACATTATGCCTCAGTATGTCCTAATCGAAAAAAATATTGTCAGTAATATTCATACCATACAGGAGGAAATGACTCTCGGATATTTAGCGAGGACAATTCCTAGAATCAATGCAGCCTTGGAGAATCAACAAGCAGAATATCAAACTTCCATGGTGGAAGTAGAAGGTATGATAAACCAAACCCCTATAGCTATTTTAATTGATCCAGGAGCTAGTCTCAGTTATATTTCACCTAAAATGGTAGAAAAATGTAAGTTGCCTGTTAAAAAATTTAAAAATTGTTGGTTGGTTCAGTTAGCCACTGGTGCAAAAAGGAAGGTAACTTTATTTGTAAAAGAATGTGCAGTAGTTATGGATCAATTTAAAACTGTTGTAAAGCTTAATGTATTACCTCTTGGTTCTTATGACTTACTAATCGGTATGGATTGGTTAGAACAACATAGGGTGATTTAAATTGTTATGATAAAACCTTTACATGTATAAATAATCATGGAAAACCAATAAGTGTAAAGGGGATCCCTAGAAAAACAACCATAAGGTAGATTTTTGCTCTGCAACTTAAGAGAGTTGTTAGGAAGGGTTGTAAAGCTTATACAGTAATAATAACTGATGAATAAAATCTAAATAAGACAGATAAATTAAAATTGGAAGACATACCAGTCTTAAGATAATATGTTGATGTATTTCCAGAAGAAATTCCGGGACTACCTCCGAAAAGGGAACTAGATTTTACCATTGAGCTGGTACCTAGTGAAGTACCCAGCTCAAAGTCCCCTTATCGAATGAACATACTAGAACTAAATGAACTAAAGTAATAATTAAAAGAACTTATTGACAAAAAGTATATTCGACCTAGTGTGTCTCCCCGGGGGGCACCTGTCATCTTCATTAAGAAAAAGGACGGGACCATGCGACTTTGCATAGATTACCGTTAGTTGAATAAGATGACTATAAAAAATAGATACATGTTGCCTCGCATAAATGATCTGTTTGATCAACTATGTGGAGCCATGGTGTTTTTGAAAATTGATTTAAGGTCTGTATATCTTCAAGTTAGGATTAAAGATGAAGACATCTTTAAAACAACTTTTAGAACTCAATATGGTCATTACGATTTTGTCGTCATGCCATTCGGGCTTACGAATGCCCCAGCTATTTTTTTGTGTTTAATGAACAACGTTATGAATAAGTATCTAGATAAGTTTTTGGTCGTGTTTATCGATGACATATTAATCTATTCAAAAACTGAAGAAGAACATAAAGAACATTTAAAAATTGTTTTGCAAGAGCTACGAGATCATGATCTCTTTGCAAAGTTTAGTAAATACGATTTCTTCAAAGATAAGATTCAGTACTTAGGTCATGTGGTGACTAAGGAAGGTATTTCGGTAGATCCCGAAAAGATAAAGGTGATCGAAGATTGGCTGGTTCCTAAGGATGTAACTGATGTTCAATCCTTCATGGGAATTACTGGATATTACCAGAGGTTCATTGAAGGTTTTTCAAGAATCGTGAATCTGATAACTTATTTGCAGAAGAAAGGAAAGAAATTTGATTGGAACCAGAAATGCGAGAAAAGCTTTAAAAAGTTAAAAAAATTATTAACCAGCGCACCTATTTTAAGAATAGTTGATCCAAATAAAGAATTTGTAGTGTGCACTGATGCCTGCAATGATGGTTTAGGCGGTGTTCTGACTCAAGGAGGTCATGTTATTGCCTATGAATTTAGGAAATTGAAAATTTATGAAAAGAATTATGCAACTTATGATTTGGAATTAGTTGTTGTTATACATGCTCTAAAGATGTGGCGTCATCACCTAATTGGCAGAAAATGTATTCTAATGACTGATAATAAAGGATTAAAATATCTGTTAGATCGGCCTAATCTAAATTCCAGACAAACTAGGTGGCTAGCTTTTCTAAGTGAGTATGATTTCGAAATTCAGCACATTGAAGGTAAAGAAAATAGAGTTGTTGATGCATTAAGTAGGAACGCAAGGCTGAACTTCACAGCAGTTATCGGCACTTATACAACAGATCTAGATGAACAGCTTAAAGAGGGGATAGAACAAGATGAGATTTACCAAAACTTACAAGCTAAGACAAAAGAAAATTCAACAGAAAGCTTAAGTTAAGGGTACAGTTTGAATGCAAAAGGATTTTTACTATATAAAGATAGAATGTATGTACCTAATGTACCTAAAGTTAAGTTATTAATTTCAGATGAAATCCATAAAACTCCATACTCAAGTCATCCAGGCAATCAAAAGACTATAACTATGTTAAGAAAAGAATATTTTTGGCCAAACATGAAGACTGAATTGGTGGAGTATATCACTAGGTGTTTTGAATGTCAGCAGGTGAAAACTGAACATCAATACCTAGCTGGATTACTTCATCCATTGCCCATTCCTAGCTGGAAATGGGAGATAATTAGTCTCGATTTTGTTACTGGACTGCCTAAAAATCAGAATTTAAATGATTCTATAATGGTAGTGGTTGATAAATTAAGTAAAGCGGCTCACTTTATACCTGTTAAAACTCTGTATAAAGTTGCAAACATAGCTGATATCTTTCTAAAGTAAATTTTTCGACTACATGGAATATCGAAAGTTATAATCTCGGATAGATATCCTAAATTTACAGGTAACTTTTGGAAATCTCTGTTTAAAGGATTAAACACTACATTAAATTTTAGCACTCCGTTCCATCTTCAAACCGATGGGCAGACTGAAAGAGTAAACCAAGTACTGGAAGATTTACTAAGAATGTATGTGAAAGAACAACCAGGTAAATGGGAGGATTATTTGTATCTGGTAGAATTTGCTTATAATAATAATTATCAAGCATCAGCCAAATTTAGTCCTTTCAAAATCTTGTATTGGAAGGAAATGTAATACTCCTATCTCTTGGAGTAATCTGGTGGATAGATTAGTATTAGGTCCTAAACTATTAAAGGAAATGGAAGAAATTGTTAAGCAGGTACAAAGTGATCTGAAAATTGCGCAGGATTGATAGAAAAGTCAAGTAGACCTTATGTTATCCCTAAAGTTGGACCTAGACTACGAGATCCAAGCTTAAGGAAATCTTAGTTTGAAAATGATCAAATCAAATGAAATCAAATAAAAAATAGAAGCTGGTATTAAACCAGGGAAAATAGAAACTTACAGACACTTGGTTAATATCAATTATTGTACAGTTTATACAGTTTTAGGTACGAGATCAAAATATTCACACACAATTTACAATGAACAAATCTGGTTTATAACAGATGGGTAATTGCAGGTATGTACCAGGATATCAAAGAATTAAAATGAAGATGGGTAAGACTAAGAGCTGCAGGAAAATCCAAACAAATTCTGTATAACATGAAAGCAGTGACAAAGTCCAACACCCAGGTTTTATGATCCTAAATTATGAAGTGAAACTATTACTGTGTATATAAATGAAAGATAACTGTCAACTTGTAATAAGAATTATGTATTGGAATGTGAGTGACCAAGTACACAAAATATTTATCAAAGAGACAGTTTATGTAGTACAGAAATAAATCAACATCAAATTCATTCAAAACTAAAACCTGTCATTGAAGTTGCAAAGGATTCATGATATACAGATGTATCTACAAATCTTCCAACATGTCTACCAAGACAGCCAACCCCCAGTCCCTTGCGTTCTCCTGAAAGGAAGAACTCTCTCCTGTTCTGCTCTCGAGCCCTTTAGCTGGGACCTCTCCCCTCTTACCTGATTTCATGGCTTTATAATCAGGAAACCAAATGATTCCAATCTTTCTTTTACTATCTTTCAATATCTTCTCCTTGATTTTCTATGTGAGTTGAAATCCATATTTGCAATATGGTCTCTTTCCATTGATTTGGTGGCGCGCAATCTATTCTCTTTTTTGCAGATCGAAATAACTAACTCGGTGTTTTGGTACCTTTATTCTTTAACATTTAAACATTGTAATATATTCCATGTCTATCCAAACATGTGTTGGCAACCTCAGCGATTTGGAGGGGATCTTTTCTGGGTGAGTGGAGCAGGATCCCATGGTAGATTAGGATAATTTAGATCCTCAATAAAATCAGTGTTGTAAATCTCAGCAACGTGGCAGTTCAACGATGATTTGGAGACCGGTGCCTTCTTCTATCTGTCAAGACCTGCGATTTCGATGGTTTGGTTTTGAACCTTCAAATATGGAATTGATCAAAGCTAATGAATACTCTGTCGCCTTATTCAAAATGACTGAAATTTGATAGACTAGAATACAGAGTAAAGACTATTTAAGCTCAACTTCCTTCAAAATTTCTGATGTCACTACGATATAAGTAGAGTCTCCATTGACTGTTTCTGTCACTTCAATATTCTCAATGCCAGGAAAAATCACTTCCTATTACTACCTTTTGAGCAATTTTTCAGATTTCAATGTTAAGGAAAATTGGAGTTCCAAACATCTGACTATGATATGAGCTCTCAATAAATTCAACTGACAACCACATATTCATCAGTATAGCTCACCCTCCTTGTGGGTCTGAATCACACAGTCTGAAGTGGGATAGGACACACAAGTTAATACATAACCAGCATCCATTTGTCCATCATCAAGAAATGATTGATCAGATTGATCCACTGTGCCCTTTTCAATTTTTTCTGCACAAGTAGAACATGCACCTACACAGCAAGAGTATGAAAGTTCCAAACCTGCATTCTCAGCAGAATCCAGAATGTAAACGTCATCTGGAGCATCAAACTCAGCTTCAACATCATCAGGCATAATCAGCTTCACCTTATGCACTGCCATTGTGAAACGAGCCTCGGTTTTCTTCAGGCCAAAGGCCTTGTTGATAATCCCAAAAGGTCTCAAGCACGCAGAACTCCTCTGGGATAGATTAATCCATGTTCTGGGGGCTGCTGAAGCACAAGAAACTTGGAAAAGAGCTTGACTGGGAAGCGTCGTGGCTGCCATATCTCGTACTTTGCCGATTACTCTTTCGTTGAAATGACGGTCCTCTTCTTTAAACTCTGTATAACAGTATTCAGCACCGGACATAATCCACCACATGTTACCATACCAACACGCACTTCCTCTTTTTATTGTACTGGTATAACATCATGTACCAACCAGGGCAGCTACGATTCTTCAGTCTTTCCAGCATTCTCATTTGATGATTTGTAGCATTTCGGATATAAGTAAGAGGTCGTGGCAACTGTGCAACGGCTAGACCAGCAGGATTTCCACCAAAATGCAGGAACAGAGTTAAGTGCCGATGGAGGTTCATTAAGAGAAGAAGCCGAATTATCAGAGGTTCCACCTGATGATGTATCTCGCCTCCATTGTAAACTGCGAGAACCAAAAGGCCTCAGCATGTAGCCTCTCCTGTATGTACTGGCTATGCTTCTTCCATATACAGCTCGTGTTGGACGCCAGGCACTAAATGCAATGTTTCTTGGAAATATGATAAATCCTGCAAAATCGAGCCTTTCACAACTTTCAATAAGCTCCATCTTAGATAATACATTAATATGTGGCAGTTCTAGATGCAACATCGTTGTCAACTAAGTGTATTGCTGCAAGACTATTAATCCATCTTTCTGGTCATTTCACGAATGATATTTTTGGCATTTAAATGAAGAGTGAAGAGTTCGGCCTGCCAGAGAAAGTAATGATCTTTTGTAAGAGGTTCCAGCTTAGACTGCAACCAGTCTATGTTCTTCTCCATTGCTTCCTTTTGAAAATCCCCTGAGCCTCTTCAAACCTCGATTAGTAATGCAGATTTAATATGCCTTCGTCTTATATGGCCCTTAGTCACTGAAACCCTGCATGAAACTACTCGTCACCAATGGAGATAGATAATGGACCAGCAGGCCTGGGAATACCCTTCTTCCATTAACCAGTAGAATGTTTATATGCTGCCAGTTTGTAAAAATTCACCCTGTAACACATACTCTGTTGCACATATATGGGTTCTTAGTTAATGAATGGAAATCTTGATGACTTTAGGTAATCAAGGGAGTCATAAGGGCAAGCAATCAATCATAAAACATAAACACAAAGTAAAATTAAAACAAAAAAAACCGATCCAAATCAAAATTTCAAAAAATGCAGGAAGAACAACCCTAGAGATAACACCTTACAAGAACTCGAAAGGAGTTTTAGGTAAGTGAACATGTGTTCATCAAGGTGAGGCCCAAAAATAGCTCTCTGAGATTGGGTAGTTGTGCAAAAATAGCACCTCGTTACTGTGGTCCATTTGAAATACCATCTAGGATTGGACAAGTAGCTTATCAATTAGCATTACCACCAAATTCAAGAGTACATAATGTTTTTCACATTTCTGTATTAAAGAAATATGCTCATGATGCTACTCATGTTGTTAACTGGAATGATGTACAGGTGGAACCAGAAGGAGATTTTCTAGTGGAACCGGACTGTATCCTTGGGCGGAGCGAGATCACACTTCGGAACCACACCATTGGTTAGGTGAAGATGCAATGGAAGCACCTTAGTCCAGAGGAAGCCACCTAGGAATTGGAAAGTAATATGCGAGATGCATATCCAATTCTATTCCAGGGGAATTCTGAGGACAAAGAATAAACAACATCGAGGACGATGTTATGCTCTAAGGGGGTGTGTATGTCACATGCCTTAATTTTGCAAAAACAATTTTATATTATTTGATATTATTTGAGGACAATCTGTTAAATTTTATGCTAAGTTGTAATTGATGACTTAGTAGAGTCAAGGATATTTAATGTAATTCTGAATATTTTATTTATAAATAAATAAAGGAGGAGACAACATCTTAGGAGAGCTGTTAAAAGAGTGTTTACTGGTCAAATTGGTGGAGGAGACTGGGTGGAGAGCAAATTGACATGTGGCAGCATCCTCAAACCACTTCCAACTATTGCAGGTGGAAACCTCCCTATATTTGGGGTCATGATTCCCCAAGAAAGTGGAATCAGAGCAGGTGGCTCAATTAATGAAAACTGACCCAAAAGACCTAGGCAATATTTATAAAAATGCCCATTGAAGAGAGATAAGGCTGCTCATTTCTATAGAAGTGATCATTCAGGTGAATGAATGTACTTCAGAGAAATTCAATGGGAGGGAATTGTGGAAAGTGTTTGAGGGGATAACTGTTGATTGATCTAGTGCAACTTTTAAGCTAAAAGATCTTACTGCTAAGAGCATAGTATTTTACTAAGATAACGGACTAGTCTACTATTTGCATTCTCCACCAGTTCTCAGCCAAGAATACCAGGAACAGGCTCGAGGGTACTGAGGAAGCATTGTTGGAGCGTTCTCCAGGAGATTGGTAGGGAGGAACGGCCTCCTAACACTGTTGTCGTCTATCCTAAACAGGTTCTACATTATTTTGTTTTACTGTGTTAGATAGATAAATCTGAGTCTGACTGTTATATGAATGTTAAATATTTAGTTTGTAAATGTTATAATTTAGTAGTCTTTTTAGTTTATTGAAGAAATGAATTTGAAAAGTAATGTGTTAGAATAGAAAATAATTTCTAGCCTGTGTTTTTCCACACCTGGAAAACCAGGCCGTACTCCAACACAGATATAATATTTATAGTAGATGAAAGAAAATGCTAAGAGATTGAATATAATAGATATGGTTCTACATTTTGTAGATAGCAGAGTATTTAATACTGTGTGTAAGTTATTATTAAAGAGAACAGTATTCTAGTTAGTTATGTTTACTATTTTTATGAGCATATTTGTGTTGAAAAAGAAACTGTAACACTAAAATAGAATTATAGTAAATAAATCTACTGTTACAATAAAAATTATAGGAGATACAGTAAGTATCTAAACAAGGTTTCAACCACCCTTATATCATTTAGCTTAAACTATTATTTTACATATACTAGAATAGGATTATGTTATAAATACTATTAAGGAAGAAATAATCAAAGTTCAGATTTAATGTTTAAAACATTACATAACCCTGAATATTTACTAATTAACAGAGCAGTAAACAAATGAAAATTTAAAGGTAAACAGTAAATAGAATGAAGCTAAGAATTTACCTATTTCAAGAATAATTAATTTCTAACAAGATCTAAATTTGTGTAGGTTTAACCTAAGGGTCAAACCCTATTTCTATTTACACTTTTTGCATAGAAGTATTCTTTTAAAACAGAATAAACAAGTTAAAAATTTAAAAACTAGAATACTAAGTATGCACTAAACTGGGTACAGTCTTATAACGTGCACTTACAGTATTTGTATAAACTCTTTTATCTAAAAGAAAAGAAAATATTTAAACAGTATAAACAATATCAATACTTTTGTAACAACGTAAGTTAGGTAAACAGGAACCAACACAACTGATAAATTTAAGAATATATTTATCTGAGGATTCTTTTACAGTAACCCTAGGATTTAATCCTAAGTGAAGAGCATAAACATATAAAATTTACATTACGAGTCTTCATATTATCTTTATTTATTTACAAGAAAAATATTAAGACAATAATTACCATTATTAACAGTCAAGGAAGAAAAGACTCTAATTACACAGAGTCGTATATTACAAGTTTATTAAAACTATTGCTTAAACGAGATAGAGCTAGAAGTTAAACCCTTTTAAACCAAAAATATTCCTTTGTCTAGCCATAAGGCTAAAGAAATAACCAAATTTACTTCACCAGCTCAGGTCCAATTACACCCAGCATCATCGCGAGGGTTTGAAAGACAAAACTAACAAGCAACTTATAAAAACTTCATTATTGTAATTTTCTTTATAAAACAATATATATGTTATCAGGGTATTCGAAACAGAGAACCATTAAACCATGAAGACAGGAGGACCTTCACATTTTAAGACAGAGAGTATATCATTACTTAGCAATAAGGCTGTAAACTTGTCATTAAGATGAGAAAAGTGAGATACAAGTCACAGCATCGAAGACAGAGTTACCCTGCTACAGGAAAGGGTTTAATAACCAAAAACTAAAATAACAACTGAGCTAAGCATTTAAAACACCAAAGGAACCGAATTTGTATTCCTTCTCCAATTGAAACCCTTTTCCCCTATTCTGTTCAAGCAGGGAGTTGCCACTTTGTAACCGAGGCTTACCCGTAGGTTTTGATGATGATCCAAACTTGGAGAGGGTTCATTCCAAGCCAGTTTTTGAACTGCAATTTTGCAAGAAAAACCCAAAGGATTTTAGTTAGAGCTGTTTATTCTATTATTAGAACTGTAACTAAATATTTGTAAAATTTGTAAGATAATTTCCTTACCTGGAAATGAAGAAATATGGAGCCACGGAGGAACGAACCAGTACAACAAACCTGGACAATGAATAACCCAAACCCTTGTGTTCACTAGTGACAGAGGTGACAGGGATCACAATACATGCTACACTGATGACGGGAACAAGAGTAAGCCTTGGAAATGGCCACGAAGGAAAATAACACTAAAAAATACTAACATAGCTACACTACCCTCATGCACAGCAAAGTATTGTTTGCAGGAATAAAAACCTAATGCGAGTTGTGAACTTCACAACCCATACACTAGAGTGGCAACACTTCGTGATACACAAACAATGGAGCTGAAGATGAGCACAAGCGATCCCTAATGGCTACAGTAAACTAGATAGAGAAAAGACAAAAACCCTCAATGAAGAATGAGGAGTTAGCATTGCGTTGTGATCTTTTAAGTTATGCATTGCACGGTGGTGGACGTTCCACATGCCCACCAGATTATTCAATCCAAAATGGGTTGAATGATATAGTTGTCACTGCATTGTTGGGACAACAAATTATTATCAATAATTTGAACAATGACTATAATGATAGTGTAATATATAAATTCAAACATATCTTCACAATGATAAACCATAGGGTAAGCAATGATAAAGGATGATATTTTTATTTGCATCGTTAACCCTTGTTTTATGTAAACCTTGAAATCTTTCGATGGAAAAATAGCAACTATGGAAAGATCCATAGTAGGGTATATGCCCTTGATCTTAAGGTAATAGTTCCAATAATAATCATTTATTCAAACATTATATATAGCAAGACCATGATGTTAGAACTAGTTTTTATGTAAAGACTAATCGTAAGAATCTAGTTTATAAATCAACATTGTATATATAAAAAGTATTTACACTCTAGAATAAATTATTACTTTTGTATGAAGTCTATAGTACTAAGAGTAAGATAAAATTCATGGAAGCTGTAATCGTTTGGTCTCCATAAGTAACCAAAGCTCCAAATTAATAAAATCAAGGCTAGCTTAGTCTTGATAGTAAAAGATAGTAAAACTATCTAAGAATACATATAGCATCACTATTATTTATAAATAAATAATATGACAATGTAATTTTGTCACATTACTTATGCCATGAAGAAATTTGGAAGTTAGAATTCACAACTTGACAACATTTATGCAAATAATCAATTATAAGTACAATGTAATAATAAGCTAATAATCTTCCTCTACTGAAGCTTAATTAAAGGTAAAGCTAACAGTTATGTGTAACCTTGTTTTCTTGAAAGGCCTTAGGTCTGTTTCCATACTTATAAGCAGTGTTGAACATTTTATAAATAGCAATAGCAATAAGCTCCTGTTTTAGTAAGAGTGTTGATATACTAAATCATGAGCTCTATGAAGAACTGGAAATAACTTAGCGTAAAGATGGAAAGAATATTTATCTAAAGTAGCAGTCGTTCTGATAAAAGACAAGCAGTAGGGAAAAGGTATTGATCATTATGACATGCATTTAAAATATTGATATAGTGGCAAAGCAAGTAAAGAATAATTAATTTACCTCATAGTATCCTTGAACTCTATTAAGCAAAAGTTTACGCTAGCAGTATATTTATGCTAAAGAAGTATATCTGGATTAACGCTTTAATAAACTCTTACTAGTTCCAAAATTTACTTGTCAAGCCTGTAAGATCCAGAAATCCAGCTAAGTTAGCAATTGCTAAGTAAGCCCCAGTTAGAACGTAACTTCTCACCTACTTGACAAAATCAATTCATCAGTACAGCTAGAATCAATCGAATGCAAGTTATTTACATCACATATCAAAATTAAAACAGTATTAATTTATATGTGTTTAAGTTAATGGTTACTTTTGTTAACTATTTCATTTATCCGTTAGCCGCCAACAGTTATCAAATTGCGACTATAGATAGTTTATGTTACATCAAAAAGTTTTAATTTTTGTGAAAATTTGGGGTTTTGATAGGCACCACCCTCATTTTTCTGCAAAATTGAACAAAAATGGATGTGACATTCACATGGCATCCTCTAACTCCACGTAGCCTCTTCAGGACAGTAGTGCTCCCATTGCACCTTCACTTGTCCAACGAATCGATTCTGGAGCACTATGACCTGCCTGTTGAGAATGTGCAATGGCTCAGTTTGGAACTCTCCCTTGGGTTCCGCTTGAATCACATCCAAATTTATCACATGGTTAGGATCATGTACTTATTTCTTAAGAAAATAAACATGAAAAACATTATGAGCTTTAGTGCTAGTAGGAAATGCAAGTCTATATTGGCCATATTCTTTCAAGCACTTCAAACGGCCCATGGTATCTAGGTGACAGCTTGGCACAACTTCCAAGCTTCAAGGAACTCTTCCTTGCCCTAAATCTGAGGTAAACATGATCCCCAAAACTGAGCTATCTATGCACTCTATGCTTGTCTGCATAGATTTTCTGTCTATCTTGGGTTGTTTTTAGGTTCTGCCTGATCTTTGCAACTTCCTGCTCCATTTCCTTGAGAAATTCTAGACCAAGCACAACCCTATTCATTGGATTATCCCATGTCACTGGTTTCCTACACCTCCTTCCATACAAATCTTCATATGGACTCATCCGCAAGTATGCTTGTTGTCCATTATTATAAGCAAACTCTACCAAGTGTAAGTAATCTTCCCACTTGGATGGTTTGTCCATCACATACATGCGAAGAATGTCTTCCAGCACTTGATTCACTCTCTCTGACATACCATCAGTTTGAGGATGGTAGGCAATGGTGAATTTCAACTTGGTACCCAAATCTGCAAACATACCCTT
This sequence comes from Pseudotsuga menziesii, assembly GCA_001517045.1. Taxonomy (NCBI): domain Eukaryota; kingdom Viridiplantae; phylum Streptophyta; class Pinopsida; order Pinales; family Pinaceae; genus Pseudotsuga; species Pseudotsuga menziesii. The sequence continues at coordinate 74,674 of LPNX010194012.1, forward strand.
CAAAAAATTAGAAGTGAACTTAGGATCCCTATCAGAGACTATTGCCTTAGACAATCCATGAAATCTGAAAATATCCTTCATGAATATTTTTGCAATGGAATCAGTCTTATAAGTGGAATTGACTGGTATAAAATGGGTTTCCTTTGTCAACTTTTCCACCACAACCATGATGGAATCATGTTGTCTCCAAGTCATTGACAATCCTGTAATAAAATCCATGGAAACAACTTCCCATTTCCATTCTGGGACTAGAAAATGATGCAATAAACCTGCTAGGCGTTGATGCTCAACCTTCACCTACTGACATTTCATGCACTTTGAAATATACTCGGCAATGTCCTTCTTCATTCCTGGCCAAAAATACTTCTTTCTGGTTGTAGCAATTGTTTTCTGATATCCTAGGTGACCAGAATATGGAGCTTGATGGATTTCATCCTTAACAATTCTCCTCAAATCTGCCACATTTGGCATATAAATTTTGTTTTATAAGTAAGAAGCCCATATTCTTCCAATTTATATCCCTCATACCTCTTGTCAATACTTTGTTGTTGCAATTTGTCCTTTATCTGCACATACATTTCATCTTCATCGGTATGATTAACAATTTGTTGTCTCAAATATGATTGCAAATACTAAGAGATGCTACATGCATTTCATGCACCTTCTTGCTAAGTGCATCAACCAATTTGTTTTTTTTTCCTTTTATGTGTTTTATTTCAAAATCAAACTCAAACAAAAACTCCAGCTATCTAGCTTTGATCCAACAAATATTTTAGACCACAGTGGTCTGCCCTAAATTCAAATTTTCTGCCCATTAAGTAATGCCTCCACATCTTGAAAGCATGTACTATGGTTGTAAGTTCTAAATCATGAGCGACATAGTTCTTCTCATGATCCTTTAACTTTCTTAACTCATAACATACCATGTGGTTGTCTTGCATAAGAACTCCTCCAACTCCTTGATTACATGCATCAGTACATGCCACAAAATCTTTCTCTAGGTCTGCAGTTTTCAGAACTAGTGCACTTGTGATAATATGCTTAAACTGCTGGAAGCTTTCTTCACATCTTGGTGTCCATTCAAACTTTATCCCCTTCTTTTGTAAAGAAGTGATTGGATGTGCAACCTTGGATAATCCTTCAATGAATCTCCTGTAGTATCCTGCAAGTCCCATAAAATATCTTACATCTATCACATTTCTTGGGGTTGGCGAATTCAGGATGGCCTCAATCTTTTTAAGGTCCATAGATATTCCTTCATCTAAGATAATGTGACCCAAATAATGAATCCTATCTCTGTAAAAGTCACATTTTCTTAGCTTTGCACACAACTTATGCTCCCTTATCAATTGCAATGTCAATCTCAGATGTTCTTCATGTTCTTCCTCATTGTTAGAATAAATAAGAATGTTATCAAGGAAAACAAGACAATTCTTGTCAAAATACCTGCTAAAGACACTATTCATGAGACACATAAATGTAGATGGTGCATTTGTGAGGCCAAATGGTACCACTACAAACTCATAATGTCCATACCTTGTTTTAAAGGTTGTCTTATTAATGTCTTCATCCTTGATTCTTACCTGATGGTAACCAGACCTTAAGTCAATCTTGGAAAATACCTTTGCTCCTCTCATTTGATCAAACGGGTCATCAATTTGAGGTAAAGGATATGTATTCTTCACAGTGACTTTGTTCAACTATCTGTAATTGATACACAACCTGAGTGCACCATTTTTATTTTTCACAAAAAGAACTAGAGCTCCCCGAGGGGACACACTTGGCCTAATATACTTCTTTTCCAACAACTCTTGCAGCTACATCTTCAAATCTATAAATTCTAGTGTACTCATCCTGTAGGGTGTCTTGGACATTGGTGTTGCTCCTAGCACAAGTTCAATTGTTAAATCAATGTCCCTCTTTGGAGGAAGCCCTGGAATTTCATCATGGAAAACATCCTTGAATTCCTACAAAACATGAGAGTCCTCCAACCTAGGAGCTTCATTCCCTAATACCTCCAACACATGGGTTGCATACAACCTGCAACCTTTCCTATAGAAATTATTCAGCTGCATTGCTGAAATATGCCTAACATAAATCACCTTTGGAATGCCTCTTACAACCCTTAACTTTCCTTCTTCATCTATGCACTCAAAAGTGTTATTGTAACAGTCAATCTTCACTCTATGATCTTCCAACCAATCCATTCCAATGAGAACATCATAGGAACCAAGTGGTAGAACATTCAGATCTGCACAAGTGACTAGTCAATTCATGGAAAATGAGCATTTCTCCACCACTTCACTAACCTTTCTCTTAGTTCCAGTGGCTAGTTGGAAAAACCATGATTTTCTATGCTTTAACTTCTTAAAAGCATAAATCTCAACAACTATAGGAGTAATATAACTGTGAGTAGATCCAAGGTCAATCAAAATAGAAACATATTGCTCAGCAATCTTACCTACAACTTCAACCACAGTTGACTAATTATCTTCCTGGTGGTCCTCCAGCACCACATAAATTCTAGACATGGTCCTTGCCACTTGACCCACAGTTTCATCTTCTTAAAGGTTGTGATCTTGCCTTACGTACTCATTCTCAAGTGGACAAGTCCTACGTAGATGGGGTCCTCCACATGTTTAGCATTGGAGTGGTTCTCTGATCTCTTTTCGATTTCTTGACCTGCCATTCATCACTCTGGCTGGCTTAGTCACAGCTTGTGATGGCTCCTTTTATTGATTTTAGAAGTGAGGAGGTTTGAAACCTTTCTTCCTTTGGTCAAACTTTTCATTCTTCTTATCCTTCCAAACCTTATGGATATCAAGCTTTCCTTTGTTATGATCATAGCAATACTTAGCCTTCCTGATACCCTCTTCTAGAATTCTAAGTTCATGAAAATCAATTCTGTCTATGTATGCTTGAGGTAGCCCACTTAGGAAATGCTTGATTTTCAATTTATCATCCTTGATGTATCTAACATACCTCAACAACTCCAAGAACTTGTTTGCATACTCTTCCATGGTCTGTTGTCCCAATTTCAGCTCATGGAATTCTTTGATCTTGTCATCATAGTACCTATCAAAGAGGTACTTCTACTTAAAATACTTCTTAAACTATTTCCACACGGTCTTTCTATCATTGATATTCTTCACCTGCCTGGGGTGATCCCACCATATGGATGCTCTTCCATTCATATTGAAGATGGCTACCCTAGCCTTCATATTTCTTGAATAGTCTTGGACTTGGAAATATTTCTTCATCCCAAGAAGCCAAGCTTCAGCTTCCTAACCAGTCTTTACCTCACCATTAAATATAATAGATATTACCTTCTTAAACTCATCACGTGAGTTGTTCCTGTAACGCATCTTCCTCTTCTCTTTGTGAGATGAAGAGATAGAGCCCTCAGTGGATCCTTCAGAGTCTGATGACCCACTAGAAGACGTTATTCTTCTTCTGGTACTACTTTTGTTGCCTTCTGGATGTACTACATGACACCAAGATCTCATCCACCTTTGGATTTATATCAAACTCTGCAGCATGGTTGCATTTAGTTGATGCTGCTCTTTCTAAGCTTTAATCAGGCTTCTCATAGTGGTTTCAATGTATGGAGGAGTCTCTTGTAATCTCCTTCCATTGGACTCTGTTTCAGCATTTCCAACGCAAACATTTTCACCCATATCATATTCCTCGTGCTCATAGGGATTATGTACATCATTCATGTCATCGGTCCTCATGGCTGAGCCAAAAACCCACTTTTCCAATCAGCACTATGACTCTGCAAAATGTGTTAATCAAACACACTTTTAGACAATCTCAAAATTCAAAAACACTTACCAAATATTCACTTGGCTCATCTACGCCCAATGCTGTAACCAACAGCTCTGTTAACTATTCAACTTGGCCCATTTAATCCCTAGTGCTGCAACCAACAACTCTGATACCCCAATGTAATGTCTCCATACCCCTTAATGCAGATAAATTAAAAAAAGTTGTAAATAACCTTGTTCTTCTTTCAAAACACGGGCCATGGTAATTAAAACACTCTCCAATGTTCATTCTCAGGCTTAGAAAGCATTGTAATAGTCTTTCTGCCCTTTACAGATAACTTATGCGACTGAAACTACCTTTTATGCACTGGACTTATCTTTTTCACCTTCCGCCCTATGGTACTTAGAATTTAGAACACAAAACACAACAAAAACATTAACCTTCCACCAGGAACTCAAAAATTGGAGAAGTGACATTCAACAGAATCCCTTGACCTCCTTTTTTCATTTCTCATTTTTTCCTTCCGCTTGGAACTCAAAAATCGAAGAATCAACATTCATCGAAAACCTTTGACCGCCTTTCCACCTTCCTCCCTTTCGGCTTCGTAACTCAAAATTCGAAAGAACAACTTCTGACAAAAACTTTCAATAGCCTACCACCTTCCGGTGCCTTTTCCCTTGAAACTCAAAAATCTGAAACATAACCTTTCGACGGAATTACTCAGCCACATTCTGCCTTCCACTTTTCTGCCCTCTAGTGTAGAACTTGGGAATTAGAACTTAACCTTTTTACCTTGATCTTTTTCCCATTTTCTTCCTCCTGCTCTTCTCCTTCTGCAAGTGGATTCCGGGGTGCAGAAAATACACTTTTTCCTTGGAATTTCTGGCTCTTTTCCGCTTTCGCCTTTCTTCCTTCCATACTATGAACTTTGGAAGTCAAAAACTCCAACATTCTGCCTTGCTATTTTTCCTATTTCCCACCTTCAGCCTTCCACAGGAGGATCCCGGGGTGTGGAAACACACATCTTACCTTCAACTTAGCTACATTTTTTACCCTGTAACCAGGATTTTAGCCTCCATGGTCATGAGCAGAATGCATTGAAATATACAAGTCAAATATAGATGAAAATGCAGTAACATTCATCAATAGTAAACTCTATTGAACATTGACAAGCATTCATCATATTCATTCATAATCAAATACATTGCATAAACAAAATAACAAAGATACTTATCTTTGAACATGAAGTTGTCACGCAACTAGCTATGTGGCTGCAACATTCCACCCAACCATAGGACGATTTTTTTCATCAATATCTCAACACAACTTCCACCACCGATCTAGCCATGACTTCCGCAAGGAACTAGGGAACAACATACTCACACATAGCCAGATATAAACACACACAATCAAGCCAACCTCTAGTTGGTTTTATCATACTACCCAACCAAGCCAACATTAAGTTGGGTTTATCAGGTTGCAGGAAATTAATTCAAAAAATGTTGGGTTTATTAAAATGAACACAATCAAGCTAGCAACCAGTTAGGTTTATCAGATTGATCACAGTCAATCCAATTTCAGCAATAAGGATCAACCAAGCCAACATATGGGTTTATCAGGCATTGTTGGGTTTATCGGGAACTTAGCTAAGCCATCTCACTGCTAGGTTTCACAGGCTAATCATCCAAGCTATCTATTTGGGTTTATCAGGATGTCTAGCCAAGGATTACACACATGGTCAAAATGCATAACAAGGCACAACCAAGCAAACATACCGTTGGGGTTATGAGACTGCTCATCCAATCCAATATCCAATTGGGTTTCACGGGATGCTAAGGAAGTGGAAATGTAGAATAACTAATCTATTGGATCATTCAAGATCTAGGAACACCTCCATGAGATCTATTTGTCTTGGAATCCACATTACCTGCACCCAACACAAGGAAGCATCCCCTTCTCTGCTCCACGGTCCCTTAGGCTATGCCTTCCCTTTCATTTCTCTTTAGGGTGTGCAGTGAATATTCACCAGCCACTCTTATCTTTTCATGAGGTTCATCTTTGCACTAGGTTTATCAATCCCATTCCTCATCTCTTCCACTCCTAAGTATTGCATACAGTTCATACCCAAACCAGGGTGCTCATAATAGCAAATCACAGGTTAACTTAGCAACACATGGCTCCACATTGTAACACAGGTAACCAAGTTTTCATCTCACTCTATAAAACAGAGAAGCAAGGTTTCACTAGCACACAGGAGAAACATTGCAGAACAACTCTTTTGCGACTCCACATAGTGAACAACTCAGTAAATCACGTTGCAATGCCATGAACAATCACGACTACCCGATCAGGAGTGAATAACACGTGAATGAGTGAGTGTGTATGATCCGAATGACCACAACGTTTAGGTGAAGACCAAGATGACGGATTGGGAATGCATTTTCTAGGTTTGCTTTCCCCATGAGAAATAATATGGGTTATGTAGACTGCAGGCATGCTCAATCACGAAAATCAAACTGCCATGCCCTGCTCTGCCCAAGGCATTAACTACCTCAACCAAATTCTAGAAGAAATAAATGATTGAGTGCAGAGGACAACATGTAGTTGAGGGTTTATGGGTTTCCCCATTGACATCTGGTCTCATCCTATTGGCTTAGGGGTTTGAATAACTCCCCTCCCTATTCCTTGTGAAATCATGCCCCCATCTCTTTCATGTTGCATTCCCATAGCTAGTTGTGGTATTTTATTCATTGCATATTTACATGATATATCAAAATATAAAGTTTATGACTCAGCACCATAACCAGAGGCATCAACCTTGATCACCTATACACAAAAAACCAAATCACTGAAGGGGCCTTGGCGTTGAGCTCCTTTCCATGATTATCATAATATATACATCATGTACAATTTCAATACCATGGGGTCAAAACCGAGGTATTACAATTCTAACGAACACCTGAAATGAAGATCGTATGCAAAAGTTATGGCTCCATAAAGTTGATTGTTCAACTAACCACCTGGGGCCGCAAACCTTATGACCCTTGATCTCCTAAGGTTAGTTTTTTGGATGTTTAGGGTTCTTTCCCTCATGCATATGATAACTAATCCCTTACAAACTCTTTTTGTAATCATCTTATTCACAAATTATATTCCAATCTAAATAAGTGCTCATTTGGCATGGAGAGGATTTAGTATCAAGTATACATCATGGACGAACATGGTGTGCATGTGGATTCGGCCCATATCCAAGCCATTCACGATTGTTCGACCCCGATAACTCTCATAGAGATTTACAACTTCCTAGGACTTGCCAACTTCTATCATATATTTGTGTTAGGATTTTATAATATTGCTTGGTCCCTTATCTAGGTGACCAAATAGGGATCTAATTCTAAATTTTTTTGGTCCAATTCACAACAAAAATCATTTGAACAGCTGAATTAATGTTTAGGTTCAATGCCCATCCTTAGCTTAATAGATCTGCAACAACCCTTTTAGATTGAGACAAATTATTTGGACTATGTTGTTGGCACAATCCTCACTTAGCATGGCCATCCAGCGATATATCATAATGAGACATTTCATATACAATCTGTAAGTACCCCCCTATGAAAAGGAAATGTATTCCATTGTCCAATTCTTCCGCCAATGGAAGCATTACATATCAAGAAAAGAGACAGTCATCCACATAGATATCACATGCTCCTGTAGTTCATGCAAACCCATCGAAAGTTACAGAATGACTGCCACCAAAAGTTGTCAAATTACTTGTAGCAATTCCACCTAAACATTAAATATAAAAAGGGAAACACCAATTAAGTCGCCAATTGCCTCAGTCAGCTTCCAATAACAACATTGACCATGGTGCTCAACTCTTGTGGCCACGATACCTTTGGGTGGAATCAACTATATGAAAGTGATAACGAATTCGCTCCCATCTATCAGGCACTATGTGCAAGCACACTAGTGGTATAATTTCATCTCCAATAAGGATTGTTATGCCACCTGTGCCATCTTTGTGTTCCTTCAAGCAAGCAAGCAAAGCTTATTTGGGAAGCACATTATAGACGAGTGGTAGGGAATTTTGGCACCGAAAAGGCAGGGATGGTATTGAAAAAGTATTTTTATTGGACCATGCTCTAACAAGATCTCAACCGATATATCAAATCCTGCACTACATGACCATCACTAAACCTTCCATCAAGAAGTAAGGGTTGTACACCCCTCTGCCTACTCCCAATGGGCCATGGGAATCTATATCCATGGATTACATGCCAGGACTGCCTTTAATCTAGCATGGTAATGACTGTGTGTTTGTAGTCATGGATTGCTTCTCTAGGATGGCCATTTTGATAGCTTTCAAGAAGAACATCTTCATTGAAGCCACTGCTAATCTCTTCTCCGAGCATGTTAGGATTCATTTCATTCTAACACATACTATAATTTCCAATCAGAACAGCAGGTTCCTAAGCATATTCTAGTCCAACCTATGGTAATTGATGGATACCAAGCTCACCAAATTGTCTACCTTCCACACCAAGACTGATAGGAAAAAAAAGGTTATCAATTGAATAATTGTGCATATTTTGAGAATGTACAATTCTAAACATCCCTAGACATGGGATGAGATCCTTCCTTATGTTCATTATAACTATAATAGATCCCTTCATATCTCTACCAACCACATCCCTTTTTAGGTGTTCTTGGGGTTCCAACCACTAGCCCCAATTAATGTAGCTTTGTGCATTGCATCCACATAGGAGGAATCTACCCATGCTCAAAATGAGGTTAATAAGGACACCATATTTGTTGAACAAATCCAGCACATCTTCCAACAGTTCCACGAGTTTTGGAAAAAATCAATACCAGGTACAAGCAACAACATGACCGGCATCAGGTTCCACACAAGTTCTAGGTGGGTGATAAGGTTTAGTTGCACTTGCAGAAAGAGAGGGCCTCCAAACCCCATCGCAAGATTCATCCACTTTGATATGGGACATACACCATCACCAAGGCAGTCATGAGAATTCCTTTGAATTAAACATTCCTCTAGTCCTTGGTTTGCACCCAGTATTTAATGTGGAGCTCCTTCACCCATATTTTCCACCATTGCTAAACACATTAGAGGTGGTGGAGCAATTGAAACCTACATATATTAACCCTAACTGCATGGAACAGGAAACGTCTAATCAAATCATGAACACACAGGTTAAGGGCACCCTCTAGTAGAAGATCCAACTATATCGGGTTGTTAAAGCATCAAAGCTACTCCACCAAGGCAAGTGGCTCACCAGGAGTCAAGTTTAGTAGAATTTTCCCCATTTGATGGAGGAACTAAACACAATGGATACCATTGCTTCCTGAGGGGGAGGAATAATCTAGATATATATAGGTGGCCACACACCTATTCTACTAGCTCAAAACAACTTTCCAATTTGGGAAATTTCTAGTAATATTTCTTTGGTTTTTTTGGGTCCTGAACTTTTGGGGCTGTTTAGAGGCCCTAAATGATGTTTTTTGGGTCTGCAATATCCCAGTGGTTACCATAGGTTGTCATCAAGACCTAATATGCTATTGTACTCCTTGGATAGATATTTCTAACAGCCTATCGAACGCCCTAAACATAGATCATATGCAAACGTTATGACCTAGGGAAATTTCCTATTCAACTAACCACCTTGGGGCAACAAACTTTATGATAGTTCATCTCCTGGGAATATGTTTGTAGATTTTTAGGGTCATTTCCCTCATGCTTATGATAAATAGGCCCTTCCTACCTATTTTTCTATTCATCTTGTGACGAATGAGCGTATCCACCACATCTCTTCTCAAATATATAACTACCACCATTCTAGCTGCTTTTATTTTGCATTCTATTATGTTTCATTCATTTTAATAGAATCTATGTTTACTATATCACTGTGTTTCTTTCAATATATCTGTGCATGTGAACATATATATGCTCTTTCATTTTGTTCTCATATAAATATGAATCAAGTGAGCCCACGTCTAAGCCAGTTCTTGAGTCACTTCTAGAGCCACTAAGGCAAACTGAGTTTGAAAATTAGACTTTAAAAAAATTTCCCCGTAGGCCGAGGGACATGAATGACAAAAAATAGCTAAGAAGTAAAATACCAATTTTGAATTTTCCATGATCTCTTAACATTTTAAAACAAAGACTAATCCTTGTCAAAAATAACCACAAAGGATGGACTTTCAATTGAGTTCCCCATCTTGGCAGCATGTTTGAAATCTCCTAGGAAACATCGACATATCAACTATAGGGTCAAGGGACATGATGGTGCTATGTTGCTAAAGCTTTTCCCAATGATCTCACAAGCTAGAGCATCCATATTTCCATTAATGTGTGCATCCTCCATGGTTAAAATGATCAACGCCTTCATAATCTAGAACATACCCATGGTCTTCATATGCCCCATCTCTTGAGTTCTGGCTGAACCCAGACCCACAAAATATGAAATAATATTCTAGGATCCCGAGAATTTCCTTTCACTGCGTAGACACTACTCCAAAATCTCAGTATGAGCACAAGTTTTCCTGTTGCGACTAGTCTTGAAAAAACCTTTGGCGCTTTCCATTTCTGTGAGAGATTGAGATATGTGAGGTATCCTGGGACCATTGGTAGTCTTCCTCTTCATAAATTTGGTTCAAACAATCCTAAAAATCGTAATTCCTAGAACCCAAGCTAAAGGCCCACGACCATAAGGAGGATCAAGTGACACAACTTCGTAGGGAGGAATTCAATCTAGGGAAGGGGGATCCTACTTGGATTTGTAGCAAGGAAATGGGAAAACCCCCCTTGAATACCTCATCTACACAATAACCTCATTAACTTCCATATTTCCATCTCATCATAACAATAACCACCACTGAAGTCCATGAGAGCTTGCATAAAGGAAAATTTATTAACATGTGTTGTCAACTAGTTTCCTAACTGGGGATCATACCATCTACATAAAGAGTTCATAATGCAAGGATTAGGAGAATGGGATTACATGAAGTGGGAGTGGCCACCTTCCCGGAAGCATGTCCCACCATCCTCGTGCTTAAACCAATATCACATGACCCTGGCTAGTGTCATCGATATGATGGCACCCGTCGTGGGGGGTTTTGGGATAAATCATTGAATAGAATGTGGATAAAATTAAAAATATTATTACATCTAAAGATATGAGAGAAAATTAATATATTATAATGAGGTTATTAACACTAATATAGAAAATCAAAAGTATCTCTATGTTTTAAATATCAAAAAAAAAAAAATCAACATTGCTAAAATTGTATTGAACTCTCCATAATGAAATAGAGCATTTTACAATTTCTAGAATGTCATGGGTCAAAAGAATGTGGCATCTTAGTGACACTAAGAGGGTTCAATATGGAAATCACTTTATGTTAGAATGTGTTTTGTACACCCACATGGTGATTTAGGAATAGTTATGTTCAACCTTTAAAAACACATAATTTTTTTTAAAGCAAACTGAGTAATGCCTTACCTTTTTTTAAGGTTTGATAAATTAAAGTTGGTCTCTATGGAGGTGAATAAGCATCATCATCATCATACCCTTCAATAATGTCATTTGTTAAAAAAATACAATCTTCAATAATAATGTTTATTAGGACGTTAACTTTCAAAACTAAAAAACAATGCATATTTAAATGGCTAAAATAGTCCATACTTAGATGACCACATGCATGTAGGGTGGATCAAGGCAATTTAACAAGAGTGGCACTAGTTGGAAAAAGAAAACAACTCCATGCTTCTCATAACTATTAATTATATAGAGAGAGAAAAACAAAATCTAGATGGAAGAGAAAATATATCATCAATGAACCTATATTGGAATAGCCATAATGTGGTTTGACAAATATGGTGACAATCAATGCAAATGCAAATCAAGTCCAAGTCTCTTTGTATGCATAAATACTAGCCCATATTTTTTTTTACACCAACATAGATCCATATTAAACTTGGATATATAAATCACCCTAGAGGGATGGAATTTCTAGAGTAATTTTTTTATCATTTAATTCCATGTCATATATTAATTCCTTCATATTAAATTATAAACAAATTTAAAACTCAATTTTTTTGTCACAGTACTAACATATGTTGCGTTAATGAATAATTTTATTTAATTTTTTTTCGTCATATAACATCTTCACCATATTGGGATTTATAACACCTTGTTATTCTTGATGTAATAAACACCAAGAGCACAAATCCATATTTTTATTATTTCAATTATCATTGCGTAAGTTTGAAATTGATTTGAAGAATATTTATGCAAATAAATTTTCTTCAAAGCTTGGTGGGTTAGCTCGAGTGGTTGAGTGTTGTAAATTGCAAGCAAGAGGTCACATGGTCAAGTCCCTATGCTAGTTTCCTCTATAAACATTGTGGACCTCACTTAATGTTCTCATCATATTAGGTTGCCAGAACTGCAATCAAATGACTTACCACATTTATGGGTATCAAATTTATATAAATTAATCTACATAGTTAAGTACCTAATGCTACATCTTGGATTTGTTTTTTAATATAAAATATTATGAATTTTGAGGTTATATAGGTCAATCTCAACTTTGATTCATTTCCAAGATTTTAACCCTTGACCTTCAACTTACTCATAACCATTCTTTCAGTATCTCCAGAGTCAATTTCATGAACTCACCTTTTCCAATATCAAACTCAAAAAGTATATTCTAGCTACAGTAAAATAAAGGCATAACAGTCAATTTGTTTATTAGGTTACAAACTGGGAAATTCCTTCTTCCAATTACAAATTTGCTAAAAATCTCTTTGCCAGCCCTAGTTTCTCGAATGAACCACAACATATGCTTTTTTACTCAGCTTTTATGTCTGCTCCTATATGTTTTCCCTTTATATTTTCCTTTCACCATCTCATTGCACCATAATCATTGGATCTATCTTTGTTCCAAAAACCATAGATTTCTAGATGGAGTAGAGGAGAGGAATCCCTTGAGTAGAGTGACCCCCCTTGATAAATTCCTAGACCAACCTATGTCATGCTTCAACTGATGATTTCTAACAACCAAAAAAAGATACAATTATTTTCAAATTGCCAAAGAAGTATTAAAATATTTCCCTCATCAAGAAAGGAAAGATCAGAGCCTTGGTCCCAAAATCATCTAGCCACCACTTGGAATTACACCATAATGATCATATATAGGGGGGAGTATCCATCATGGAAGTCTAGCTATGTTGCAGCTTTGGTCTTCTCCTGTAGGAGCTACCCTTCTCATCTCTATAACCTTCCATCTTTTCCAACCTAGAATGGCTATGACTTTGCATGAGTAGGGGATCCTTCCCTTCTTCTAGTTGTTCCGTCCATAATTCCAGATGTTCTGTCAACCTTGGAAATTTGACACAGCTCCGTAGGAGCCCCTTGTTATAATTTTTCCATCCGTTGTGGGGAAATTTATTTAAACACTTTAAATTTATATAAATTTGTTTATTAATATTTTAATTGTAATACATTGATTAATAAAAAAATTTAAATCTAAGGTGTAGCAAGTATGGAAGGAGGGAGAGTTGTGGGGGGAGGGGATTCATTAACCTTGATGGACAACAAGAAACAACATATGCATGATGATTAGGTAAAACATCCAATAATTAACTTAAGTGCTAGCGTTAATGTAGGGCCTAAGGATGGCCAAGAAAATGAAACTAAATACAATCAAAGCCTTTGAATATTCAACTATCATAATTGGGTATATGATCACACGTTCCTTCCCACAAGACCTTGTTCCCAAAAAAATCATCTCCCGATTCTATATTGACATCTTGAAATAGATAAAATGGAAAATATTGTATGTAAATTCCCCTATGATGTTTTGGAAAAAGAAGGGGATAGGGTGTTCACCCCTCTAACTTAAGTCTATTTATCCACTAAATTAAGATGAAGTGCATTAATAACTTAAATAGGTGGTATGCTTTCTCCATTCATTGAATAGATTAGACCATCATTACTCTTCATCCTCTCTTCAACTTGCAGGCTTCCAAGTTTATGATTTTTAAGGTGATGGATATCTCAGACTATGTGATTGTAATATCCTTGTGAATTATTGTGGAAATATTGAGTCTCGACCCCTTCAATTTTGGAAAGGTCTTTCTATAATGTTATACATGAAAGAGGACTTTAATTGACCTCCTATTTTTATGAGTTTCAAGGCCTCTGGTAAGGGGTATGTTGACAATAGAGAGTGTAGTCAACGAGGCCTTGTCTTGTGGTATCATTGTGTTTTTATGATCCTTAGTGTTATCACTCTGAATTTTATCCTTTGGTGTGGAAGGATAAATCCAAGGTAACCTTACAAAGAAATATTTAGGAGGAAACTTGGCTTCTTTCCTACCATAGATGGATCTCTCAAAAATAAATAAAAAGTCCAGATATATCTTTAAAGAAATAGGTTTAATAATTGTAAAGGCTGAAACATGTGGATATCATTGGGCATAGATTCAAAATCATAAGTTACAATGGAATACAGTACTTTGCAATGAAGTTTCTTCATAGAGGCGGGATATTCACTATTTTACAATCGATTTCTTAATTGTCTGGTGATAGGGAAGAAAAAGTAACAGTCCATTAACATGGGCATCAAAAGATGAATCGAATATTAAATTTAGAAGAATTATGTTTGTGAATACTTGAAATAAAAGAACCAATGCATATGATTATGAATTTTGATTCAATATACACTTATTCAAGTATGAAATATAACACAATGGAAAGGAATAATAGGAAGCACATTCACATAAGAGAAAGGAAGTGCAGACTACAAAAAGAACAACACGAGGATATCTTATACAGAAAAATCCCTGCTTGGCTCTGCAATTTTTTTTTAACTTGAAAGCTCTATTACACAATGATTTTTCTCACTGATTCCAGCCCCCATTTCATTATAAATTATGCTTTTATACATAAAAAATGCTCCTCGAGTTGATCCCTAAATACCTCTATTCTAAAAATAGTCATTTGTAACTGCCTTATTACATCTGTCCAACAACCTTATTAAACTAAATCTTTATAACAACTAGAAAATATTTTAACTTTTCTTTGAAATAATATTTGTCATATCTTCAGCCCGAGCCTTGAAATGAAATTTTCATTGATGTAGCATGTATTTCATTTTTCCATATCTTTCAATAGACTCCCTCTGATCTCCAGATAACATTTCCATATTTTACATCCCTTTATCCAATACCCTCAAATCTACATGATCCACATAAGAAATAGGTGGAAGTTGGGTCCCAATTGTCCTGAATGAATTTACCAATTCAAAATCGACAACCAACTTATCAACTATGACTTTTCCTGACAAGGACTATTTCATATCTTCAAACGTATTATGATTTAACATGGATTTAACTAGCAAGGCATGATATTCAGACTATGAAATCAACTTTCCATCTTCATCCCAAAAAGGAGGTAGGCCTTTCTAAAATAATTCCACAAATATACCTTTAAAATATGTCACTTGATGCAACATTATGTCTGCCTTTGCTTGGATAGTCTCAATGTGTTGATGCTTACCAATAACTTTTCTAGCCTAAGTTATTATTGTGATTCTATTTTTAATGCCCATTGTTCTCAAGTCCTCTTCAAACAAGTTATTGAAAAAAATTATAATGTTTTTAGCTGTATCTGCTCGTTTTCTGTCCAAATCCTCTTTCATAGTTGTACAACTTTGCCTGGACACATTGATCACCATCTCCTTATCCTTGATATAATTTAAATGATTCCTTATTTTTGTTGATTCTGCAATAATCATGTCCCAAAGGAGATGTTTGGCACCTTGTATTGGAAACTGTCTTGACAGCTATTTTGCTAACTTGTCATTTATGTCCAACAACTCCTTATTCATATTCTCAAAAAGCTTTCTTTCTTTTTCCTTCTTTTTAATTATTTCATCCAACTTTTTATTTTCTCTTTTTGGGCTCTTTATCTCTTCATCTCTCAAGCTGACTTGTGACATTGCTTGGGAAATGGCTTTAGTATTTTCTTATGTACTTGGATGATATGTTTCCTTTATCTTATATTTTTGTTTCTCCTCTCTCTCCTTCTCGAAAGCCAATTGATTTTCATTCAAAACATTAATTTTAGCTATAAGGAAACCTTTTTCCTTTTCCCATTGGATTTGTTATCTAGAAAGCTTCAACAATTCAGCATTACAGTCATTTAATTCCTTGGACAATGACTCTTTTGTCTTCTCTAACTTAGTTAACTCAGAAGCATGAATCAACTAAGTAGCTGAAATATTCATCTTTTTTTTTAACAGCTGAATAGAGCTCTCATTTTCAGTCAAAATATTCTTAGTAGCCTATCCTTTATCAACCTCACTATCCATAGCCAAAATATAACCTTGAAGCTTCTTAATATGTTGTTGATGTATTTTATTTTCTACCTTCTCCTGCTTCAATTGACCTTCTATATTGGATATTATAGTTTGTAACTTTGAGACTTTTAATTTAGCTTTCATTAGATCGGTATAGATGACCTCCCCAGTTTGCTCGTGCAAATGAAGTTTATCAGGCATTGGGATCTTTTGCATATTAAGCCTCATTTCTGCAACTCTGTTTTGGGTAGTTACTGCCATTTTTAGTGTATTTTTGACATCGTCCTTCATAGTGACCAATGGAACATCCTTATCTGAAATGTTTCTTACTTTGGAATAAATATTTAAAGATTATTTTGAAGAAACATTCTTCTCTTGCATATATCTATCATATAAATCATTCCTGGAGTTGAATTTATCACTTGATCCCCCCTCCTGTGTCTCTAGAAAACTATATTCTTGAACTTCAAAAGATGGGCCTTGGAATTTCTCATTCATTTTCTTACTCCCAACCTCAACCAACTCTTTCCTTATATTTATCTTATGTCTCTTTGATGGTTTTGAGTCCTCCTCTTCAACCTCCATAGCCTCTAAGAAACTTCTCTTACCTGTTATTTCAATCTTAATACAAGTTGGCACAATCATTGATGTTGCTTTCATTGTTGTAGAAGGATTTGCTTGTAAGCCTCTTGAATCCTCCACTTCTGAATGGTAGTCCATCAAGTTAGTTCTATCAACTAATCCTTCTATCTCTTGATGCTCAAATTCTTTATTTTTATTATGATGCCTCTTCTGAGAGATGATATGATGTGGATCATAATTGATTGTAGTGGCCTTCATGAAATTCATATCTTGCAATAGGACTTCAACCAATGGAGAGAAACCTTGTTTTCGATGATGAATGGACCTACCTTCAAAGGAAACATGATTTCTGAAGCCTTTTTAAAGCTCGGAAAATGCTCATTTTCTACAATTAATTTATGTTTGATGAATTCCAGAGGAAAAATATCAGGTGTCAAAAATGATAGCAGAATATATGGTTCATGAACAAAACCATACATTCTAATAATTGTATGTTCCTTCAGTAGGAACCAAGGGCCCAACCCTTCTACATGAAGCAAACTGCAACATTTCTTCCACTTCTAGTAAAACACTAGGCAACTTGTTATGAAACATTACTCTGTTCATCTTTTCCATTATGAGATTCATATAGTTGAAGGTGTTGTTCCTGATTTATGAAGTAAACAATATCTCTGGAAACTACAAGTTTTTCTCATTAAAAAATAGAAACATCTTGACCAGGTAAGACTGGAATCTGAAGTGTGTTGCTGTGTTGAAATTCACCAGCTGAGAATGAATATTCTCATCCAGGGATTCATCAAATTTAAGACAATGTAAATGACTTGACTCTGATTCAGACTGACACATTCTCATCTTAAACAATAGACTTAATAAAAGCTCTAGGACAAACCTATCAATGCCCATCCCTAAAAAATGACTTAGCAAGGAAAGGACCAATTGAGACTCTTCATTGAATAGGTTGATATCAAAAGGAAATGGTTCATCTTCAATAGATACAAAAATTTTTAAGGATTTTAGAATATAAAACTTGTTTTTCTTCCACAACAACATGTCTAAACTGCTAAATTAGGTTTTCTTCAATGAAATCTTCCTGGTTCAAGGTGAATGATAGGGGTGCTTCAAGGGACTCTCTGATAATTAAAGCATTAATAAGGAAAAGTATCTTAGACCTAATTGAATCCATTACAACGCGTTCAGAATGAGAGTAATTATACACACACTAGGCTACAAAATACAGAAAATTTAGGGTTTGGTTTGGACAAAAATGGTGGAACTGAGACCTGTAAACATGTGCAAGTTGACTCCTTCTTCTTTAAAGGTTTTTAATTTGTTTTTTAATTCATGAACGGGACTAAAGGAAAATCACAGTATAAAAAATGTCACCATCCCTATCCTCAAAAATATCTTACAGTTTACCAAATTCATGGACCTGTGTTTTAGCTTCCCTTTCACCTTCCATTTCAAACAATTATGGCGGGCTAGCTATGTGTCTTGCCTAGATGATGGAAAAGGAAATGTGTATTGTTTGACTTGGATTCCATACGGTGCAAACACATTCCTTCCAATGCACAAAATACAAATACTCTGAAAATGCGTGCCCTTTCCTTTTATTAAATTCTCCACTAGTGGTTTCGGGCTCATGGGGAGTGGTTTTACCCTACCGCCTTTCACCCAGTGAAATAAATTTCCACCCGCCATGTGGAAAGTAGTAAAAATTCCACCAGGATGAAACCAACCTTCCTCCCATGCATGTTACACGATCGAAACTCCTCTCCACCATAGATTTATTTTTCTTTTCATCTCTCATCGTTGATCGCATCCGCCCTTTAACCTATGTCATTTTACATTTTGTCGATCACTTACCTTTTCTTTCGTCATGCAACCTCCCCCAACAAATCCATTGTCCATCGTTGATCTTTCTACTTCCCAAATCTGAATTATTGCACCCTTAACCGTATACCAAAATCAGCTTTTTCACTACTTTAGCCACCTTCCAAGTCTATCCCATGGTTCTATGGAACAATGAAGAACACAACCCCCATTTTCCTAGCTCCCTATCAATCATTTTCCAAATTATCAAACATAGACCCCTTCTTCTCACCTGTTCATCAAAACAATTCTAACACTTAGCTTAGGCCTACTCCTCCTCATTTTGGTGGCAAGAAAAATCTCCCTCATGCATTGTGGTTGCTACATTTTAAAGGCTAAGGAACCCTAACCACATACGCATTGGATTATCTATAGTAAGCTACCAGGTCTGGAAAATAGTTGATAATCTAGTTTGATTATACGCTTTAGCCTCTCAACCAACTTAGTGCTTACTTTATGAAATTTCAATTTCTCTCTAAATTGGGGATACCTTTAACACCCCTTCCTTCTTATTTCATTTTAGGTTTCAAGATAGGCATAGGATATTGGAGAATGGTATCCCATAGTCATCCATGATGATGCACACATGAAAATTTATAGAGATCCATCAAACATTGTGAGGAAATCAATGATGATTGTTAGGACTCAATGATGAAGGTTTTGATTAGATGGGAGACACAGAGAAAGGATTGGGAAACCAAAAATGCCAAGGAAGACATATACGCCAACAAATCTTGATGAAGGCTCAAATAGAGAGTCATAAGAGTAAAATTATAATGTTGGAGGTCGATTACAAGAGTTATAAAGCGAAGCAGGAATGTAATACCCCAGTTTTGACCCCATTTGCATTAAAAATGTATATGATGTATATATTGTAATTAATCATGGTGTGGAGCTAAAGGAAAAAGTCCCACCATTGATTTAACGTTTTATGTTTCGGAGATTAAAATCGTTGCCGATGGTATTTGGTGCTAGCCATCACATTATAATTTTGGCATCATGTAAATATGCAATTTAATTAAAAACCCACAACCAGCTATGTCAATGCAACAAATAATGAGATGGGGGCACGATTTCTTAAGGATAAGGGGGGAATATTTAACCTTTGGGGCCAATGGGGAAAATCCAAATGTCAATGAAAGAACCCATCAAACTATCAACTACCTTTCTTGTCTCATTCACCCAATCATTTATTACTTCCAGAGATTGGTTGAAGTAGTTATTGCATGGGAATGGGAAGAGTATGGGCAAAGAAATTCGAATTTGGGGAA
This sequence comes from Pseudotsuga menziesii, assembly GCA_001517045.1. Classification (NCBI taxonomy): domain Eukaryota; kingdom Viridiplantae; phylum Streptophyta; class Pinopsida; order Pinales; family Pinaceae; genus Pseudotsuga; species Pseudotsuga menziesii. Next base: position 94,548 of record LPNX010194012.1, read on the forward strand.
AACCCATTTTTGGGGAAAAACATTTTTTACTTTTGGGGAAAGTTAACAACCAAAATGCATGCCCATTTGGTAATACACCCACATTGTTCATCTCCTCACACAGTGGAAGCTTGGGAGCTTTTTTACCTTCATGTTTTTGCCTTCTATGGATTCTCCTTCATGTTGGGGGCTCTTGGGAGTTTTCTCATCGTCATTCTTCCATGTTGGGGCTTTCTCAAGTGGATGGGATTTTCTTGTGTGTAGCATTTGCGATTTTGGAGCTCCTGTGCACTTAAATCACGTTTTTGGAGCTATTGTGCCTTCACCATCCACTTTTTTACAGTTTCCCTCATTTTCCCCATGAGTGGGAAGTCAGTTTTGCAAAGCTCAATGGTTGGGCTCTTGGCTTGATGTTTTTGTTGTTGTTTCCCAAGATGGGAATCCATTTTTGTAATGCCTATCGAATTGGAGAAGAGGCCACTGTAGCAGGGATTTCTCCTTGCTACAGGGGCAGGAATGGCTCCCTTCTGTCTATAGGACAGAAGGGTAGGTTCCTGCATGTAGAAAATGCAGTAAAGAAAATGGAATGGACAAAAAGCAAAGAACAAGAAAGAATGGCTGTGAGCCCCTCTGCAAACAAGGTTAGGGCTTCGCCTTGGCTACCTGCAAACAACTAATGAATAGAAATAAACCTACAAAACATGTTAATAAACAAAATTGCAAACAAACATGGGTCAAAAATCAACTAAACTACTAAATAAAAATGCATAAACAAAACAAGATTATACCTCTCCTTTGGTGAAATGGGCCACCATGCCCTGGCTGGAAGGAAGCACCTCTCTGTCTCACTCAACAATGGAGGAGGAGCTATGGCTCAATGGGGAATGTGAGTGGAAGAGAGGGGGATGTGGGTGGCTTGAGAGGCAAAGAGGTCTCAAGGCATCCATAGGTAGCATAACAGTATGCAAGAGAGGAGTGTTTGAGAGTGACCCCCCACCCTCCTTTTATAGCTTTCTTTTGGGGTTTTAGGGTTTTAAGCCCTTGGTCCAGGCTTTAGCCCCCTTTTTTTGGGGTTTTAGCCCCTTCTGCCCTAACTTTATCTCCTTTTAGGGTTTTAGGTTCCTTTGAGGGGGTTTAGCCCCTTTTTGGAGGCTTTAGACCCTAGGAGAGTTATTTAGGATCCTTTTTGGGGGTTTAAGCCCTTTTCTTCATTCTTAAGCCTTTTTGAGGGTGTGGGGGTCTAATGGGGTGTTACGAAGGTTGTGTATGGGTGTCCTTAGGTGGTGTAGGCCATATAGAGTTGAGTGAGGGATTTTTTGGGTGAACAAATTGCCCCTTGATGTGTGAGGGTAGGAGCTCATCGTATGGTCAATGGACATCATAGGATTTGCTGCGTAGAGGTGGTGCTTCCGGGGCTGGGGCATGGTAGCTTTTGGTTTTTTGTATTAATATGGTTCCCATCAATGGGTGAGATACAAATAATGTGTGACATGTATATGGATGAGGTGAGCATCCCCATGCTTAGGACAATGTCAAAAGAATAATTTGATCTATGCGCTAAAATACGAGAGCTGATCATATACAACTGATGATACAATAATGGTTTCCTCAATGTGAGGCTGAATACAATACTGATTTGAAGAATTGGTACATTGGACCCGTGGCATTCTCATGGAATGTTATATCTTCATGGCTAATGTCCTGCTGGATCTGGGATGGTACATAGCTGTATGGACTCACTGATTGAGAGTCAGAGTCTCTGTGGTACAAGTATGCTGCATCAATCATAAATCTATATAGAAGCATTGTTGGGGCTTTTGAACACTGTCTCCAATGCAACCCGAAAATCACAAGGGACATAACCTGTTTAGGTCCCTCGAATAGACTCATCAATGTGCTAGATTCAGGTGACATCCGGGTTCTTCGACCAAATACTGCATGGACCAAACCCTGTACGAATCTCAACGGTGTGATGATGAAGTTGAATTCGAGCACGTGAGAAACAACCATCCCGAGAGGCACTAAGGACTCCTCTCAAGTGGTCCAAGGAACTCATTAAAGAGGTTAATGAAACCAGGATACAGGGACCTCTAGGTGTATCCTCTGGAATATGTGTGTTATCGTCGACAGAGGGAGACCTACCCCTAGTTAAGGCAATGGTGTTTCCTTAACTAGAAGCACGAGGGAGATAACCGAAAGGTGTGAGACAATCTGCGGACTGACCCACTGAATGGGGGGGGAGGGGGAGGGAAAGAATTGAAAAGGGGTAGGGGGAGTGTGGTAGACTCAAAATTCCTTTTTTCAGAGTATGACAGTAGGGTGGAGTAGGTAGCAAATGAAACTAACTCATGGGAAGGGGATCATAGCTGTAATACTAGGGATGTCACTACATATGGGAAATAATTGGAGGAGGTAGACACTTTTGATATTGAAGGGATCCAAGGAAGACACATTGCAAAGTACTCTGAATAAAAGCGACCCAATGTGGGAATGCTACCAAACTATTTTCTGTGGGGTGGTGTCTAGGGACACCGTTGTGGTATGATCTCGTGGATTTTTGGTGAGCCCGATAAGGTAAATGCTCGATGGTGCTTTCAATTTTAGAGAGTCTGAAAGCACAAAGAAGACTCCAGTGGGGGCTCTTTTTCATTGGTAGTCTCCTATGCCTGAAAAGGGATAAAAGTATACATAGGAGAGCTCGCCCATCCTGTAGGGGATGAGAGACTTCTTTACTGTTGGTAGTCCAATCAGGTTGGAAAAGGTTAAACCTATACTGACTGGATGGTCATTCAGATACTTTTATGAGCATGAATGAAACCAAGTTTGCTCAAAAATATTTTCTTGATGAGAAGGCTGGAAACGAGCTTAACGACAACCCATAGTGAGATTTTTAGTAAGCTGTGGCCCCTCTGCCCGAGAAAGCATAAAAGCATGCAGAGGGGAACGGTCTTGGCTTGAATACGCCAAGGTGGTCCTTTTCATTTGATGGTCTACATGGTCTGCAAAAGGAGGTAAACGAGATGATGTAGACACCCTTTCCTATACTTTAATTAGTTGGAAAGGAAGCAACTGCACTCGTCTATCTTTTCATTGTCTTAAGGAGTCAGAAAAGAGCTTAAACGAAACTCCAGTACGGTCAACCGAATGCGGTGGCACAGGTGGTGCCCAATGTCGGGACGGTGGACAGTGGTCCAAAGATCATCTGCATAGTATGGACGGAGGAGAAGGATCTCAAATGTACCAATACGTGCACGGGATAGATCGCGACAGAGGCTGACGATTTGGTGCGGAAAATGCATGCAAACCGAGGTGGCTCTCGGACAGAGGTTAGGAGAGTGTGTGTGTGAGTTGCAGTGGACGGACTTGACTACATGTGATGTGAGTGCAAGTCTGGGGGTATTTATATGCCCAATATGTACAAGAAAAATAAATTGTTTTGTGGACAATGGTCCAAAGGTCCGCGTGAGGTGCGGTGGATGGAGAAGACAACTATGTGTTATAATACAAAACAAGAAGAACAATGGTAACCCTTAATGGGAGGTGGCCCGAAAACCCGCATGAGTAGCGGTAGGAAAGAGTGATATAAGTACAGGTCTATAGACACTTGCATCGTCATGCTATGGCTCGTAAATTGAGGTAGCTTCCAGAAAACGGTCCCAAAATTTGTTTCTTAAACATGAGACGATGGTCTCATAAGGAGATAGAAATTTGGGACCAGAGGTGTGAGGAGTGTCTCGAACAGGTTCTGAGTGACTTTGAATTAGCAGCTAATGGTGCTACCCTTGAATGGGGGTCTTTTATTTGTGGTAAAAATGGGAAAAAACTACGTTATAAGGGACTCATAATGGTTATATCAGGCATAGACTCTCTTGAGGTGGAGCCCGTTGTGCAGCTTCTTCAAGAGTGGACCGTCTGAGTCAGCAAAGAGGTATGCCCCCTTTCCGAGATGAAGGTCAATGGAAAGGTGGGATGACAAAATCTGTTCTTTTATGGGAAGAACCGATTCCACACTATGGTTTAAAGGGAATGGGGTAAAACCGGAGGCAGTCTTACAGATCTCTCCATTATCGCGTAAGTGGTGCCGGGATAGATCAGGTGGATCTTCCATAGCCGACGAGATGGAAGGGAAAGTGGTGCCAGAGATAATGTAAATGGTATTGGTTGTGGTTTTTGTGGCCTTGCCCCCAGTCTCTGTTGGAGGAAGAGGGGTAGGCCTGGAAACAGGAGGAGTCTTTGATGGACCTAGAGGTAGGTGCAACATACTCTTAATTGGATGGACATGATTCAACACGTCTTGGGACCTTAGAGGTAGGGTAGGTGGTTCAAGGTACCACACAGGATCTCCCAGTGTGAAATCCTATAGATTTTGGATTGCCAAGACAAACTTACTCACGATCCCGCATGGTAAGAAAAGGAAAAGAATCATGTTGAGTGGGAATGAACCCCATTGTTTCCCTGGTAGCTGAGGTTGAGGTTGCAACTGAGGTTCCGGTTGCGGATGGAGCTATGGTTGCAGAAACAATAGAAGAGACAAGTCTGATGGACCATTGGTGGTGGTTGAGACAAGAGGGTCTATAGAACTGGACATCATGTAAATGGACATGGTGTCCGAAGAAGGAGGTGGGGAGGGAAATTCTTCGATCAGGGTGATCTCAAATTCAAGGGAATGTTGATGGAGGTCGGCTAAAGTGATTTGAAATTCAGGCAAGTCTTGGCAATGGTGAGAATGGTGTCCATACAATCCACAAAGGGTGTGTTGAAATATTGTAACTTCGAAGAAAATTCTATATGTAGCTTTTGTGGTCCCCGATGGTCCTACCGGGAGAACCACTTGTATTATCTTGTACCCCGATGCTTCTAATCGGAAGAACTAATAAGAGTCATGAGGTTGTCTCCTCTAATTGTAAAGGTGGTTCAATAGCACCCCAGTGTGGTTACTTGAGCCTACATGTGTAACTCGAGCCTACATGTCGGATGAGTTAATTGAAGTGAACAGATGAATATAAATAGAGGTGTAGCTCTCCTCATTTGAGATACACACACTCAATTGAGTAGCGCACTTGTGGAGGAGAGAAGTAGCTGGAGAAGGAGGAGGATCAGGTTTTTGATCTCCTTGCTGGTTTTATCTTTTACCTTTTTGGTGCATCTATATTGAGGAAGCTTTTGTTGGGTTTTTCCCTTTAGGGTTTTCCCAGGATAAATATGTGTTGTTCTTGTGATGCTGTTTCTTTCAGTGATCCTATTTATATGCTTTTGTTATGAAAATGAAATGAAATACTGATGTATTAGCTAAGCATATGAAAATTTAACATGGTATCAGAGCTAACCTGAACAGGACAACTTTCACAAGGAAAAATAGCCCTCTCTCTCTCCCCAGAAGAAATTAGGGCTTCTTGCAGAAGAAAATTTTTTGAGTGAGCCTAGCATAGGATTTCTCTCCTCATGAAAATAAAATTTTAGAGACCTGGATCAATATTTTTGGTTGGGTGAAACTACAGGAAAGTCAAACCCTAGTTTGACCCTGAGCCAGAAAAACCCTAAATACTAAAACTGCTAAATTTTGGCACATTCGCTATATCCTGAGATTGGCGAAGGTTTAGGAACTAAAAATTGCAGAGGCCGAAGATAAAATCCTTATGTACATTGTTTCCCAAATTCAGCTTCTGATTCGCTATATTCTGGGAGATATGATCCCTCCAAGTTATGGTTCCATCCTCTTCCAAAATTCATCCCTAAACAGGACACTTGGAGAAAATCGCTATAGCTTGGGATACCTAGGTCCAAATGGAATTCTTGAAGATGTTCCAGAAAGAGAACAGATTGTAATTTCTATGGCCTGAAGATTATACTTATAAGATGAACCAATGACACATGGCATGCCGTACAACTTTGATGTTTTGAACAGTCCTGTAATAGGTCACCCTGGGAAAATGATCATAAATCCCAATTGGTGAAACCAATTCTGATTAAACATATGGTTTTGGATCAGGAACATGCGAAATTACCTCAGTGTGAAATTTCAGACATAAATCACAGTAATTTCAGATATATCATAGAAACAGTGACATGCATTTCTGCAGAAGAAATTGGAAAACTAGGGCTTCCTGTTCCGGGAGCTTCCCTCCACTGTTTTCAGAAAAGGAGTACATTGGACAGCTCCATTTGAAGAGATATATCTTTCTATCCAATTAGATCTAAAATATTCCAATTTTTAAAAATTAGGGTTTCTCTGACAAGCCCTAGATTAGCCAGCTCTAGAAGCAGGACGGACACCTCAAATCGGTAAGATCTAATCTTTTGCTATTTGCATTTGAGGTTCTCATTTCAAAGTGATATATCACATCAGCTTGATGATAAGCTTGGTAAAGTTGACAACTTCCAAGCATGGGAGTATTTGATCTCTCTGAAGAAAATGAATTGGACACCTACATGAGTAGAGAGGTTCCAGTTCCATATGAAGATGAGGCTCAAAGCCTTACACAAGAAGAAATTGATCAAGGCCAAGAAGATCATTGTTGATTCATCACGGATCATTTTATACCACAAGTGTATTCCCTAAAGACACCAAATATGTTTGATTCCTTGATCAAGCTATTTGAAGAAAAGAACTTAAATCGGAAGATGGCTTTGAGAAAATAGTTGAAGAATGTGAAGATCTAGAATGCAGAACAACTTGAAGCGGTAGAAGAAGAATGTATGCCAGAAGTAAGTGATTACTTTCAGCTCGACTAATAAGAAGAGAAGAAGAAGATGGGAGAAATTGAAGATCAAGCTCTCACCATTCAAATAAGATCCCTCAAGCGATGAGGAATATGAAAAACTCAATTCTTGAAGAACCTCTTATTCATCTTATCATTTGGATAAGAAATGATGATTTCATGAATGAAGAAGATGATAAAGCAGAATGATCAAGATGGAGTCTACCCATGAAACAAATAAAAGATAAGTATTCAGTTGCCATTTCATGATATTGTTTTGTTATACATTTGATTATATTCAGTTGATGTGTTATGCATGATAGATTGTTTACATTAATACTACTAATATGCATGTGATGGGTAAGTAGCTCATGGCGCTATACAACTCTCCAGTGCTACTTATCAAACCTCTTTGGTGACATATTGGATTAGTGCACAATCTCAATGATGTCATGGTAGAGATGGAATGCATCTAGAAAGTTTCTGTGAGATATGGATGAATGTTGTATTGGATAAATAGTTGCATGATGCATAAGAATTTGTTGTTATGCATATGTTTCATGAAATAGTTATAACCATGCAATTGGTGCATTTGAATTGTAGGAAAGGTCATGTACAACCTCCTACAAGAAAAGAAGGACGAGACTTGTTCCGAAGAACAAGTGATGACAATTCAATAAACATGAATCTGAAGCTCCCAGGGTCAGAGACACCATGACGGAAGAAAGAGCTTCAGAAAGCGGTAGATCCACCTCAAAGGATGAAGACCAGCATGGGTATGAGAGATAACTCAAGATGCAGAAAAGAATGCTATAAAAGAAACTATGATCAAAGAATAATAGTTAATCATGGGGAATGATGTATATGATATGATTTCGAGACATAAAGGGAAGTACATAGTATCCTCCATATGGATCTACAAGAACAAGTGTACAAAGAAAGGTTCGTGATTTTCCTCAAAAAGAATAGACTATGACATGACATACTCTATTGACCAGTATATATCAAGCATAGAACCACCTGTACAGAATGAAGAAGGAAGATAATACTCCACTTCAGGGGGAGTGACTACAAAATACATCTGATTTCGACACGGTACGACATGATGGACAGCTTCTTGATGGATTGAGACTTTACCAAGAGTAAAGTGGGTTCCAACCTTCAAAGTTGAATGTAGAAGACCAGGATATGTTGATGATCTGACAAGACGAACTCATGGAAGATATTATGATGAAAGAATACTGGAATGATGTATGGGATATAGTTCCCAAACCAGAAGGAAGGAGTATCCTCCAAATGGATATACAAAATAGAGCATGCAGCTGACTGAAGTATCGAGAAGTACAAAGCAAGATTTGTGGCCAGAGGTTTCTTTCAGAAAGAGGGAATTAATTCTGAAGAGACACTTACTCCAGGAAGTAAGGTACACTTCCTTCAGAACTATCATGGTAGTTTCTTCCATGGTGAAGTAAAGACAAGCCTTCCTTAATGGTATGATTGAGAAAGAGTTTTTTTCATCGAATAGTCACAAGGATTTGAAGTTGAAGCCACATGGAATCACGTATGCAAGTTGAAGAAGGCCCTCTATGGCCTGAAGCAACCTCCCAAAGCTTGGTATGGAAGAATAGATAGTTTCTTGTCGAGCATGGGATTTACCAAGAGTAAATATGATCCTAACCTTTATCTCAAGGTTGTAGAAGATGAACTTGT